>JANHMN010000004.1:36828703-36865329 GCA_030674055.1 Rhabdomys pumilio
GTGTGTGTGTGTGTGTGTGTGTGTGTGTGTGTGTGTTTCTGTGTGTGCATCTCTCTGTGTGTGACTGTGTATGTCTATATGTATATGGGTATTTCTATGTATATTTAACTTAGGCCTGGAGAGAAGTAAATAGAGCAAAAGAACACAGATGCCAGTTTGAAAACTGAAACTAGATTTAATTCTAGCTCTTGCTAGTTCACAGAAAGAACAGTTCATATGGACTGGCATGATGGGCAAAAGCATAGGGAGGCAGGACTGCTGTGTATAATTACTTGCCTTGGTGTCTGAGAAGAATAGCTTCTGTAGTGAAAAACTTAACTACTCCACCCACATGTAATGAAATTTGGAGGAGAAACTACTGTGTTTCGCCAAATCTACTTATGGAAAAATATATTGTAGGACAACACACTAGATGTTTGTGTTCCCCCAAATGCTTGTGTTGAAATACTATCCTTGATGCAATGCATTAGAAATCAGGTCTTCAGGGGAGCAATGAATTGACTGGTGAGTGAAAAATACTCATGGATGGATTTGTTTCCTATAGAAGAGAGTCAGAGAGCTTTCTCACCCTCTTTTCGGCACATAAATATTAGGTGGCAATCCATAACTGAGTACTGTGTGCTTACCACTGCCTATCCACACTAGTACCTGGTCTAAGACTTCTAGTTTCCATAATTGTGTCTTCACATTGATGTCTCGTGTAAGTTATCCACCCAACGGTACTTTGTCATAGTAGACTTAGCTCTTAATATACTAAAACATTACTTTGACTGTGCTTTACTTTTTTTTGTAACCAGATCTGTTGAACAAGGAGGATAACCTAATGAGAAGAACTGAGAAGGGACATTTTGTGTCCTTCCTTATAAAAAAACCAATTATCTCTAACGTTAAAGATAAAAAAACTACACTTAGAAAATTTTCTAGGGTCATGTAAGAGTAAATGGAAGAATCTAGAATAAAGCTAAGTTTTATCTAATTGCAAAGCTCTGCAGCTTGAAAATTGATTCAAACGGCCATTACTAAGGATAATTTTGTTGAGTGAAAATTAAGAAATCAATAATACCATTACTGAGACAAGGGCACACTAAATGTAGAGAATGACTTTGAGTAGATTCCATCCATCCTTTTCATTTGTTTATTCATTCACTCAGCAAATATACTCTGGGGATCTTCGAAATGCCAGGAACCAAGAAGCTAGAGATACAAATTTGGGTAAAATAAGGTTTGTCTTTTGGAACTTACATTCTAATAGCATATAAATGATAGCCAATCACTAAAGGAAAAGGGCAAGATGATATCAGATAATAATTTAAATGTAAAGGAAATAAAGTAGAGTGGTATAAGAGAAAGCGAACAAAGCCAGATAAATAGAGTGGTCACTGAAATCCTCTGGGAGGAGACTGGAATCATGGTTCAAGGTTAAGAGGTTGAATGAAAGAATAAATATCCATTTTCTTGGAAAACACACAAGACAAACGCAGTGGGGGTGAAATCACTATTCTTTCCTTCTGGTGAGCTGTCTGCTAAAGAGCTCTAAGGAAGAGAAACATGGCACAAAAGGAGAATGATGATGGGCTTTTGGAGTCGGATGGATACCAGGTGGTGGAAAGTTGGGTGAGTTCTTTAAGTGCTGAGACATTTTAATGTATAGAAGTATGTATTGACATTCCTGACTAGGATATGTGAGGATGTCTGAGAGACAAATGTATACAAATGTATCATTTCTGAGTTGCCAGTGATAGACGCAGGCTAACTGATTAATCTCGAAGAAAACTGACGAACTTAGACTTGGTAGTTCACACAATGAATTGAAAGCTCAAATAACCAGATATGGGGCAAGCTTCGTATCTGAAATCATGCTGCAGAACTTCTGATAATAAAAGTACAGCTGATAATAAAAGTATACCATTAAGCATTCAATACAAAAGTTCACACGGGTGCCACCTTTATGCCCCCAGTTCAACATTACAGGGACACCTGTGCTGCTAGCAAGCACTAATGACAATCTATCTAGGGAGTCAAGTCTGCCTACATTGCCTCAGCCTTCCATTTGCCTGAGACAGAATAGACCTCCTGTGTGGATGTGTCTGACTGGTAAAGCTTAGATAACATCCCTGGGCACTGGAAGCCTGGGGAAGTGAGTTTTCTAACTTCTATCTTACACCAGAAGAGCTTATGAATAAAAGTGTTGAAAAGACATGACACGGTAAATACGTGCTAGGAATGGAAGACACTATGCACTGAGTTAAAGTGCTTGCAACCTAGCAGATGCTCTGTGAAGGTGAATTTCTTTTCTTCTTTCAGTTGCACAGACTTCCACACATCTGATCCCAAGTTCCAAGGAGGTATTAATAATGCTGCTTTGGTAGACAAAAAGGCCACCATGTACTATTTAAGACTCCCAGAGAGGAATCATAAATTTAGCCTGCACTGTAGACACCTTCTAGAGAGACAGGCTGCTGCCTGGGATTTGGCTCAGAAAGGGAACAACATGTTTGGCATTTGCCTAAAGCCAGCCTAGCTCAAAGGTAGATAGCCTGATTAACTGGGAAAGGATGAGAACTAGGCTTCTACATTAATTGAAACATAGAAACACAGAAAAATAGATGGAGGGTCTTTGGTGGATCAATCACAGGTACTCTCTGGCTCTGTGCCATTGCCATAAGCAGCATTCTCAGGTGGCTCTACATGTTTGTAACCATGGTATCACATTTTCCTTCTGTCTCTGAACTCACATCCAGAACTGGGATTATTTCTCAGTTTCCTGATTTGCACTTCTGTTTATTCTCTCTGACACGTCTCCTCCTGTCCTTTTGAACTAGAGAGATTCTACTAATTTTGCACTTCTCAATCCTTGGAAACATGTCAAGATATTAGCAAAACTTCTCTGAAGGCCAAGTGCCCCCCTCCCCTGTCCCCAGAAATATACCACAGCCTCTACACTACTTTATTTGACACTGTAATTTACCAGGAAAGTATAAGTGCATCCTCTACACATGCTCAGGCTTTACTCCAACAGCACCTCTGTGTGCTTTTATTCTATTAAACAAGCTTTTATTGAATGTTATTACTTCGTTACAGTGCTAGGCAGTGTGGAGAACCTCAGAGAGAAAGTAGCCTGCCCAAAACACACAGGGAAAATCTGTGTGCCACAGGGAATTAAAGATTACCAAGACCCAATGAGATATCATGTAAAAGAGTGCTACTGCATTAACTCATGAAGTCATTATCATTGTAGTTATAATAGATGGATCTTCTAAGCTTCTGCCTGAGTTTGGAGGGGTATCAAAGACCAACATCTTTATTAACCCTGTTCACATTTTTGCTGAGCAATCACCCTGTAAAGATAGTGGTGCAGTTGAGTTTTGGGTCTGCTGCTCTTAAACATGTTGGTAATGCAGTGGTATCATTACTGTCTGCAAGAGAATAATACTGTGACACTATCCATCGGACACCTACCACTTCCCTGCTCCCTCCTTCTCCCTTTTCAAATACTTTACTCTCAGACTGGGTGAACCATGTTGTCCTAGAAATTATTATAACACAGATCTGTGTGGCAAAAAATATTTTAGAGGGTAAAAATAGAACCAGCCTTAAGGAACAAGCAAACATGCATAATGTAAACACAAATAACATATACCTTTTGTATGTGCGTTTCATGGTATTATTACCTTCATTTCCAAAACAAGCAAAGCAAGATTAAGTGATGCTAGTGGGATGGATAGGAGCACAGAACTACGGAGGAGGAAAGTAGGGGTTCAGAATTGGCTCGGGGTTTCCCCTGACTGCAGCCTGTGTACAGAGCTCTGTGCACTCCCCAAGGTTAGTGTACCCCTCCTCTTCAAAGCTTTCTAGAGTTCCCTTGCTGGGCCTTTGTTCTGGCAGTCAGCTGGGAGGGATAGCAAGGGTTCTTAGGTATGTCTAGTGACAGAAGTAAAGTGAACACACTATGGGTGGTGAGACAATTGAGCTTTGGACCCAAATCTTAACTTTCTGCATCTGGTGATTTCATTCCCAGAGTAGTGGTGAGACAGATGGGCAGATGAAAGAAGGCCAAGGCCTGGGATCCAGTGAGAAATTTCTCCTCTTTGTTTCCTTTTTTGCATTAGCTCTTCCTCAGAGTCTCTTTCTTATTCAACAGCTTTTTATGCCTCTATGTTTAACTGTAACTTAAAGCTAGACTGGACCAGATTTAAAATTCAGCTATGCCTCTGGCTAAGTGACCCTTGGAAGAAGTTTTAATCTCCTTGAGTGTGATTCTTCATCAGTAAAATGGAACAAATGCTGAGAGGAATATAACAGGTGCAAAGACCCGGCAAACAGCACAGCAGAGCCAAAGAGTTTGTCCTCAGTAAACAGTAACTGGGAGTAATTAATCACTAACTATGATTACTACCTAGCCAGATTGTGCCCTCACTGGTGGATGTCTGGCCTGACCCTGGCTCTTTAATTGAAGCTGACCTTCCTTCCCTTGTTTACTGCAAAGGCAGGAAAAGAAGACCAGCTGCAGACTTTCTCTCCATAGCATTCATCTGACCCGTCTCTTCACAGGGGAGTCCCTGTCTTTTTCCTTCTGCCACGAACAAGCTTCCCAGGATTCCTTAAAAGAGTGCAGAGCAGAGCCAGTGTAGAACTCTGCTTGGACTTGGGGTGTGCACCCCCACACAACACATGGCTCCTTTCCATTACTCAGCGCGCCAGCTTTTGATTTCAATCTCCAGGTGATCCTACTTCCTTAGGAATCCAGATAGACCTGCACGTCCAAATGTACTCAAGCATCAGTGCTAATAGCAACAGGAAAATCGCTTTGTTTCATGTAACCACTACATTTTAAGTTACATTCCAATCAGCTAATAGCTTTCCTTGTAATGTTTTTTTTTTTTTTAAGAAATATTTAAAGGCATTTCTTCAAGAAAATTTTCCCAGTCAAAAAAATTAATTATAGCTGGGCATGATGGCCCGCACTTATAATCTGAGCACGCAGGAGGCTGAAGCAGAATGATGGCTGTTTCAGACCAGCTTCAACCACAGAGTAAGGCCTCATAATAATAAGAAAGCCCTACTACCAACCACCACAGCAACAGGAATAAAGCCCTGTCCAGCTGTTTAGGGAGTAGACAGCCTGGGAGAGATTCAGACATAAAAGGAAAAGCCAAGGATATTAAAAAAATATTTTTCATAATTTCTGTAGAAATTAGGCTTACGTATTTGCTCAACCATTCACAAACACTGGCACACAGTTTCTCCTGGGTTTGGATCTGATTAGAGGATACAGATGCGGAAAGGAAGACAATGCAGTCCTTATCTTCAAATAGCTCATCTGATATGTGTAGCAGGAAGAGAGAGACAAACTCAACAGTGTGATAACTATCCACTAGTGGCTTCTAAGAGTGCACAAGATGCTTTGCCTGTGAGTAGCTCAGCTTCACAGATGAGATGAACTGGCCTGTGTATATTTTTAAATGATTTTCATTTTTTAAGAATTTTACAAACTATATTTTGATTCTATTCTCCCCAGCACCAAGTCCTCTCAAATCCTTCTCTCCTTACTACCCACTGAAGTTTATGCATTTTCCACCCTTTTTCTTAAAAATACTCAAAATTGGTGCTGGAGATGTGGGTTTGAGGTTAAGAGCACTGGCCCCTCTTCCCAAGGACTCAGGCTTGATCTTTAGCACCTACATGGTGGCTTACAACTGCCTGTAACTCCAGTCTCATGGGATCTAGTGCCCCCTGCTGGCCTTCATGGACATTAGGAATGCATGTGGTCCTAGAGACAAATCTGTATACAAAACAACCATACAAATAAGATAAATACATACTTTAATCAAAACAAAACAAAACACACACTCAAAACAAAGAGCCCAATTTGCCTTGGCTAACTACTGAGCACGGGGCCCACCCTGGGGTGTATTGATATACTTTTCATTTCTTTTATAATTTATTTTTATTTTATGTACATTGGTTATTTGCTGGCATGTACATCTGTGTGAGGGTGTTAGAAACCTCCAGAAATGGAGTTACAGACAGGTGTGAGCTGTCATGTGGTGTCTGGGAATTGAACCTGGGACATTTAGAAGAACAACCAGCATTCTTAACCACTAAGCCATCTCTCCGGCTCCCGAGTATGCTTTCTTAATTTGTGTGAATTCATATATGTATCAAACCTGTGGTGTCTGGAAGATACTGTTTTTGTAGAGTTATCTACCATTTCTGCCACTTAAAATCTTTTTTTTTGCTCTTCTCCATAGATCTCTGAGCCTTGAGAAGAGGGGTATGATAAAGACATTCGATACAGGGATGAGTGCTCAAAAGTCTCTCACTCTGCACACTGTCGAGTCGTGGTTCTTCATGTTAATTACCATCTACTACAAGCAGAAGCTTCTCTGTGCACTGATATACAGGTATAGCATATGTCATTAGGAGTCATTTTATTGCTATGTTCACTTAGCAAAATAACAGTAATAGGTTTTCTACTAGGCTCCATGATCTACCTCATCTCTGGTTCTTGGCCTCATAAACAGTGTATGGTATCTCATGAAGCAGGCATTAAATCTGACCAAAAAGTGGTTTATTAGTCCCAGAACACTTATTTCACCATTGCACCAGTGGGTATGCCTTTCAGGCAGGTCACTATTGTACAGTTTGCAGTTGAGTGAGATTATTACTTTTCTCTGCAAGCAGCGCATATAATAACTTTCAGCATTATCAATTCACACTAGTCAGTATGGGATGATACTTCTACTTCCAAGGAAGAAGAAACATAATATACTGTTAGTAGAACATATATCAGGAGGTTTAAATGGGAAGGGGTGGGAGAGCAGGGAAGAAGAAGGAATATGAGCAAGCAAGGATAACTATCATTACAGACCATTCGAAAGCCATGTGGAAACCTACTATTGTAGAAGCTACCTAAAATATTGACATATTTAAGAGTTTAAATGGAATTACAGTTTAGTGGGGGAGATGATACCCCAATTAGACATCATATGCTACCAATTAAGACTCTCAGTACCAGGAATAGATTATACTTTTTAAAGTTGTTGTCCAAGAAAGTCTTATAGAACCCCAAAACCTTACAGAGTACTAGCAATGCTATTGGTTGCACTCTACAACGTGATGACAAGACTATTGTTGAAGATACCTCATACTTATGTCACCAAACTTATAATTTTAAATATTTAATTGAAAATTTTTCAAAAAACCAGAGACTAACATAATAAATAGTATATGACTCTATCAATTTCAGATATTTTACCATATACTCTATTTAAAATAACTATTATTATGTGTGAGTCTATGATGTGTGTGTGTGTGTGTGTGTGTGTGTGTGTGTGTGTGTAGGGTGTGTGTGTGTTGTGTTGTGTGGCACGTGAATGCCATAGCAATGTGTGGAGGACTACTTGTAGGCGTCAGTTCTTATTCTTCCACTAGATTCCAGGGATTGAACTCTCAGATTACCAGGCTTGGCTGCAATCACTAATACTCACTGTGCCATCTTGTTAGCCCTACTTTATATGAAGAAATGAAACAGTACAGATAAGTGTTAAACTCTCATGATTTAAATCCATTACTTCCCTCCATAACTGCCCTGAAAACCATCATCTTCATGATTGTTGTTTTTGTTGCTAATACATTTGTGTAACTACAAGCAACATAGAAGACTTAGGCTTTCAAAGTGTACATAAATGACATTATTTTGTATGTCTCAACCTAAAGCATGCTTTCTCACTCTGTAGTCCGCTTTGGAAGCTTCACCATCTTGATAGCTCTCTAATCATGTTTCATTTTTTTTTTTTTTTACAAAGGGTGTCACATGTACAAACTTGTCAGCGGTATCTATGCTTACATTCTAAAAACGTGACAAGAAAAATTCTGTCTACTGTCCAGATGTATTCTCTTAAAATGGAATAGGTAGCTACTAGGGTTGAAGCACATTTTGCTTTACTGAGGGGATGTGGTGACTGATGTCATTCTTACAGCCAGTAAATAACCTCTCATTGCTTCTTGTCTTCACTAACTCTTATCACTGTACATGTGCAATGAGACTGGGTCATAGCTGTTTCCCTGCCTTATGCTCCTAGGCCTCTCCAAAGGTTGTATCTGTAATATGAATAATGTTCTCTGTATTGTGTGATGTATGTGTGATGTAGTCCTGGCTGACATAAAATCCGAGTGACATACCAGGGTCACTTCAATTGCTTTCCAACTCAGAACTCACTGATTCCAATAACTACCTTTAATTCATCACAGCCTGAGACTTGAGATCTTTCCAAAACCACCATGACCGCACCACTCTTTCTTGCTCAAAACCCTCCAGTGATTCTCCATTTTGCTATAGGAGAGACTTTAAGCTCCTTGACTTGATGGCCAGTGTCTACAACCTGACCCCCTAATGACTTTTGCTTTCCTTATTGTCTCATTCATTCTTTGTGTCCCAATAGCACTTGGTTACAGCTGAAGGCTTTTTGCTTATATTGCCCATTTACTTTCAAACGCCTTTCTACTTGGGATTACACGTGAGAAAAGCAAAGTTTCTAACAAATGTTATTTATTTCCCTTTCTGCCACCACAGCACAGAACTGTCATTGAGAAGTATCATTTCAAGCAAAAACCATATTCCCCAGGCCCCATAACAATTATATGCAATTATTTGAATAGGTTACTGTCAATGAAATATGTGCAGTAGTGGTGAATACTATTTTAAAAGCTACCCTGTTGGGTTGTAGTGTGTGTGGGACCTGTTGGGTTGATGTGTGGGTCCTGCCTCTGTCTTGTCATGTGGCTAGGGCCTCTTGTGGGGATAGAGGCATGGGAATTTGATTGTGTTCATTCCACACTGGCACTGGGTGGACATCAGGCTATGTGAAGCCTCGCTACTCTGCTTGGGGGTGGGGAGCACAGTCTGAGTTCCTGCAGGGAGCCGGAGCTCTTGGCTTAGGGGTCCCTGGGCCAAAAGGCGGCTGGGGAACTTGCTGGTTCTCAGGCCCTTGGTGCTGCTGGGGAGCCTCTGAAGGGCTGAGATCAAAGTGGGGGCATATGGGCTATATTTACCCGCAGCTGAAATGGGGGAGGGAGAGAAGTTCTACCTGTGTCCCATGGCTGGAAATGCAGTTTTTCTGTGGGAGAATAGACAGAGGCTCTATAGAGAAAGGCCTGCTCCACTGTTCCCCACAGTGGATTTCAAAGAAGAGAAGCAGTCCATGGTCTTAAGATATTTATTGTCATGGTGGAAAATAGATGGAATATCCCTGTATTTTCAGAGTGGGCCTGGGGTTAAATACCTTTTGCAAGGAGGAGGGGCTAGGAAGGACTGTTTAATTGGCTACGTCCCTCTGGCCTTTAGGTACCTCATTAATATGGAGATCTGTCTTGAGGCTCTGAAGCCTGTAGTCATACCCTCTACCTGTGGAGGGGCTAGGGGGCATTGTCCTACATGATTGAAGGGCGCAGATCAATGGAGGTCTGTGGCCTCTTGTCAGGAGCCTGGCGTCTAGGAGCATGGCAGAATGTGTGACGTCCCTTAGGATCACCTGGGGTCTCCGGTGATTTCTAGAGGGTACTCGACCAGAAACTGTTCCATCCTTTTATGGTTCTACACTGCCCCATAATAAATTTTCACTTACAAGAACCTCTAATACTGTGATGGGTAGTTTTATGTGAACTTGAAACAAGCTAAAGTCATCAGAGAAGAGTGAATCCCAATTAAGAAAATTCTTTCATAAGATCAGGTTGTAGAAAAGCCTGCAAGGCATTTTCTTAATTAGTGATTGATGGTGGAGGAACCAATCCATCATAGGTGGTGCCGGCAATTCCTGGTTTCCATAAGAAAGCAGAGTAAGTAATCTTGAAGAGCAAGACAGTAAGCTGAACCCCTCCAAGGCCTCTGAATTAGCTTCTGCCTCTGGGTTTCTGCCTTGTTTGAGTTCTTGTCCTGACTTCCATTGATGACAAACTTCAATGAGTAAGGAAGAGCTGGATAAACCCACGCTAAAGTTGCCTTGCTCATGCTTTCATCACATCCCTTCCCTCTCCTTCCCTCTCTCCTTCCTTCCCTCTATACTAAAATTCATAACCTCAGCTTCAGAACTGCTAAGATTGCAGTCTAACTCTACCACTGACTTCTATGTTTGGCTCAATGTTCTGCTGTAACATCTTGAAGTTTTAAATAATATTTTAAACAAGGAAATTGATATTTTTACTATTCTTTTGTGGTTATTCTTGTAAATTATAAGGCTAGTCCTGGCCCTAGTTCATATGTAGGATATACCAGTTGCTCAGAGGAATTGAGTCATATTTAGAGTCATCCAGAAGAACAATCTAGTGAGGAGTGTTTCCACTAGCTAAAAAACTTCTTTTAGCATACAACTGCAAGATGGAACTAATACTGACACATAACATGTTCAGAGATGTGGGTTACCAGCTGTACTGTCCACTCCTAGGTCTGTCTGCATGGTATGCTGTTGCAGGTGATTGGGTTCAATTTTAGCTCTCTCACTTTATCTTGTGCTGTTGGTTCAAGGAAACTTCATTCCACAGAGGCCTGGTATCACTATCCATCTTGCAGTTCTCTGAGAGTTTTTGAGACCTTTGTAATGCCAATGGGAACTCTTATTTTGTGACTGGCTGTTCCTTTGTTAGTTTCAGATTATAATGATCAAGGGATTGACAATCCTTTCATTGGTTAAATTATTTTTTGTAATCCACACATAACTCCCGCCTTGTGTTTTATGTCAAAGTCAGGGATGTCATCACCATGGAACGAATTCATATTCTATCTATGAAGTCCAAATAGCTCAAGAGAAGAAATGGAAAATGTTTTGTTGTATATTTACACTATAAAATTTATGAATAAATTTACCATGTTTGCAATGAGTTGATCACTTTTCCTATGTGTCTAAGAGAAACTTGAATTTCTGCTCAGAATTATTAACATAAAATGCTAACATTTTCTAGATCCTAGTAAGACACTATTCTTTATAGACAAGGCAGAAACTTTGGTATTTGATTTACGGAACTCAAAATAAATGTATAAATGTGATTATGAAACTGTAGGTGTAGAAAGATAACCATTGCTTTAATTTTTAATAGATCTTGAATAATCAGGACATCTTAATTTATATCAATGTTGTTATTTTTTCCTTGTAGTAAGAAATGTGGAATTTGACCAAAGCTGCATATTTCACACACACACACACACACACACACACACACACACACACACACACAAATTGGTTCCTAGTTATTCACAGGAAGAGACAGTACCAATTCATTATGAAAAATTTCCACATATATGACTAGAAATAAAGAATATACCATCTCTTCCTCTCTCCACAACATTATAAATTTTATTTGATAAACTTCCAAAATTAAACTATAAGGGGTTTTTTTTTTTGTTTTGTTTTGTTTTTTTTTTTTTTTTTTTTTTATAAATCAACTTATTTATGAAGAGAAGCCCTATGAAAAATTCATCCAGGGTCCTCAAGTACTATCCAAGTCATTAAAAAAGGGAAAGTGCCCTTTGAATGGGTATAGTCTCGACAAGGGGTTGAGAAACTTTTCTTGAATTAAGTTACCAATGTAAAGTTCATTAAGCAGCTAGCATTTTTCTCATAGCAATTTTGGACACCATTTCCATTTAGTTTTAAATACTCAGCCCTCTGTACCTCAAGAAATCTTTTTTTACCTTTCTTGTTTCTCTATTACATTTCTTTCATGTTCTCCCAGGAATGAGTTAGGGCACACCTCTATAGGCCCCGTTGTTATCTTGTGCTATTCTATAACACTGACCGACAACACACAGCAAACCCATTGGCTTAGATGTTTGTTTCTTCTATCAGGTTATAATTTTCTTGAGAGAAAGGATTTCTTCCAGTGAATTATAGCTTTTAATCATATACTCAGAGCTTTGGGTATTGAAGTGTTCGAAATTCAGTATTAGTCTCTGTGCTTAGTCACTGTGGGTTATACATAAAATAACTGTTAAAACTGTTAAAAACTTTGGTAAATGCTCCAGACTCATTAACATTACTTCTGTGCAAGGACCTGATCTGGGAAATGGGGGATGGAGACAGTTCAATGTAGTGCACGTTTTTGTCCTTGTATAGATCTTTCTGTGTATAGCAGAGGAGGGTTGTTTGTGGAACTTTCAGGAGGTGTAACTTAGCTGGATAAAAGTGGGTCACTGGGGCGCAGGCCTTTTGGTTTATAAGCAGGTTCTACTTCCTGAGTGACCTCTGCTTCTCAACCCCTCCAGGTAAAGAAAACATTTCATTCTTCTGCTCCCACAGAGGCAGCACCACCCAATCAATGTCACTGTGTTTTCCTCACCACAATGGACTTTCTCCAAGCATGGGGCAAAAATAAACCACTCCTTTCTTACTTTGGTTCTTTTAGGCATTTAAGACAATGACAAGAAAAGTAATTAATACATAATGTGTAATTCCTTCAGTTTAATTTCCTGGAGAAATTCTCAGAGCACTGCAGTGATAAAAGTTCAACAGGAAGAAAACAGTCTCTGGAGCTCGTTTCTGGTTCATAAATCCTGAAAGTGTCAGAGGCAGCCTGTGCACCGCCAGTCATTTTTATCACTCTCACCTTCTGATTCACTGGGAGCATCAGCCGTTATCTGAATCAATACTTTCTCCTTGACCCAAGCAATTGATTTTTCACAATATCCTTCTTTGTCACAGACAGGAGACCAAGAAGTCGAAACACAGACTGTTACACTCTCAGAGAGGGAGCAAAGGAGAGCAAGGGCAAGCTGTTTATTGGCAGAAGTAGACTGTATGGTGACAGCAGTGAGCTCAGATCATGGGCTTTAGGAGAACAAGAAACTAGGGAATGGGGAACAATAGCAAGCTCCTGGCATCACTTGTTGGGGCCACCATGCAGCTAGAAGAATTTGCACTAAAGGTTCTGGACTAGGATCTAACAGGAGTCAGAGGGCAAGGCAGGCAAACATGCTACACCATTGCATTAGATTCACAAGAGAAGCCTAGAAATAATGTTCAAATAGAAACTTTTCCAAAGGCTTAGGTGTCTGGATTCCTGCTTCACGGGCTTCTTAACCTAGGAACTGGCATCCTTTGAGAGTACTTATAACAGACAGTACTTATAACCTCTGCATACCTACTCCCATAGGGGCAGAGAGAGTCTCACTCTTTGAGGACACCAGCTATAGATAAGAATAATTTGACATACTGCTAGAAACACCAAAGTCTGGACACAGATTCTGAGTTAGTGGAGAGGTAAAAGAGCAGTAACTGAAAGGTTGGTTTTTGTTGTTGTTGCTGTTGTTTTGTTTTTGCAGCTTTGAAAATATGCTCTTGTACTGTCAATGCTGAGAAACAGTCCAAAACAAATGCTAAAATGGAATTTGCTGTGCTTGAAAGATCCTTGTGGCAGAACTTCTCCTGCCCATTGTATTTGCAGTGGAGCTCTATCATTGGATACAGAAGAGATACATGGAGCTAAGAGTTGGGAGGAGGAAGAAATGAGAGAGAAAGGAGGAGAAGCAAGATAGAGGCAGATGTTATCCTTGTGTCTCTAGCTATCAAAGGTAGTTATTATTAAGGTTAGATATTTGGGAAAACAATCCTAATTGTGTGGGCATCTTGTGTATTGCGTATTTGCTGTTATATAAATCTATTTGGTTAATCTTTAAACATTAAGAGTCTTATTTCTACTGGGTCTGGGGTTGAGCTGAGCACTATGAGGGTGGCAGAGTTGGCACAAGGTCCATACTTAGAACCATAAACTCCATGGAGCTGATTGGCGAAGGCAGCAGTCATGCCAATGTTTTGTGGGTCCCAGGCCTGTGCCACTGGCCACTGATAGTGCTGGAACTTAGAGCAGAAACATGGTGGCTAGGCCAACAGTCAGCTGGACTCCCGATTTTTCTATTACCTCCCGCAACAGATCCTGAAATTGTTATTTTCTTCTATTGATAGATATTACTAAGTACTATAGATCTGAGTGGAAAATCACAACCTAGATTCTTAAAAGTTTTGTGATTTTTGGGTAAACTATTGTTTTTAACCTTTATTTAAAATGGAGGTAATAATTCTATATTATACTTGTTTAGAACATCACCAAAAGTTAAATGGTAGAAGTACTTTAAAGTAATAAGCACTCAATAATTATATATTTCTCTGTGTCTTTTTCTTAATGAATTGGAAATGTATAAAGGTCGTTTATAGTGAGTGACTCATGGTGGTGGCTCAGGGTGATTTTAGGCTCATCTACTCATTTTAGAACTAGCCATGCATTTCTGTGCATATATCCAGAGCAATTACAAACGTGTTTTATTTTTGCAGCTGAGATTGCAGCCAGTACCCAGTCCTGGAGCTTTAGTCCTGAAGCTTTGCCTTGTTCCAAGGAGTCATGGCACTTTGACTTCTCAGGCCTTGCTAGTTACTTGCACACATTTCTGCTTGACTTTGTATCAAGGCCTGACTCTGCACAGGCTCAGGCCAGAGTGAGACAGACTTATGTTCAAGTTAATTCAATTAATTGTGTATAAACCATTTAATATCTGGACCTGATTCTTTACTTATATACTGGGGATATGTCTAATAGGTCAGCCCAGACTCTAGAGTGAAGTATCCCAGTTTGTCTTGATATCACCATTTTGGTTTGCTGTATAAAGTAGAAATAATGATACACACCCTTAGGGTCTGTTTTGAAAATAAAATAATGTATTTAAGGGGTGTGCTAGCTGACATTGTGCTATCTATAGACTATCGATTAATATTTCTTGTTATTATTTCTTATTATCTTACCCCTTTGAAGGCTTATGGAAGCCTGTGATTAGTTGGGCAGCCCAGCTATCAATTCAAGCACCAAAATACAGAGATCTAATTAATAAATCCGTTAAGGCAGCAGTTTTGATGACAGCTGGGAAGGTATACTAATCATGTCTTCTTTTCAGACTGTCATCTCTCGTAAGATAATGGTTCCCAGGTGGGGTCAGTATGCTGTATTGTATTTCTGGGAATTCTCACAGGGGTTTCAGGTGTCATGAAAGATGGGATTTTTACAAGAGTTTTTCAGAGAAGGGAAAATAAATGACCTCATGCTGTCCTTTCTTACTCAGACTGTGTTGCTGTGGCTCAGCACACAGACAATTTGCTTATTTACTGAGGCTTAAACAATAGACGAAGGGCCAGGGAAGCTCACTGGCTGACTTAGTGATGATCCCTGCTGATAACGACACTCTTACAAATAGCATTTCACACTTTAAAAAGTGTGTGCTGTGTTCGTTCATCCATTGATCCCTTCACCAAGTATTTAGTATGAGCCTGTGAAGGTCAACTAAACACCACATTTAAATACTGAGTAGAACATGGGAGTCCAGATGTGGATCAAATTCAGTAGATCATAATCAAACCTGAAAGTTGAGGGCAGGAGCAGATTCTGTGATGAAGCCCAAGTATATGAAGGAAAGACAGTAACAAGTGACTGACAGCTTTAACTAGGAGGAGACATTTAAGACAGTTCATACTAGAAACTGCTATTTTAGAGCTTTTAACTTCTAACTAAGTTTGAACTAAACTTGAGTCAGACCCTGGTACTCCCAGATACTGGAGGTCATCACATGCCTGGTCTATAAGCAATATCTACTTCTCTTTTTGTCTAAGCCCATGTGCCGCATTCTGACTGACCCTGAGAGTTACAAGTTTCAATTCAGGGTTGGCAGCCAAAAGTTTCTGATAAATAGATAAAGTGATTTCTACTGCTTGAATCCCACAGAATTATTGTGAATTTTAAATGAGATTCACAGAAACAAATAGTGCTGGTGATATAAAGAATGCCTTCTATGTAGTGGGCATCAGCTGCTTCATGTAAAGGTTCATCTTTCACAAGGTTTATTTATTTATTTTTTTGAAAAAAAAAAAGATACAAAGCACTCCGTTTTGCTGAAGTTCAGTGCCTTTTCCAAAATAGGTCAGTAATAAGTAGTATTTTATCTGATGCTAGTGTGTTTATTATGATGATGATGATATTGTCTTTTCTTACGCATGAAATTGCTTTTCCAAAGGCAAATCTCCATAGATATTTACATATATATGCATACATACATATATACATGCATGCATAAAATTACAAATGTAGTGCCACCTGTTCTCCAAGCCTTGAAGCAAACATTTAATATAAAACTCACAAGGGGAAAAGTTGTAAGGGCAGATTTCACCACAGAGGTAGCTCTGGTTTCAGTTGGATCTCTAAGACCATCTGTTCATATGCTGCAGTCTTTGCTTTTCCTCTTTGCTAAAACACTTCCTAGCTCCTGACAAAGTAGGGTTATATAAATAAGTGGAGTAGATCTTTCAAACTAGTGAAAAAAGTGACTACTGAAATAATTCAATTCTACCCCACCACACACGCATTTGTTTACCTGCCTCTTGTTTTATATTGACAGATCAGAAGAAAGACACTTGGCTCTATGTTCTTGTCTTGACCATGAGAGAGACCAGAAAGAGCAGTGTAATAGCAAACACTGGCTTTTTTAAAATTTAAAATATGTATTCTTTTTGAAAAGTTTACACATGTGTACTGTATTTGCAATATTTCCTTCCCTCCCTCTCTCTCTCCAGGTCTTCCCCATGTCCCCTTCATTCCCTTTAAAATTAATTCTTCTTTAATTATGAATGTTGTATATTATATAAACGTGTGTGTGTGTACAGGCATGTGTGCATGCAACTAGTATTGATAGTATGTTTATGCAAACTCTGACTTTTGCTTTTCTTGCTTAGAGGATTCCATTGCTTCTTGAAGTTTGGGACGGATGTCATAATTATACTCTCTTCAAAGTGTCCAGAAGCCTTATCTCTCTCAGGCTGTATGAATCACAAGCCTTTGACTAACTGCTAAGATCAAAGCTCAGGCAGAAAATTAGTGGGATTGTCATAAGTAAACGTAGACATTCAAACCAATGAGGCTCAAAAGTCTAAGACCATGTTTTCCACCTTTCACCATAACCTTTGTCTTTCCTATGAAGTTCACAGATATGGTTACGTCTCACAAGTGCTCATAATTTTCCTTTTATACTTTCCCCAAGCAAATAAAACATTATGTCCTTTCACACATATTACTGCACAAAGTATCTACAGCTGTTGCATCTCTAGGCTTAATTATCATTGTATTTATTAGAGAGCATTGTATATTTGGAACCTTTAAACAGTCCCTTCTAAAAAGTGTTCCCACTGTTGGCGTCAGGGATACTGATCCTCTTTTAAGTAATTGCTCTCAGTTTCCTTGGCTGTTTCTTCTCAGTCTGCTTATCTTGTAAATTCTGATGGCTTTAAAATCTCAATCTCTCATCTTGAGTTGTTCACTCATCCACCCATCCACTCATCCACTCTCATCCACCCATCTACCCATCCACCCACCCATCCACCCATCCATCCATCCATCCACCCATCCACTCATCCACTCTCATCTACCCATCTACCCATGCATCCATCCATCCATCCATCCATCCATCCATCCATCCATCCATCTACTCACCTACCCAACCATCCATTCATTCACCCACCAATGTACTCACCTATCCATCTATTCATCAATCCACTCATTCATACAGACAAGCAGAATAAGACCAATAAAAAAGGATAGCAATGAAAAGCTGGTTGTGGTAACCCACATATTAATGCTACCCAAAAGTCAGAAGCAGGAATATATCTATGAATTCAAGGCAAGCATGGTCTATGTCATATGTTCCAGAACTATGCAGAAAAACCCCGTCTTAAAGCATATAGATCTACAGAAATCAACTAGAGCAGCTCCCTTCACTCACCGAGCTCATGGTCTAAAGGGAGACATGTGAAAAGACACTCCTAGGACACTTTAGGCATTGTTCCATCTTTAACATACTGAATGAAGTCAGGAGAGTTTAGAGACAAAGGCAGCATTAGTGAGGTTGGAGTAAGGGGTCTTCCACATCTTTTACTGTAGGTCTTAGAGCACAGACAAAAATCTGACTACTTATTCATTTTTGGGAGCCTACAAATGATTAGTCTACCTCGTCATGTCAGACTTAAATGTGAAAAAAAAATCACTTAATGACACTAAAGTGATCTACTAGAGGCCATCTTTTGGCCTCAGGCATTATATTGTGCAGTAAAGGCAGGACACTAGTGAAAATTATTGGTTTTAGGAGAAACAAAATTATAAACCAGTTTTAAATTCTGTCTTCATTTTCAATATTGCCTAAGACAAGTTATTCACATGCGTTGATTTCCATTTACTTCATATAAAAAATAAGCATGTTTCCTATAAAAAGGAAATAAGAGGAATATACCTTGTACAGTTCCTATTACTGAGTATTTAGAGTTCAAGCATTCCTCTATTTTTAATGTGAGACTAACTCAGAGACAAGGCAGAATGTCAGCAATGGACTATCCAGTCATAACAAGGCATGATGCATTGGAAAAGGGACCTAGGATGGCATTGTTTTAAGTAAAAGTCCTAAATTCTCCTTCAATTTCCATGTTCAAATCATTTACAGGCTGCTTTCTATAGTTGAGCTAATGAAGTCATCCTCAAAGTCACTTTCAGATACACTATTGCTCAATAATAAAGTAACCACATGATAATACACACACCCGAGCCCCCAAGTCGGGTGATTTTTAAGATCAGAATCCATACAAACAGACATTGAGAGTCTTAAGGGGGTCATTTGAGAAGATTGGATTTCTTCAAAAGAAAAGAATATACTCGTTTTATTCTCTTTATTTTGCTAGCTCATCAAGAAGAAAACGATGAAAAAACTCTAATGCCTATGGTACAATTCATCACAGGGAATTTTATGGCAGAAAATGTTTTCAATTTATAATGGCAGTAATAAGTGACATTGGGCAAAGGCTGCAAAAGGCTTTTTTCCCTCTACAAGGAGTCAGCTAGGAATAGAAGAGGGATATAATCATTACTCATCTCTGGATGCTGAATGTTTAAAGGCATCTTACACAACAGTATGTATTTTATTACCCTGCTTTAAAACAGGCAGAAAAAAATTTACAAAAACTACACTCTGCATGCCCAGTTTATTATTATCGAGTACAATTAAGGCCATATGGTAAGTTAAGGGGAGGGTCTTCCTGTCAGAACACTAAATCTTACTCTGACAATTCCATCAAAAGGCCAACTAGCATTTGGACACACACACACACACACACACACACACACACACACACACACACACACTTGTAGGTGGAGTTTTCTAATAGAATACTGCATGAAATAAAACTCACTGAGGAGTGGTTTTAAAATCTACTGTTTTCCTCTGCTTTTCATAGTATTTAATTCTTGAATTATGAATTCTGCTTAACTGAAGCATTCTTCCTTTTCTCTTTCACCATGCTATCTGGAAATGTGGAGTTATTGTGACCTCTGAGCAGTCACCGTTGGTGATTCTTGTTACTACCCCACTCATCATTCACTCATGCACATATTTATTCTATCCACGCGTGTAACAGTTCAAGCCAAAAAAAAAAATAACCTGATTATCATGCAATGCTTCAAGCATTAGGGTAAGAATATAGTTATTATTACTTCATGATCCCCTATTTTCAAAGCATGAAACTTAAGAGATACATAAGCACTTTGCTTCGACGCAGAGGTTCTGAGGCAACAGAAGAGAACACACAGAGGTTCCTGAATCAAAGGTTCTGACTTGTGATAGATAAATAGCATTTTCATTAGTAAGTGGACAGAAGAGGAAGAAGAAGGCATACAACATACAATGATAAAATAGAATGGAGCCGTCACTCACACAATATAACACAATGGAGTTTAACCGATGGACAAAGACTAAGGGCATTGATTCATCTGCTAAACATGTTGTTTTGTCTTCCCTGTGATGAATCACAGATACTAGGAAAGCAAACCACAATAACAATGCAGCCGCTGATCTCTTTGAGCCACCACTTCAGAATCCGAGAGCTTTTCTTTGCTGTGCATCTCTTGACAGACAGACCAGTACATGGTCCACTAATCAAGTGAACAGGAAAACCTGAGTCTGAAATCTCCCTATGCCAGGGAAAGTTTCATGAGGAATAAAAATGCCCCCGGCAGTCACAGAAAGAGGAGGAAAGCCAAGGTGCTGGAGCAGATTAAAATAAAGAGAAATTTTAGGGCCCAAATCATATGAGGCCTCTTCAATTATTTAGTCAAAAGTTTGACTTTAAATTATATGTATATTAAGTCACTGAAAGGTTGAGACAGAGGAAAGAAAAGGGCTATATAGGCACATATTTTTCACAGCCTACTTTATTAAGGGTTTAACCTCCCCTCTAGCCCACCACTCAGCAGAGGTAGTAGAAAAGAGAGGTTATTAGGATAAGGGGGGCAGTGGACCTGTTTAGAAACAGTTCTTTGGGGGTGATTCCAATCTTTGTTGTTCTCAGTCCAGTCCACGTAACAAACATCAAACATAAATCAGCAGCTATAGTCCAGTCCACTCAGCCACAAAGGACAGTTCAGTCCAGAAGAAACTACAAGGTCCCCCAATTGGCCTGAGTCTGCAGAAGCAGCAAGAAGCCACTGAAATATCACAACAAGTTCTTTGGTGAGTTTCTCTCTATGAAGTCACCAGAAGCTAAGATCAGCAACGCAAAATAAGGTAAACCGATACATGTATGTTGAAGGCAGAGCAAGGAGCACCGAAGCTCAAGCTCCCACTGTGTGTGGGGTCATACTGATATTCTTTCTAAACATCCTGTATCCTTTCACGTGTTTCCTTTAGCAGAACATCTTTTCACCTGTGTCTGCTTTAGCAAAACATTCTTTCACCCGTCTGCCACAGCGAAACATCATTATAATCTGAGTCTCCAAAGAAACCAGAAATTTCCATTTTAGAGCTGACTCTCACTTTCAAAGGAGAAGCTGTGTGGAGCATGGACTGCAGGGGACCAAAGTGAAGCATTTGTCAGGAGAGAAATGTCTTAACTGACTGAAAGTGACTGGAGCTTGAAATATTGGGGGGGATGAGAAATTAGCATGTATTTGGGTATCATACTGTCCTGTCTCCATTTCACTCAACTCCTCAAAATCTTAAGCTCTTCGTTTTGTACCTCGAGAAACTGAGGCTCACTGGGAGAAGGACCTAGGTCCCAGGTATGCTATCCCAAGTATGATGTCTTTCTTGGCCACTCACATTTTCTAGCACTTTCTTCCAGCCCAAGTCAATTCTGTTGTTTTGCCTAAGCCTGCAGTACCACACTCACAGTGGCATTTTAAGAAAACCAGACGGCATTTACAGAAAGCCTGGCCAGCATCATAGAAACCAGGACTCTGATGCACTCCAATTGGAGTGAAGATGTGTGGAAAATACCAAGCAAATGTTTGGACTCAGAACTCAAAATAACATGTACTTAACTTTGCAATTTAAAAAGCTAAATTCAAACATGTGTCTTGTTGGTTTCCCAGAAAATATAGAATCTTGTTGCATAAAATTAAATAAGCACCGGGCTCGACTTGTGGGCCCTTTCTTTTTCTCTCCTGCTTACTTTTTAAAAAAATTCTTTCAAAGTTTCCCTTTTGCCAAATTCGAAAGTATCCATATGTGTATGGGGCAACTGGTAAACACTGGCTAACACCGAACACACAGTGGGCATTCCTTGTTTCTTTGTTATATTATGCATGTTCAGCCCTCTAAGCCTTTGCTCACTGGCCCCACTATGCTCACCTAATGCCCTCTAGTCATTTGAAATAATTTTCATAGTATAAGTCACCAACTGATCTTCCACAGTTTTTCTGTCATTTAACTCACTCAATTTCAGTGAAAAAAAAAGAAAAGAAAACAAGAATGAACTAAAGAAAACCAACTAGTAAATCTTCAGTTTCTTTGTAATTAACACATACTATTTGTAAAAAGTAAGGAGTCCATACATATGACATTCCATGATCATATATACCCTCTATTGTCTTACCCCTTCCCCACTCCTTCTATTATTCCATATCTATAATAGCCTCCCTTTTATTTTCATAACTTTCTCATCCCAGATTCCATATATGAGAGAAAATATACTTTATCTGTGTGACACTGGCTTATTTTACACAACATGATGGCACATAGTTTCCTCTATTTTCTTGCAAATAATATAATCCCCCTTATGTCTGAATGTGTATATATATATATATATATATATATATATATATATATACATATTTTCTTTATCACTCCTTAATTTCTTCATCTTTATAATTCTTTGCTTATTTCACACAGAATAAAGTTTAAATAATTTAAAGGAATAGAGTGTTTAAATTTCAGTATTACTTTTCTTTGCTTCCTTTCACTCTATGTTCTTAGGTAATGTCCCCTTCCGTTATTTGGGAGCCAAAATGCCTAAAAAGCTTATAAACTCGATTGATGAACGTTAAGCATTAGCTGGCTGAAGCTGAAAGAATGACAGCCCCCTGGGCATCTAAGGTAGCCTAGTTGTGTCTATGCCCATGGACAGCCTTGCCATGCCGTGCTGAAGTATTAGTCAGCACACACATACACCCAACTCTACTAAATAACAACAACAACAACAACAACAACAACGAAAATATTCAAACTAAGAAAAAGCCTTTAGTACCCCTTTCAAAAACAAGATTGAGGTCTGCTACTTCCTACTTCAATACAGAGATAGCTGGTCTTAGATTCATGTTTATATGGGGATTTGTTTGACAAAGAGGCTTCTTTGCTTAGAAAATCGGATATGGTTCCAAGGTCTCATTTTAGAGATATAGACGCTAAAGTGCAGAAAAGAAAAGGAATCAGCACAAACTAACTCAAGGTCTTAGGCCCCAAACCAGGTGAAGGCACTTCTGAACCAGGGATTAGCCAAATCTTGGGTAATGCCCCTGCATTATCTACCTCCCAGGAGGCTTTCTTTACACTGAGTAAACAAATAAACTAGCTTGTCAGACACATCTCACTTCCAGAATAAATGGCTACTATCTTGCTCACATACTGGGAGTCCTGCCTGGTAAGATCCACATCTAAGCTCATGAATAAGTTCCAAACTGTGCCTCGTAAGGAAGAACCTTTGGATTTGGGGCACCAACCAATTCCTTAACTACTTTGAGTCAGTACATGGGTGACAACTGATTGGATTTGTTTTCTCTGATTCTAAAAGGAAAAATAAAAGAGGAAAAAGAGCTCACCATTCGAAAAGCAGTTTCTGGATGTGAAGAATAGAAAATTGCCTCCTTTTCACCAACAGCTGAGATTTGAAGTGTGTGTTGCTTATGGGAACCAGAGAAAACAGAAATGACCTTGGCACTCAAAGTGGCTGAGAGGCATAATTTTACTGCTATACACCTAGAGCAACTCTTAGGGGTTATTTTTGTTTGTCTGTATGTTTTTGTTTTGTTTTGTTTTTAATGCAACCATCAAGATTACAGGAGCCTGGGCTGATGAGGTGATTCAGTGGGTAAAGTGCTTGCTACACAAGAGTGAAGACCTGACTTTTGATAGCAAGAATCCAAATAAGAGCAGGCCCTTTGTATTGATCTGTAACCCCAGCACTAGGGGATAGGAGCAGAGACAGGAGAATCCTAGGGTCTCTCTGATCAGTCAGCCCAAACAAAACAGAATGAGAACTTTCAGATTCAGTGAGAGCCTGCCCAAAACATAAGGTGGAAAGAGATCAAGAAGATACTCCAACATCAACTTCTGGTCTCCACACATACACCCTCGAGGGAGTGCACACATGTACATATGTGCATGCACATATATAAACACAAAGCACATACACACTCATGTGGGCATACACATGGGCATGTACACACACACTTCAGGACCTAGTGGATCTTCCTAAAACCGGATTACATAGATGTGCATTTAACCTCTAGACTGCTCTCAAACAAAACCAAAGTCACTGGGCAGTTTTCTTAAATCAATTGATATTTATTTGTTACTCTTATCTCGAAAATAGGAGAAATGATAGCTCAAGAAAAATATATAACTTAGGTTCTTTGACCCATTTCTGACACACAGTGATGGGTCAAATAATAGCGCACTCATAAAGAAGTCAACACACGGTAGGCAGATTCTAGACACATCGCTTGCACGAATTCATTTGCTCTTCAAGATAAGTCTTTGAAGACAACGACTGGCCTCATTTTATAGATAGGGAAACTGAAGTATACAAAGGTTAAATTGTTTGCCTCAGACCATCCAGCCTGAAAATGACAGAATTAGGACTTGAACCAGGCTGTCTGACTCCATGCCTGTACATGGGACCCCAGCAGCAAGCCACCTTTAAATAAGCAGTAGACTTAATTGTTAATGAATCCAGCACCAGAAAGGAGAGGAGCAAATGCTGTGATTCGGAAGGGCTTCCAGAGCCCTCCACAGCCTGGTCCTGCTGAGGTTAGTATCTAGAGTGCTGGAATGTCTAATGAGTCCTTTCAAAATGGCTCCTGCTGACAGAATACCAGATCCCCACACTTTGCTCTTTGGCATTAATTAAAACAAAGGAGTTAATCAAGATAAACCTCCACACCTGCCTGGCACCAGCCTGGAAGTTTATCATGTCTAAATATGTTTCTCATGCATTTACTGCAAATTAGTTTCTGAAAGTGAATTTCAAGGTCTAGTGACTCTGAGGTTCCCTAACTCCGTTTTCATTAAGTTTTCACACATGATCTACTGTTGCATTATTCTTTTATAGTGCAGATTTAAGGCCCCACTATGAAAAGCAATTATGCTGTCAGAAAAGTGTATTTTGACTTATTAAAAAATCTGAAAGGTTTCAGAAAACTATTTATTTAGTTTTTCATCGGCAGGGTATTTTGACAGTCTTCAGAAGGAAAGCACTTTGCAGTGCACACTGTCTGGGGTGGCCTAGAGGGCTTTCTGCAGAGTACATCTGAAGCCTTGAAAGAAGCACAGCAGGAGGCATCAAGAGGCTACTTAGAGCAGAAGGGCCCATGGCCTCAGGGGGCTCATCTGAAAAACAGACTTGAGCACACTGATCCCTAGGGCAATAGGTGTTTAGAATCTGTTTGGTTTCTGCTGCCTGACTGAGCCCTTATTAGGTCTTAGGCACAACTCTATTTGGTATATATCTAACCCCCAAAAGGCAGAGTATATTATCTAAATATAGTAGCTAAGGAAAATGGAGCTTAAAATGGTGAAATAATCAAAGTCACCCAACAGGTGCTAGATTAGCGATAGAAACTCATCATAACATTCCACTGTGCATACACCACGATATCTCAGAAAGGAATTAATTGACTCAGAATCAAGCAGGAAGCAAGCACAAACACAAGGCTTGATCATCCCTTCAGTGCAGAGGTCTTCTTCAACATCAGAAGTCTACCAAAGATCTGTGACTGTAGTTCAGCAGTAGAGAGCACTTACCTAAAACACATGAGAACCCAGCTTCAATCCCTAGCCCTACAGAAAAAAAGAACCATAATGTGAAGAAGCAGAATCTTACTGTGTTGTTTCTTACATTGCGAGTAAGGCTATGAGGGCAATGTTTCCCTTCCATGGAAACCTATGAGTTAGGGGCAGCATCTTTCTCTGCCTGCAGCTTCTACTCTAGGCAGGCCACCTACTTATTTTTCATTTTCTGATGACTTCTAGGAAAGAAAGAGTTATTTTTTAAGGATGTGGCCCCTGGTAGTGCAACCAATTTCAGTACATGGTCTCATACCCATGACCATACGGGCAACACAGACTGGACATGTTTTTTGTTTTTTTTTTTTTTTTTAGAGGTCATGAAGTTACAAGGGGTTTGGGGAGTAGGGATGGATCTGGGGGGAAGTAATAGGGAGGAGGGAGGAGTGGAGAGTGAATATAATCAAAATGCACATGGCATTTTCAAAGAATTAATAAAATATTGAATGAAGTATCTATAAAATAGGCTATTAAAGAAATATCTGGAAGGTTCACACCATTTATCATTAAAACATTTGATGTCGGTATTACAAGTCTCAAATAGATCAATTAAGTGGCACAGAACTGCGAAAGGTAAAACATTCTCTTGATCACCTAATTTTATCTTTGATCATCTAATTTTATCTTTACTCCATGATGTGAGCACATGTGTGTGTGTGTGTTGTGGGAGTAAGTATAACAGAATAAAAGTTACAGTATAGTTCTTGAGAACACCTGAAAGAAATAATCTTTCTTTTGAAATTGATACAATGAGAATAAAAAATTCACTAAGTTTTGATATATTCTTGAAATATTCATAGCTTAATATTAAAACATCAAGCTTTCTATTTGAAATATTGCATTACAATAAAATATTTATGAATTGTTGTTTAGTTTTCTTTGTTTATTTTAAATAGGGTTTCACTATACAGCCAGAGGTTGGCCTCGAACTCGCAATCCTCCTGCTTCAACATTCCAAGTGATTAAGCAATCTTTATATTTTGATTTATTTATAATAAACACAGTTTATGCAGTTAGCCAAATAACTGCAGAAATATTAGTTTTTATAACGAATTGTTCTATAGCAGTCTTTTCAAAATTTTCTAATAAAATACAAGAAAGATGAAGAAATCTATTCAGACCTTACTATATCCACAATAAAAATGGGAATCTACCATTTCTATAAGTGCTAGCACTGCCAAAGCTGGAATAAAGAAAAGAGTTACTGGGTTGAAGAATGTATCTCTGTGGTAGACTATTCGTAAAACATGCATGAGTTCTAAGTTTGATCCACAGTACTGTAAACTGAAAGCAAAATGAGAGAAATAAAACTAAAAAAATAAAAAGCAGTTAGTGCTTTGCTTCCAGAAAGGATAGTTAGGAAAAAACAAAACAAAACAAAACAAAACAAAACAAAACAAAACGAACAAACACCCATTAATCTCCAGAGCACTGTCTTTGGAACTCATGGGCTACAACAGCAGCAGACTGGCAGCCATTCCTTTGCTTTCTGAGTATTGTTATTTGTGGCAGTCAGAATACTACTTTCCTTGACTCTCTGTAGCAACCTTTGTCCTCAAACATATAATACCTTCTCATGGACTCCACTTCCCAGAAAACATCAAACTAATAAAGCAAGAGTATATTGTCTCCAACGAACTGCCATTCCACAAGTAAAATAATCCACTCAGGACATACACACAGTACTAAGACATCTGTTAGCAGTGTCTGATACAGATAATAGCTATGGTTTCTTGTGTGCCCTAGAGAATATATTTACTTAGGTTAGAGAAAATTAGATGTGTTAGTCTATGTGTCAAGAGTCTGCCATCAAAAAGTGTGTATGAATAATAAATCTACTAAGGGAAACACATGTGAAAGGAAAGGGGCAAGGACTTGTGGTAAGCTGAGGCTACTATGTGAATTGCATGAAGGATCAAGGGAAAAAAAGAAGGAAGCTTAGGTAGAAATATCTTTGACTATAGCGCAGTTTTGAGGACACTGAAGTCAGAGAGTCCTTGAGCCATTTGTATGCCTAAGGAGATCTTCATTAACTTGGGACAGGAGAGCCTTAATAGCCAAGCTGAGCTCAGTCTGCTCAGAGATTTCAGTAGTAAGTGAGGCCTCAGTGCAAACAATATATTTCAGCACAAAGTTGAAACCCTGAGCCAGTCACACACTTGCATAAGGAGCACTCTGATGGCTGTCAAACTGGGAATGTGACTGGTAGAACTGCCTACTTTATCCTCCTTCAGATCTAAGGAAGAGATCAGAACACAGTGATAGAAAACACTGCCAATAGGACAAAATGGCAACCAACAGATTTGGAAAAGATCTTTACCAGCCCTACATCTGATAGAGAGCTAATATCCAATATACAAAAAGAACTCAAGAAATTAGACTCCAGACAACCAAATAACCCTATTAAAAACGGGGTATAGAGCTAAACAAAGAATTCTCAACTGAGGAAACTGGAATGGCTGAGAAGCACCTTAAGAAATGTTCAGCATCCTTAGTCATCAGGGAAATGCAAATCAAAACAACCCTGAGATTCTACCTCACACCAGTCAGAATGTTTAAGATCAAAAACTCAGATGATAGCAGATGTTAGTGAGGATGTGGAGAAAGAGGAAAACTCCTTCATTGTTGGTGGGATTGCAAGATGGTGCAACCACTCTGGAAATCAGTCTGGCAGTTCCTCAGAAAACTGAGCATAGCATTACCTGAGGACTCAGTTATACCACTCCTGGGCATATACCCAGAAGATGTTCCAACATATAACAAGGACATATGCTCCACTATGTTCATAGCAGCCTTATTTATAATAGCTAGAAGCTGGAAACAACCCAGATGTCCTTCAACAGAGGAATGGATACAGAAAATGTGGTACATTTACACAATGGAGTATTACTCAGCTATTAAAAACAATAAATTTGAGAAATTCTTAGGTAAAATGGATAGAACTAGAAAATATCCTGAGTGAGGTAACCCAATCACAAAAGAACACACATGGTATTTACTCACTGATAAGTGGATATTAGCTCAAAAGCTTGAAATAGCCAAGATTCAACTCACAGACCACATGAAGCTCATGAAGGAAGATCAAGTGTGGATGCCTAGGTCTTACTTAGAAGGAGTAACAAAATACTCAAAAGAGCAAATATGGGACAGAAAGTGAAGGAGGGGCCATCTGGAGACCATTCCACCTGAGTATCCATCCCATGTGCAGTCACCAAAGACAGACGCCGATATGAATGTCAGGAAGAGCATGCTGACAGGAGCCTGATATAGCTGTCTCCTCAAAGGTCTGCCAGAGTCTGACATATTCAGAGGCAGATGCTCACAGCTAACCTCTGATCTGATCAAGGGTTTCTAATGGAGGAGTTAGAGAGCAGACTGAAGGAGCTGAAAGGGTTTGTGACCCCATGAGGAGAGCAACAATACCAACCAACCAGAGCTCCCCAGGGTCTAAACCACCAGCCTGGGAGCACATACGGAGGGACCCATGACTCCAGTTGTATATGTAGGGGAGGATGGCCTTGTCAGGCATAGATGAGAGAGGAGATCCTTGGTCCCATGAAGGCTGAACACCAGAGTGTGGGGGAATTCGAGGGTGGGGAGGTGGGAGTGGGGTTGTAGGTGGGGGCACATCCTCATAGAAGCAGGAAGAGGGGGGATGGGATAGTGGGTTCCTGGATGGGGGAGGCAATGGGGTAAGGGGATAAAATCTGAAATGTATATATAATATCCAATAAAAATAAATAAAAAAAAATACCTCATGTAACTATAGACACCCACAGGCAAATATTGGATGGAGTTTTGGGACTCTTACAGAAGAATAAGAGGAAAGATTGTGGGCCACAAAGGTGATAGGAACTCCACAGGAAGACCAACAGAGTCAACTAACCTGGTCCCTGGGCCACTCAGAGTCTAAACCACCAACCAAAGAATATACACAGCCTGGGCCTAGGCCTCTCCGCACATATATAGCAGATGTGCAGTTTGGTCTTCATGTGGGTCCCGAACAACTGGCTATCCCTAAAGCTGTTGCCTATATAGGATATGTTCTTTTCACAGGACTGCCTTGTCTGGCCTCAGTGGGAGAGGAAGTGCCTAGCATCACAGAGACTTGAAATGCCAGGGTATAGAGATAGCCAGCGAGGGATCCCACCCTCTCAGAGAAGAAGGGGAAGGGAGATGGGAAAAGAATTGTGGGAGGGGGTGATTAGGAGGGAGCAGTAAGTATGATGTAAAGTGAATAAGTAAAAAATAAAATTAAATAAAAAAAAAAAAGAATTCATCTTACACCAGTCACTATGTCTGGTTAGATCCCCATAGAGTCTATCTTTTTTAGTTTATCTTATTAAAAGTTTAATAAAACTTTTTTGTGTGTGTGTACTGAAGCTAAATGAAGTCACTTCCACATTTAGGCCAGTGAAATAGTGACTGAATCTTGGATGACTATAAAATGCTATAAATTTAAATAAACAAAGGTGATCGGTCAGCATCCCACATATGACATATTTACTGGCCAATATCAACACAGTTCATGGCACCTTGTATAAGCTATTCAACTGGCAAATGTCCCTTTCAGTTAGCAGAAGAAGCAGTTACCTTTTACCTGACATAGCATCCCTGCCTTCTTGTAGGATTATTTCCATCCTCCTGCTTTCATCACAGTATAGTCTGCAGAGATCTTGATTGTCTCAACCATCCTTCCAGAAATCATTTCAACCATTCAGTACATTGGTGAGCAGAGAACATGATCATAAAGAAAAAGTCACAAGTGCCTTGGATGTCATACAAGTCATAGAAAGTGACAGGAGGGGAGAGGCCAAATAACCAAAACCTAGGAATCTAGTATTTTAGTGAAATTCAAGATGTCCAAAGCCCTAGGGTGTATTAGGATAGTCCCTTAGGAGCAATCCAGGTGGTGGTGGTTCATGCCATTAATCCAACCACTTGCGAGGCAGAGACAGGAGGATCTCTATGTGTTCAAGGCCAGCCTAGTCTACAGAGTGAGTTCCAGGACAGTCAGGGTTACATAATGGACCCAAAGCAAGGAACTTTATATAAAATATTAAGGTAAAAGAGGGAAGCAATAAACTTATACATGCGTACTTCTTAAAGGCAAGGCACAAGATACATCTATTTACTGTATTTCTGAACTGCTCACAGTGGTATGATAATTATAACTTGTATTTTTCTCTCACACATTCTTCCCTCCCCTTTGGTCTGAGTGTACATCTTAGCTTTTTGATGATCTTACCCACTGAAATGACCCAAACCTTTATTTCTAAATGGTAGGCTGTACGTTCTCACCAACTTCTACTATTAGGAACGGGGGCACTGAAGGCATCTACGGAACCCTGGGGCACTCTCACGGTACTTCTTTTTCCCTCTGTGTCATAACAATCTAAACTTCACTTGGCAAATGGAACACTTTATCACAACCAACACAGAAGCGTGATTTGTTGCTTATTCAATTTATAGCATGAAGAGCCCTAAGTGGCCTGAAGTTTTGCCTTGCCTTTTAGTATTCTATTTTAATGTCCTCTAGTAACTAAGACTAGCTAAGCCTACAGAGGCCAAAAGTATAAAGCTGAGAAACAAGATTTCTGTGTTTATTCAGTTTAATAAAAGAATAATCGATATCATTTCAACCCCTGATTTCTCAGATGCCTCTTCCTGGCCATATGGGAAACAGTACCATATATCTATTACTATTTAAAAAGCACACATGACATCTTCTAAGAGAATCACAAATATTTGATTTTCCAACTAGCAGTAAAACTAAACCTTAAGCCTCAGATTCCGCAAAGCTCCAGGCCAGATTGTTTTTGCAAAAAGAGGTATGCACTAAGATCAGAACAGACTACATGTGTGATCCCCTTACAGTTATGTCTTTAAAAAATGTGTTTCTTTCATCAGGATGAATGCCATAAGAGATATCAAAAGGAGGATAAAAAGTTTTATACATGTATAAGCAATGCTATTGGCAGAAACGGTAACTATAGAAAGCAAATTCAAATTCATGACAAATGTACACTGTAGTAAGTATAACTTATTAACCTCTCATTATAGGAGTCTATTGTAATCAAATGGCCATCGAGTAGTTGAACAGGAATGACGCTGCATCAGAAGTGTTGCTGATCTCTACTTCTGGAAGATTAGGATGTCATGGGAAGCCTATGTAGTGATCTGGAATAGTCGCCGTCTCTGCTGCCGTGGCCTCCTTGTAATCACCAAGGAAGTACTTAGATATCAAGATAAGGAGATAGGCTGCTACCTAAAGGTGTTTATTGAGAATGTTCTCTGCAGATGGTTCTTTTGGGTTAATATTCTTATAGAAATAAATAAATGTATTAACACTTTGTCCATCACAATAAAATTCCATCTTCATACCTCTAGACTAGTTTTATCGAAAAAAATTATTTGAATCCTACTCAATCAAAGTTCTGACACTTGGGCTATACCTCAGAGAAGACATGAACTTCTTGCCCACCTCTCTCTTCTAACAAGGCAGACAACTAGAAGTGTTACTAAAAGTTCTGACAACTGCAATGAGTTTCTTTCACTTTTCATCTCCAGAGACACATCTGTTATAGGGAGTGCAAAACCTTGGCATCTCATTGCTGCCATGATGTCATACAGAATCCTTTATAAATGAGACAGGAGATTTTACTGATTGACAAGTCAGTTCCTCATATGTTTTGTAAGAGAATAGAGTAAACTAAAAGAGAGGAAGCAATGTTTCAAGAAAAGATGTCGGCATCCAGGCTGTTTGTTCACAGGAAGTACTCATGTCCTCAAGACCTGCTATAGCATTAGACTTTATAATATTTCTTTTGTACAAGAAATATTTTTTATTTTTATTTAAAATGTGTCTTACTTAGGGTTATTGTCGCTGTGATAAACAACAACAACAACAACAACAACACCATGGCCAAAACAACTTGGGGAGGATGTACACTTCCATATCACTATTCATCATTAAAGGAAGTTAGGACAGGAACTCCATCAGGACAGGAACCTGACTCAAAGGGCAAGGAGTGACACTGGCTTGTTTCCCATGGCCTGCTCATCCTACTTTCTAATAAAACCCACAACACAACCACCAGCTCGAAGATGGGCCCACCAGGATACATGGTACCCTCCCTTATGAATCACTATTTAAGAGAATGCCATACAGGCTTGCCTACAGCTTGATTTTATGGAGACATTTTCTTGAAATTCTTTCTTAGATGACTTTAGCTTGTGTCAAGCTGACATAAAACTCTACAGCACAACGTGTTTGAACATTTGCTTACATGTATGTATGTTCACCACACTCATGCCTGTACCTGTAGAGGCCAGAAGTAGGTGTTAAGATTCCCAAGAACTGGAGTTAAAGATGGCTGTGAGTCACCATGCCAGTGCTGGAACTAAAACCAACCCATATCTTATGCAAGAGCAGCAAATAGTATTAACCATTGAACCATGTTTCCAGTTCCTTATTATATTTCATAAACTATTTTTACTTGTTAATGCCTAACCGATTTTATTTCATGGCTTGATGTATTTGCTGAAACTCAGTTCCCAATGGGTAGCTCAAGTCAAATGATCACTTGATGTCCCAGTCAGGTGTCCAATCTTTATCAAATTTAAGTCTTTACTAAAAGAAATTTTATTTTCTTCTTTTGAAGAGACCATCTTTATGTATGTAAAAGTAAATTGCATCTTATAAGATGAAATATGAAATTGATATACGTTTTAAATAGAAGCTTGAAATAGTAAGAATATATAAGTAGTAAGTGACCAGAGAAATAGATTACACTGGAAATTTACCTATTATCTTTATTTTATTCCATATATTAATAACTCTATTTCCCAGATGTTCTTGATATGTAGTATTGTTTCAGGTTCTGTCAATAATAAGAGAAACTAGAAGGCAGAGGAGGGAGAGTTTGCAATTTGACTTTTTGTGTTTTTATCAGTGTAACCCAGGAAATAGCTATTGGCTGGAGCTTTTAGCTTCTTACACTTCTAGAACATGGCTCTCCATGTTCTTTCAGTGGTACTAACCATGGACACTTAGTGAGCCCTCCTTAGAGGTCTGGATGCCATGTTCAAGTCCCTTAGGCTTGCACAACTCCAGCTGCTACACTGGTCCTTCATCCTACCTGTCAGGGCAGCTCAGTGTGATTATTATTCTTGGTTTACCTATGTGATCTCCTTTTCTCTTTAGACTTCCAACCTTATAACAATTTTCATACTGACTATCCTCATTGAAATACTTAGTGTAATCTGACTTTTCTTAATGAGCCTCAGTGGCCTCGGAACAAGTCCTTGCAAACTGGATCTCAAAGGTCAACAGATAAGGAAATGGCTTAGCTGCATTAACCAATAGGTTCAATATTTTCAGTTTTTAAAATATTTATTCTTGCGTTGAGGATAAAGATTATAAAAAAAACCCCAAAAAACAAAGACACTTTTGTTCTTAAATCAAAGGCCAATAACTTACTTGACAGCTAAATGATAGTAGATGAAAGTTTCTGACTTAAATGGAGTGTGTTTCTGTCAGATTAGTCAGCATACTATCGAAAAGATACACTCTTACCTAGAAAAATATAGATGACCAAAAAATACCCTCTTACACTCTGTGCTTTAAACATACGCTGGTTCATTCCAAGTTAAAGCTTCATTATAGTTAGACCCACAGAGTTAGATCTGCAGAGTGCCCTCTATGTGTGTGCACAAACCATATATCTGCTTTCTTTTAATAAAATATTGATATCTTATAAAAATCTGTGATATTTAACACTAGTATTATAGAATACTCTGAAACCTATATTAATTCCTATGTTCACTATTTCAAAAAACACATGTTGTTTAGCTACTATGTGTAGAAAGTTGTGCTAAGAAATGGTGATGTAGAAGGAGAAAAATAAGCATGTATGTAGAAGTTTCTCTGCTTTCAGTTTATGGTATATTGGGAAGATGGACATTAATAAAAACATGTAGTTTAAAAATTGGACAGTGATAAGGGAGAAGTTATATGTGACAAAGTATAAAGTAAACGAGAACCTGGCACAAAAGTCTGATAAGATGGGGGACAAGAATGCAGAAAAACAACCCAAAAGTCCAAAACCAATATGCAAGAAAAACAGGAATCATTTGCATGTTTATATTTTGGTAGAATTTTAATGATTTAAATGTGCATTTGATTGACTCAGAAGTTTAAAATTCTATAAAATTAGTTCAGACAGGGATGCATAATGTAAGGAGATACAATGAATTAGAAGACAACATGGATTCAAGGAATAAAATAATTATTTTTGGTCTTAAAGATTCAAATGAAAATTATAAAGTACTTTATGGTAACTTTTGTATACAATGGAGTCCTTATCTGTGAATTTTATGTATAGTGGAGTTATCTCTGAAATATGTGAGTAATATTACAGATTATTAGTTTTAAAGCTGATAAAAAATAATATGTATGTTTTTCTCCATCTATTCAAATGGGCTGAACTTAGCTCTGTCTATCAGACTGTCCCCAGGTAGATTCTAAATATAAATGCAGCAGTGGGCAGCTGTTTCTCTCCAACTCCATCCACGCCTTGTAAAATGCTGAGATGGTGGTTTTGTGCTTTAGCTATTGTTTTCCTCTAATTATGTTCAACTTAAATGGCTATAGGAGCTAAAAATACAGCTGCGGAGAGGAACTGTGGGAGCATTTAGTAAAGGTTCTAAATGGATGCCTTCCTCAGAAATCACTTTTGAAATTGCCTCGATGCTCAATATGGAAAATTTCCCAATAGGTCCCCAAGTCATTGTCATTGTCATGCAATGGCTGTCCAGACTGCTGTCAGACACAATCCACTGGATGAATCATTTATCCCCTGCATCACAAAGTCATAGGTTCATGCGAATGTGGAAACTTTGAACTGTAAAATAAAGCATACTTGAGAGAGAGAGAGAGAGAGAGAGAGAGAGAGAGAGAGAGAGAGAGAGGAGAATTGTGAGCTCTACACACAAAAATGTTGTTTTAAGAAAAGATAATTACATCAGAGAATGGCTTTGAGGATCAACTTTTTATCCTATGTATAAAAACCCAAACTCACAATCAGATATGATTGATAGACTAAGGTGATGGGTGGAGCTACAGCTGACAGTTATCTTCTCCTGCCTCAACCTCCTCCATGCTGAGACTATGGGCATGCACAGCCACATCCAGTTCTAATGTGACTCTTACCCTTCAGTATTAGTCTACACTCATTCCCAGGTTTTTGGAATGTTTTAGCACATCAAGGTTAAAGAGTGAGACCAGGAAAAGAAAACGAATCCAAGTGCATTGTATATTTCACATGCACACTAGAATTCCTAATTACTGACAGCTCAGAATATGCTCTTAATTTGAAACAGCATTATTGAAGATGTAAGGAGTTAAAATCATGCCATAGTAGACTGTGGCATCCCTAAACTAACATGGTGGAGTTCTAATAGACAAGGAAAAGAGGCACAGAAATCAAGGCACTAGATGAAAAGAAACAGAAACAGAGACAGAGACAGAGACAGACAGAGACAGAGACCAGAGCAACTCAACAAAACCAGCTCAGAAGCTAGCAATAAGTAGGGAAAATAGGCTTTATCTATATAATTCCTATATAATTCCCAGAATTTATATATATATATATCAATCTTTGGCCTCATATATATGAATCCTCTAAAACCCATCTGTTTCAAGCAGTCTCTCCATGTTCCAAATTCCTCTAGGCGTCTGAGCTCCCAAGTGGCTGCTAATACTCTATTGGAATGCATAGAGCAATGGGAGCTCATTACCTCCCTGGGAAGACTGTTTAATATTTACGCAACTACAGATGTTAGAAAGATGATCACACTTGAGAGGAAATATGACCCCTAATCATGTCTACATTTTGGTTCTACACCTATTGTCATTGCTGTGAATACACATGACTATACATGAGTAGGACAGCCTCTCTTGAGCTCCTTTTGGTTTTGTTTGTTTTCTTTTACCTATGGACTCTGTAACACTAGAATCTAGTTAAGAACATAAGTTCAGGGACATCAAGATGGCTCAGCAGATATAGGGTTTGCTGTCAAGCTCTGTAAGTTGTTTGATTCCTGGGTCCCAGACCCATTTGGTAGAATGAAAACACCAACATCAGGAAGTGGTCCTCTGACCTCCACACACATGCCATCACACACACACACACACACACACACACACACACACACACACACACAC
>JANHMN010000004.1:36865339-36884295 GCA_030674055.1 Rhabdomys pumilio
ACACACACACACACACACACACACACACACACACACACACACACACAAAGATCATCGGTGTAATACATTATGAAATTTTATTCCTAACTTCCTTTTAATGCTTTCTAAACAGTCTTTCTCATTAGAAATCTGAATTAAGCTAGATTCCTCTGTCCTTATTCAGCTTATTATATGGCATTTCCAAATACATTTCATGTATTTTATAAACATTCTAGGAATTATATAGATGTAATTTATCTATTCTTCACAAGAACCTCACGAGATAGTCTCTGTCATTATCTTCTTCATCTAGAGGGGAAAACCTAGAAATGTACACTGAATCATTTATAGGTTTCTCAACAGTGAACAGTATGACTGTTGAATGGTAACATTCAGGACAACTCAAATGGAAACTCAGGATATTCATGTTCCTAACCTGTACATTAGAAGAAGATACATAAATGCATTAGAAAATATCCTGCAAAATAAATGCCTCACATTTGGCAAAGATAAGGACTTGACAATGGAGAAACTCCACGAAACGTACAATGTAATCTTGAGAAATTACTTGCTCTGGTTCTTATTCTCTTCTAAATTCCTCCATATGTCCTTTAATTCTTGTCATGAATGCACAGCACTCTAGCAGTGTTCATTGGAAGCAGAGTTCAGCAACAAAGATTGTTGAATTGCAAACACATAGCCAGAACCAAAATAGTCAGACAATGCAAGTGACACAATAACTCCAAAAAGTACAACAGCACCAGAAATAACCAAGTATGTGCAGGAGAATGACCAGTCTTTAAAGCCAAGGTGGAAAACAAAGAAGGCTGGGGAAGGGTTGACACCTGATTGTGGTGTTGAATAATGACTAAGAGTTCATAAATAGATATGTTGTGAAGAAAGAACATCCCACACATAAGAGAACACATAACAGTATACTTGAGACCTAGTGAGCTGGTCACTTGGAGTGGAAGGTAAAATAGAGAGAAAGAGTACAGAATGAGACTGGGGAGTTGAACAGGAGCCAGACAAACATGGCACAAAGTAAAGGATTAGTAAAGAGCTTTAAAAAGAGAGTGACAAACAGAAAAAGCAAATAACTTCTGTCATTACTGCTGTTGTTGTGTATATTTTAAATAAATATGATCAGTTATATAGATGCTGTTTTAGAATGTTAAATACCCAATGAGAAATTCCTGAGACTGAATAACTCAATGTAATAACAAATTTTAACTGTTCTCCTTCATATTTCTACAAAGGCCAAATTATTTTGATACTTAAAAAAAACCCACAGAACTACTTCTGTTGTCATCTAGATAAATTATCCCAATTATGCATAAAAGATGATGCAAATAGCAGCCTCCTAGAGGGCTTAGGAGAGGAGGCTAAGAACAGTCTGTTCTGTCAGACTTTGGCTTGGCAGGGGCTTCCAGGTTTACAGCTGCTACCAGGGAGAGAAGGACAAGCAGGTTCTAGGGGGATACTCAGCATGTGCAAAGACACTGGTAGGACTTTACTGAAAGGCATCCTGCCGGGGACATCTGGACTTTGCTTATTTTTTAGTTAAACAAAATTATTGTGCCATGAAACAAAGCAAAATTGTGGTTGGGGCATGCTATGTTTCTGTCAAGTAAGAAATAGTAGAAGTGTAGGAAGCACATAGTAATTTCCCAAGTGCATCCATTCATTTATTCATTCAATTAGAAATCAGGAAATAAGCCTATTAGAATAGAGGTGCTGGTTATGGCTCTGTCATTTATTAATTGTCAGTCCCCGGGAAAATAAATTAGGCTGAATGTCCTAATTTTTAAATTATTTTAGGTAAAGGAATAATAACACATATTTTTAGGGGTAGAGGAAAAAGATGTCTGGTTGAAAAGTTATTAAATGAATAGAAGTAAGCAGAACTAATGTTGCTAGCCACATAAGTGGGGAATGAGAAAGAGGAGGGTAAGGAAATAACCACGGATTTCTGATCTAAAGCCAACTATAAAAGCAAGAACCACAGGAAAGAAGGATTAAAGACTTTACAGTGGGCTAGGCAAGCCAGAAGAGATCATCCAAAACTGATGGGGGATTAATGGAAAGAACATAAAACAAGATAGTGGTAAAATTTGTTCTGGGAGGCTATAAGATTTCCCCAAGATCTCAAAGAAGGGTGATGCAGTCATGGTAGGCAGTGGCTGAGGAGACAGATAGTCCAACTAGCTTTCATGAGATCAACCTCTAAACTTTTAGGATGTGTAAAGTTTTACACTTGGAAAGTCAGTTGAACAGCATCACAAAATGAAGGAAAGGAAAGTCTTGGGCTGCAAGCGTAGCTCTCTTTCTGGCATACTGATTTCTATCCTCTACAAGGAAGGTCTTCAGCATGTTTTAGTCTATCCACTGTATAACAAGCTACATTAGTATGTTTTCATCTTACAAAAGGAAGTCTGGGAAGCTGTACAAGAATCATAAGTTCAATGAAAGCTTAGGCTACATGCAGAGGCCTTCCTTTAAAGATGATCTATACTGCGCCTCAGTTTTCTCACCACTGTCATTTCCTTGCTTAAAGACTAATGATGCACCTGAAACCTAAGAAGAGATGAAGTAAGAAACCTCTTTAATTTTGCTTAGTCTAACATTCCCAAATACTTCCATAGCATATTATAATGCATAGCCATGGCCCCTTTAAGAACAGCTTGGAGAATGACAAACAATCCTGATATTGAGATATAAGACTCGTGACCTGGCTCCAGAGTGGAAGGATGAGTAAAAACATGGTATCTGATGTTGAAGAATGAGCAGAAGCCAGTCAGAAGGTGATAGTGAGTGCTTGCGAGCTCTGTAGAAGGATGGCACAGAAATGTGAGACACAGTAGTGCATGCAGTGTTCCAGAAGAGAATGTGAGTATGAGGGGTTAGAAGGAAGTGAATGCAAAGATTTAATTGGAAGTTTCCACCAGGATGAGTTTATAATGCCACGATAGAGAATTGTGAAGGATTTCTCGTTTGGGCTGAGACAGGATAAGGGAGTTCAGACTCATTCCCTCATATACAAAAACAGTGTTCCCCAAACAAAACAAAGAAATAAAAACAGAAGAAATGAATGAAAAACTGTTTTGTAGTCATCTGAGAGGCTCTACCAGCAACTGACTGAGACAAATGCAGATATTTACAGCCAACCATTAGATTGAGTCAGGGACTAATATGGAAGAGTTAGGGGAAGGATTGAAGGAGCTTAGGGGGATTGCAACCCCACAGGAAGAACAACAGTGTCAATTAACCTAGATCTGTCAAGGGCTCCCAGAGACTAAGCCAAAAGCCAAGGAACAAAAACATTGGTGGGTTCTTGGCCCTGGACATTGTGTAGCAGAGGACTGCCTTGTATGGCCTCAGTAGGAGAGGATGAACTTAATCTTGTGGAAACTTAAAGGACCATGAAAGAGGGATGCTGGTGGGGGTAAGGTGGGTGTGCATGTGTGGGTAAGGGAGCACACTCTCAGAGGTGGGGGGAGGTGGATGGGATGAAGAACTTGGGAAGGGGGGGACTAAAAGGGTAGCAACTTTCAGGATGTAAATAAATAAAATAATTGAATAAAATAATATAAAACATAAGACAATGGATATTAGTGAATACTATAAGACATAAACCAATAGGTTGAGTCCTAAGAGGTCCCTAGCTGATGTCAGGTTTCCAACCTGGTACATGAAGAAAGAAACACAAACAGAAGCTAATATACTCTCCAAATAGAGATGGGCTAAGAGTATAAACAGACTCACAGTTGGACTTTGCAGTTCAGAGAACAGGGGAGCACATAGCAACTAAGAAGAAATCAAAGTTTTGCCAATCATTTTCTCTAAAAGTTAAGCAGAACATCAATTAGCTCTTAAACATGAGCAAACTTCCTAGGGTTCAGGGATATCTTGATGAATTACAGAGGACAGAGTTTAGTAAACAGTCCATACTCCAGTACCTAAACTAGAAACCCCTCAATTCATAGGGCTTGGGATAGAAACACTCACAAGGCACTTCTTGTCTAAGTAGAGGTAAAAATTCAGTCTGAGAACATATTGTTGTCTCACCCAATAAATTTAAATGTAGAAATTGAAGTCTGAAGCTACTTTCATGTCACATAACTGAATCTCAGAACAAAGTTTAAGAATATTGTGAGTAAAGAAATGCCCATTACCCAACAGTACAAAGTTAAGCAACACAATAAGTGATTGTATATATTTAAAAAAATACTGTGTCACACAAAGAAGCAAAAACATTTCTCATTATAATGTAAGAAATCCTTTAGAAACAAAATTTGTACTTGCACAGATGCCAAAATTATCAAAAACTTTCATTACAACAGTTATTTCTGGATTTGCTGTGTTTTGAAAGATGCAAACAAACACACACACACAAAACCCAAAACCACACACACACACACACACACACACACACACACACACACACACACACACACATATATATATTATATATTATATATATAATCACAATCAAACTTTCAGAGAACACTAGAATATCTGGAAATATGAAATCAATACAATATTGGATCAAAACAACATTACAGATGAAAAGACCAGAGCAATTGAAAAGGCAGTAATGTGGCCATAAACATTGTTTGGAAAGAAATTCAGAGAGGGAAAATTAGGTCATTTCCTCAACCTACAAGGCATTTGTAGGATACAGGATAACTGGAATGATTATAATTTACAGACTGGAGTCTCTAAAAGGAAGTTGGAGCTGGCAAAAAAAGAATGCCCAAAGAAAAACTAGGTGTAATTTTTTTCAGTTGAAAAAAATATAAACTTGCTTATCCAAAAAATTCAATAGCCCCTAAGCACAGGAACCATAGAGACAACTATACATATACATATCATACATTTTTTAGACTAAAATTTTTTTAAAAGTCACACTCATAGAGTCATTCCTTACAGAGTTAGTAAAGGAAACACTTTTGGGAGAAGAAATGCACACTAGGTAGGAGGGTGGAAATATGCATCTACCACATCAAAGTTAAGAGCATCAAAAAAAAAAATAAGATTCTTGTTATTTAACTATGTAGGAAAATGTAAGAACATATCGTATTATTTAAATAATTTTCAGATATTTTACAGCATTCAAACAAAAAATAACAACATAGTATAGGGTTTATAAGACATGTGAAAGTTGAATTTACAACAATAACAGCATAAAGGTTAGGAGGGGAAGATAGGGAAGTGCATTACTGTGAGATTCATATACTGTAATATAACATCATTTGAAATGAGATTGTGACATAAAAAACATAATTTATGTCATAAATATGCTCCAAAGCAATACTACAATGAACTGTAGCTGATAAACTAACAAACTAAACAAAATGAAAACCTCAAATTAACTAAGAAAAAAATTCTTCAGGCTGCATGTGACAGTCCATGCCTGAAATCACAGAATTCAAGAGGTTGGGGCATGAGGATTTTCAGTTTGAAGTCAACCTATTTTACTTAGTGTGTTCCTGTCTCAAAAACAAACAAGAAAGTAAAACACCAACCAAAGCAAATGGAAAATCAACAACAAACTGGAAGATTTAAATTTAACCAAATCAATAATTATATTAAATGTTACCAGTGTAAATACTGAAATGAAAAATGAGACATCTAGATTAGCTTAAAAACCAAGGTTAAAACATGTTAGCTATAACAAATGCCCTTAGCACATAACGATATAAATGAATTAAAAGTGAAGTTGAAAGAGGAAGACTCCTCCATTGTTGGTGGGACTGCAAGCTGGTACAACCACTCTGGAAATCAGCCTGGTAGTTCCTCAGAAAATTGAACATAATATTACCTGAGGACCCTGTTATTCCACTCCTGGGCATATACCCAAAAGATTCTCCAACATATAGCAAGAACACATGCTCCACTATGTTCATAGCAGCCTTATTTATAATAGCCGGAAGCTTGAAAGAACCCAGATGTCCTTCAACAGAGGAATGGATAGAGAAAATGTGGTACATTTATACAATGGAATATTACTCAGCCAGCTATTAAAAACAATGAATTCATGAGATTCTTAGGCAAATGGATGAAACTAGATATCATCCTGAGTGAGGTAACCCAATTACAAAAGAATACACAAGGTATTCACTCACTAATAAGTTGATATTAACCCAAAAGCTCATAATACCCAAGATACAATTCACAGACCATATGAAGCTCAAGGAGAATGAAGACCAAAGTATGGGTGCTTTGGTCCTTGTTAGTAACAAAATACTCATGGGAGCAAATACAAAGACAAAGTATGGAGCAGAGACTGGAGGAGGGGTCATCCGTCCGGAGACTGCTCCACCTGGGGATCCATCCCATTTGCAGTCACCAAGTGCAGACACTGTTGTGGATACCAGCAATTGGAATTGCATGCTGACAGGAGCCTGATATACATGTCTCCTGAGAGGCTCTGCCAGAGCTGGACATATACAGAGGGTATGCTCGCAGCTAACCATTGACCTGATCACAGGATCCCAATGGAGGAGTTAGAGAGAAGACTGAAGAAGCTAAAGGGGCTTGTGACCCCATGGGGAGAGCAACAATACCAACCAATCAGAGCTCCTAGGGACTAAACCTCCAGCCTGGGAACACACATGGAGGGACCCATGGCTCCAGCTGTATATTTAGTGGAGGATGGCCTTGTTGGGCATCAATGGGAGAGGAGGTCCTTGGTCATGTGAAGGCTGGATGCACATCTTCATAGAAGCAGGAGGAGGGGGGATAGGATAGGGGGTTTCTGGGTCCGGGGGAATGGGGAAAGGGGAAAGGGGATAACATTTGAAATGTAAATAAAATATCCAATAAAAAATAAAGTTGTGAGAAAGACATGTCGTTTTGGCATGATGAGTAAATAAGTTGGGGTATTTTCATTAATTTAGACTTCATAGACTCAGGATACAGAAAAGGGTAAAGGATGAAGATGACTGCATGAAGACAAAGAACTAGTTCACTGAGAATAAGAGAAATAATGATGCCTCTAAACTATCTCCTTTCTACAAAGTCTTTCATGACCCAGAGGATAAAACTTCCACATCGGAAAGCTATAGGCATATACTTAAAATCGAGCCTCTTTCTTAAAAAAGAAAAGAAAAGAAAAGAAAAGAAAAGAAAAGAAAAGAAAAGAAAAAAGAAACACACCTGGTTTCTGAGCTTTTTGTGGTTAGGGACCTCTTAATCATTTATGAAGCTTAGTGGATAAAGAAAAAGATACCTGTCCACTCGTAACCAAAAGCCAGTGCCTATGTCTGCTATCTTCACCAAACTGGGAATTTTTACAGGTGGAGGCTGTACAACTTTCCTTCATGATTTACTGTTGAATACCATGTCTGACACATAGAAAGCCCTTTATGCTCCTGTGTTGACTTAAAGCCTGTATAAAAAGACTAGGAAGGGTCAGTTCCTTTGGCAAGAGAAGGTTTCAAAGACCATGGGATTAGGAGGATAGTATGAGCCACCCATCTTCAGAAGCAATATTCCAACTTTGCTACCAACCATTGGACTATACTGGCAGGGACAAATTTCCTTGCAAGTTAAGCAGTCTTTAGTATCTCAATCAAGTGTGAGAAAAGAAAGGAATTATTAGAAGCCTACATAAGTCTTCACAGATACACATCCAGGCACAGCACTGGGAATGGAGACATCTATAGCTCATTATTGCTGGTTTCACTGGCCTAAGAGACCAGCATAGAAATGAGCATCCCATAGGAAATTTAGCTCAAGGGCAACAATGGTTTTGCCTTTAGCTTGCTGAAAGACTAAACCCATTCATTCCCATCCAAAAGCAGGGGATTATTTAGTCTATGAAATTTCACAGAAGTGAACATTTTAGAGATCACCCTGCTCAATGTTTTGTCAGGTGATGATATAGATACACAGAGAGTTGTGACTCAGAGGTAGAGGCTCATTCATGGCCCTGGTCACTCTGTTTTGTCATAAGAAATTCTGCAAAATTTTGGAATTTCATTGATGTCTACCTGGTACATACATGGATATGTCCTTCAAGGTCATATTTGTCATTTTTGTCCTAATTCACTTCTCCACCCTTATTTTCGGCCCACTTCAGGACTCTATTCTAGGTGCAATGTGCATTAGCCCATGGTTCCTGTAAAACCACATGTACTTTTACACATCTTTGCCCTTGTTCCATTTGTACTTCCTAAATGGCATTGTTAATTGCCTGGAAAATTCCCACGCATGCTTAAAAGCCACATTCAGATGCCATTTCTTCTTTGAAATCTTCCAGGATGTTCCAAGACAGGATTACTTTCTACCAGTACCATGTGCCTTGTCTTCAGTACTTAGTACCGTGTCACCAAGAACTTCTCACATGTGTCTGTCTTATTAGTGCCCTACATTATCGAGAATTGCCATATCCATATATATTAATACATACACATCCACAGACAGGTTAGACTGCTTGGAGGTATTACCTATAATTTTAATTTAGCAGGCTATATGAAAGGCGAATGTCTTACTCAGGAAGCTATTAATGCAGTTATGTAGTGAGCATCCACAATGCCACCATATCAAGAACCCGCATGTCTTTATTAAGTTAAATAATAGAGTCATAAAGATATATTTATACCACAAACATTAAGATATATGGGAATATATAGCTTATTTATTTAAAATACTTTTTGTGGACTGTAAGTTTTTAATCTATAATTTTATATATTGATTCATTCAGAAACTAATAGACAATGAAGAATCTACTACAGAAACCCAGTCAAATAGTTCTGTTGTATGTGATAGATTTCATATCCAAAATTATGTCAGGTAAAAATTTATATAATCTATGTTCTGTACCATCACCAGGGAAATCTCCTCATGTAAATAAGGATATTATCATGATATATACAGTTAAAAGAAAATACCAAATTCAAACATAATTTGTGCCACAAACAATAAATAATAAGCTTTTGTTCACTTGGCTGCTCAGATGGATCTTTCTGTAAAGCTAAATTTCTGAGCTTTTTTATAATCTGCTGGCTGTCACCTCTGTGAATTCTTTTGTCTTGGTGAACTGTGCATCATACACAGTCCTACTGCAGCTCTTTGCATTTTCTTCCTCTATTTGCCACTTATTAAAAGCAGATCTAACTTTAAACTTCATGCTTTACTCATTTGCCTGAGTATGCTGGTATATGCCTGTAATTGTACCACCGGGAGGCAGAGGAAAGACAACCAGGAGCTCAAATTCAGCATGAGCTACATGAGAACCTATCTAAACAACAACATGGAAAAAGGAAAAGAAGTCCTCCTTAAAACATTAGCTAGTTTTACCTCTTATGATGTCTACTAATTGGTCAAATAACACACCCAAGCTTCCCTCTGCTAGAGCATAGATCAGGTGTGAGCGTTGCTCAGATCTTTCAGTGTAGCTAAAGACATTCAAGCAGGGATGCAATTGCTCATCTAGGTATACTTATTGGGTATTTCATTAACTGATGTATATTATTCTCAGTGCTGAGAATATAAGAATGAACAAAAAAATGCCATTCTCTATGGGAACTTTCATTATTGAAGAAAAGATGGTTTTAAATTGGTTAATAACATAAATCAGATAACTTCAGTTACTGATCGATGGAATGAATAAAATTAAATGGCATGATGTGAGAGTGACTAGGGAGATGTAATGTATTTTAACTACAGTGTTCCGAGACATTCACAGAGGAAGAAAACTTGATTGAACTCTGAATCATATAAGTTGGCTCATGAGAAGAACATCAGAGAATGAGCTACTACGTAATGTTGACTACATCATGACAACGAAATAGAACTGGAAAGAGGCCGTGAAAAGACCAGCTTCTACAGGCTTGATCAACATAGCAATGACTTTTCCACTGAGATTATTTTTAATTAATGTTTTAGTAGTATACATTTTTATGCTTCATTTTAACACGTTCACAAGATATATCATTATAGCTTGCTCTGATTTGCCCCTACCAATACTGACCTGCACCACGCCTCTTTATTTCTGGTCCCTTTACTTCCCCTAAACACTCATGGTTTCCTTTAAGTTGGAATAAAGGTCACTATAGTTTTCTAAGCAGAGAGTGATACTAACAGGCTTTTGTGTTTTCAGTAAACACAGAGTACTCTGTAGTGCAAGAATTAGTGATTAGTGAGAAAGTCAAGGGCTATTTGAATAGTTCAAGACATAATAACTTAGACTTGAATTACAGATATAGGAGGCAGTAATTTGACTGGAGATAGGAATTAAAAACAGACATAGTGAGATCCATGAATAGACTAGATAAAAGATATGAGAAAGAGGAATTAATGATTGCCTCCAGGTTTTTACCTGAGGCTATTTATTGTAATGGAAAAGACTTGAATTTCTGTTTCGGATGTATTCATTTTGACATGCCTATTAGACATCGGATAAAGATGCTGTGTCAGCAATTTGATTGAACTAGTCTAGAGTTGAGAATCTAAGGTTGAAAATACAGATATGGAACTCATTAGCATATAGCTGACATTTAAAGCTATGGAACAGATTAGATTTCTCAGATTAGTATGTAGCTAGAGAAAAGAAGAAGGAAAAATGACTAGAATCTTCCACAATTTAAAATACTGTATAGGAACTAGAGAGATGGCTCAACTGTTAAGAGCACTGGCTACTTTTCCAGAGGAACTAGGTTCAATTCACAGTGCCTGCGTGGGCACTGACAACTGTTTGTAATTCCAGTCCCAGGTGACATGATGCCCTCCTCTGGTTTCTATCAGCAGCAGACACACATGCAGTACAAAGACATACATGCAGGTAAAATACTCTAAACATTAAAAAAATGCAATAAAATAAAATAACATCTAGAAGAATTCATCAAACAATCTTGAGAGAGGTGCCACAGAAGAGACTGAACAAGGGAGTGTTGTGGTTTGAAAGGCTAAAGAAGAAAGCACTTAAAAGCTTATAATTTAATCAAGAGAAGGGCTGCTAATGAATCTAGGAACACAAAAACAGGGAAATAACTATTAGATAAAATTGGCAGGACATTTTCTTAGTGTCTAGAATGATCTTAAGGCTGTTTAAGAGGTATGTTGGAGAACACAGCCTGACAAAAGCTGACTGAGAAGAGTGAAATCATAAAAATGTGGAAAGTTGTATTGGTAACCCACCAGAGAAGTTATGCTATGAAATGAAGCAGAGACACGAACTATAGATCATGAAAAACATAGAATCAGGTCTCTCCTCATCTTCCTCTTTTGTCTCCACATTACAATGAGTAATAAGGAATGCTTTTTGTTTGTTTACATGTAATTCTAGATGATGATGCACTTAATATGTAGAACAGATATATACAATTTTACTGAGATCAAATGAGGTCTAAAGCACAGGCCTGTGCTTAGGGAAGGAACAAGACATCTATAGTCAAACAGAAAAAAATAGCTTGTGAGGATATGTTCAAATAGACTGTCAACGCTTGAGGTTATTATTTGGAGTGTGACCTGGGTGGACTGTATGAAATTCTAAAATAATTAATAAAAATATGTTGGATAAAAGTAAAAATAATAAGAACTGAAATAAAACAACTAAATAAGGTCACCAGGTAAGACAAATTGTCTTCCCAGTTTCTAAAACAGTTCTTAGCATATAATAAGCAGTCTGTCCATGTTTGCTGAGTAAGCTGTCCATACAGCTTACTGTATGCACAAAATCTTCTCAATTCAGAAGAGAGCTGTGGAGGTACAAAGTTTTAGAATAAAATCCTGGGTCTGCCAATTTCTAATCATATCCCTGATCAAATGATTTAAATCCACTGAGCCCAAAGAGACTCATACATAAAACAGGGTGAAGTGCTTACCCCAAAGGAATACTATAAAAATCAATCCTACACTCTGTATAAGGCACTCGGCCCAGAGCCTGGCATGTAAGTGCATTGCTAATGGATGCTGCCACCAGTGATACATGTTGGTATTCTTGTTGTTGGTTCTGCCAATGCGGGCTTCCATCACGGTCTTTGGACTGTTTCCACATATAGATCGCAAATACATATAAGGCAGAAGATTCCCTTTTATGAGCCCTTTTCAGTAGCTTTCAGAATGACAGAGAATATATTTGTTTTTGGCATTCCAAATGAGCAATAAAGCTTTTGGTTAGGCAGTCAGATAAGTCATGAAGCCAATAATTTAAAGACTGAAGCCGAACTATATTCCATGCTTATTGACACTGAAAAAAGAAAACTGAAATTATATTAATTGGTATAAGTTTCCCTTTTGACCTTCACCAGAATTCACGGATTAAATTTTTTCCTCATTGTATAAATGACTTAAAGACATGAAATGACTTTGTCAGGAACATGGCTTATATGTGTGAGACTAAGATATCTGTATACAAATGCTCAGTGCCTGTCACTAGATTCAGGTTTTGCAATCAATGTGTCACAAAAAAGCCAAAGGAGAATGAGATTGTCAGTAGAAATTAGAACCCCATCTGAGCTGTAGCTTGCCCACCTGACCTTTTAGGGCACAGTGAAGGCTGGGACAGGACCCCAAATCTCTTCTTCCCCTATTTCGAGGCATATGGCAGGACGTTCTCACTTCAGTGAAGCCTCGTCATGTCACTATATTGTGGCTAGTGGAATGCAACTGAATTTGACACATGCCAGCTGGGGTTCAAGCTTTAAATCAATGGGCTTACTTTCTCTATCCTCTCTTTCTTCTTACAACCAATTAGATCTTGACATGATCTAAATTTGACTCTGCAGGTAACACAATACCCTAGTTGAAGGTGATTCAAGACATTGGAAGAAACATGAGCTGCTAACAACTGTGGGAAGCAGAGCCGGCTGTAGGGAGCAGAGAGATTACCCAATTCAGAACCATTTTGTGAAAAAGGAATGCACTTCATTGTCCCTTAAGTCACTGCACTCTTCACTTTCCTTGGCTATTTGTAGTACACAGGGACAGCATTGTAGGAGAGAAGAGGCACAGGACAGTGGGATGATAAGAATTTGTAAATAGCACCAGAGACAGGTGAGTCCCACAGACTCACAGCAGCAGAATCAGAGAAGATACATGATCTGCTGGACTGAGATAAAGTTCACTTCCGGATAAGGGGGGAAACTCCATTCAGAGTCCTTTACTTCAGCAAGGGCTGTCTGTAATGACAATGAGTTCCTTGACAGTACAGGTATGTTAGCAGGAGTTGGATGACCTACTGAAGAGTTCCGCAGACTTCCAAGGTTTGCTAAGGCTATATGACCTTTAAGGTCCCTTCCATCTGAGAGTCTAGACTGCAGAGGAAAACAAATCTCATCTAATTAAGAGCCTCAGAAAAGCAAGGGATGACTCACTGACGTAGAAGCTGGCTGCAGCTCGAGTTCAATTGCCCTAATAACCATCATCATCACAGCCGCTCTATCACCCCCCACCCCCGCCCCCGCCCTTGATTAAAGTTCTCAGAAATACCTTCAGGCTGCCTTCCAAACAAATGGCCCATTACAGAAACTCAATTTTAATCTGATCTCTCCTTCAGTAATTACATTCTTGGTCAGGGGAACAGGACATTCACTTAATGAAGGCGATACAGCTCAAAGGGTTAGCAGTACAAACATCCAGAAGTGAAGAGAAAGCAGTCCATGACATGTCTCCATCAAAGTATATTAGGACATGTTGTGTGGCATGAGAAAAGCCCTGGCTGGGAAGGCAGGAAGTCTGTGTCCTGTTTTGCTTATGACTCTGACTCACTTTTTCTTCTGTGTCACTGCAAACAATTCAAATTTCACAACCTAAATGACTTCCAAAACTCTAAAGGTGATTAAGAGTTCCCGTGCTTAATCTTTCTGTGAATCTTCATATTTTTGGATAAAATATAATACAATTTTCAAATGCCTTGAATCTATTCTCAAGACTTTGTCTGCTTCTTTCCAGAAACAACAGGGTACATTCTATCCAAATGAACCCTGGCTGCTTTCAGTCGCTTAGAACAGACTTTTCCCTCAGCCTTTGTATACGGTGCTTTGTGAAAGAGATACTCCTCTCCTTTGTTATTTGGCTGGTTATAATTTATTCATCATTTGGACCTCAGCTCCTTCACAGTTTTATTTGAAAATTCTTTACAAAGTATTTAATATGTGCTGAATACTAAGTGCTTCCTAAATATTAATGAATTTGATCTTCCTTAAGCTGTAGTTATAGCAACTATTCTTATTCTTACTTAACAGATGGGACACTAAAGCCCAGAGAAGTTGCATGAGTTTTCCAAAGAAGTACAGCAAATAAGTGCTAGAGAAAGGAATCTAACCCCCGACTTCTGGCTCTAACCTTCCATGCTAATGTGAAGTACTAATGCCTCAAAAAGACTTCTACGACCAAGCCATCTTCCTCCTGCATATATTTGACTGGGGCACAGGTTATCCTATTGTTACTAAATATATAATATCACCTGACCAGCAAGCCTGGATTCTCTGGGGAAGTGGGGATTTCATTGTTCCTGTTCATTGCTGTACGGGAAACCTCCAATGTGCAGTGAAAACTCAGTAAATCGTTTTTCGTTGAATCAATAAATGTGTGACTTGTTTTGCACCTGTATGAACTTGGTATGCAAGTTGTATTTTATGTCATTTTACCTTGGCTTTATCACTTTCTCATTTCCCCTTTCTCTCATCCCTCCCTCCATTCTTTCCTTTTTCTTCCTTTTCTCTTTCTTTTATGCAGATGATCCAATCTACAGGCTCACACTTGTTGAGCACAGGGTCTACCACGGAGTGACCCCATTGGTCCAAAGAATGTGATCTTAAACCTCTAGTGTTCGGACTGCTTTGTATGCATGAATATAAACAAAAGCCATACTTAAACATTTAAACTACTTCAATCTTAGCTGCTCATTTTGTAATAGATGATTTAGCTAGCTAGCCGTGCAAGGACTCAGTTCAAGAACATTTCAGGTATTTATAGCCAATGCATAATATGAGGTTATAGAAAATTTGGGTTATATTTTCCTAATTAATGATGCTTATTTCAGTTTCTGGCCTGGTACCAAGCCCTAACTATACAGTCCATTAAGAACACAGAATGAACTCCAGACACTCAAGAATGATTAGTGTTTTTGGTTGGCTAGAAACTGGGAACTTAGGAGTGGTGGAAGGTAACTAAAAGTGAGACGAAGACACAAAGAACAAAGGCAAGAGTTCCCTGCAGGGCCCTTTCAGCTTTCCAAACGTATCATTTACACTAAGTTAGCAGATTGGTAAATTCAGATGCTGAAATGGATTAAATTGGAAGCACTGTGTATAGATACTCCTTTCTCTTTTAAGTCTTATGCCTGATTCCCAGAATTTGCAGATCTGTTTTCTTCAAAGGAACTTTTAATCAGAATGGTCAAAGGCTCTCTGTCTTTTGCATTTTGCTCTACTCCACTCTCAGAGGTCAAGAGGAATGTTAGAAGTCATGCATAATCCATAAAATGATGGCATTTCTAATACAATTTGAACACTTCAATCAACAAGTATTTATTTAACTTTTATCTCATGTCATGTTCCATAAAAGAACTTGAGCAAGACAATCCCTGCTAGTTTCCAGTCTTCTCACCTAAAGAATGGGAACATTTAAATGCAAGTGCAAGAAGTTCTCAACAGTCAATCTATCCTCCTGCTGGTCTGGGTATTGGACAGGAAGGTCTTCATGGACAGCATCCTTTTTAGGTGCTACATATTTCAATCACTATACATGGGATCACATTCTACCCAGGCTCCTAAACCAGAAAACAGCCCTTTGTGACTTCAAATTTAGTTACCTTCATAATATACTAGTCCTGCAGCCTGACCAATGTTCTTTAAAGTCCCCTAACACCTCATTACTTAGTGTTTTGGTGTTCCCTGTGTATCTACCTACGGAAATAATGTTCTTTTCATTTGTCTTCCAATATCAGGCTCTCCTGCCACAAAGAAGTTTCTTGAATTCAAATTTACATGTATCTCTTCTGTATTTAGAATACAATTAATGATGCCTGTTGCCTTCATGATGGATTCAAGCCTCTGGTCTGTGATATATAAAAATCCTTATAATATGTCCTCCAGAGACCCTGATTTGAAATTTTGGCTTTAACATTATCTTGTCACTGGGATCTGGAGTAGGTTAGCTGGGTCCTTTACTCAGTTTCTTATTAGATAATCATCTCTATGTAAGGTGAAAGTAGAGGTTACATTGACTATTGCGTTGAGGTGCTTAGTATAATTTCTATCTTATGTGGACTTTCCTAGCTAAAAGCTGCAATGGTTAGCACATAGCTTCTATGCTAGAGGCTGCAGTGATGCATTTCTTCTACCTAAAACTAAAAGATTATTTCTCAATACAATTGATCCCTTAACTTTCAAATACTTACACATTCTCTCTACCTGCAAAACAAAAGAAAATTACAAGAACATTTTTTTTTTTTTTTTTACTATCTAAATCTTGGCAACCTAAAATAGGAGAAAGAGGAAGAGAACATTAAGGTCTCCTTGGTTTCAACTCTCAACAATGTAATGTGTAATTTTTTCTTGTTGGAATTTCAAGAACTCTTATTATTTAATCTGTTATTTATTCTGTTAAAGTACAGTCTTCCTTAAGAGCAAAAGGATTAATGGTTTCAAATTCTAGCAAGTTGACCTTTATTCTACATTAAAATGCTTATTTGAAACCACTCTGCCAGGGCTCCCATAAGCCATTTGGTATTGAACATTGAAGAAATATAAAGTTTAACTCCCACTCTAGTCAGGAAGCAGGATTTCAGAAATAAAAATAGGCTTTGTAATATGCATGTATAGGTGCATAGAAATGTCTTGTGGAGTTTGTGCATAGACCAGGTGAGGGAAGGTTTGCTTGGATTAGAGTGTTTCTCCTCTGTATAGCCTTGGTCCAAATTCATCATGGACTAAGCAAGGCTATTTTCTGCTTATTTTCCTACGACAAGGGCATATCCACTATCCTGTGGTATGGAAAAGTATATAGAAAAAATTTAACAAATTAATGAATCAAATAAAGTTGTGCAATATATGGTGGTGTGTGTTTCTAAATCCTAGGAGGAAGTTGAAAGTGGAGGACTAAAAGTTGAGGCCAGCCTTGAGCACATACATACTGAAACCTCACTTCCAAAATAAAAACAATCAAGCAATTAAAAGCAGTTGAAAGGTGAACTGTGAGTCAAAAAGGAAAATAAGAAAGAATACATACTCTGTGTTTTCCTACCATGAATTAAACACTTACACTAGGAACTTGTGAAAATAGTTGCCTTTTTCCTGTCTATTTAACAACTCCAGTTCATCAATCCTTTTAGTAACACAGCCCAAATAGGATCTATCATCAAGTTTGCTACAGAGATCTTCAAGCCAGATGTGGGCTGACATCCATCCATCTCTTACCTTCTCTTCAGGGGATTTGGCTTTTCTCTGAGTTTGATAAATAGCCGAGTCTCTGAATTACCTAATGGATTCCTTTTGGTGTGATTTAAAAATGTGTGCTAATTGGCACTAACTCAAAAGATTAATATCTCAGTCTCTGAGGTTGGGCACTATTTAATCTCCCTTTCCTCACTCAGAATGATATCCATAGTCTTATGTGGGATCCATCAAATGGAATGATAGTGTTTTTGGAATGTATCTTATTGTTCCATTACTGGAAAGATTTTTTTGTTTGTTTGTTTTTGTTTTTTGTTTTCTCATTCTTAGTATTAGCTTATAAAATCTAACTGGCAGATTTCCAATGTTCAACACTTGAAATTGAAGACCCTCAAACTCGGGAGACCCTCACTCAAGTCTCGGGAAGTCACAGCCACCCAAAATCTCTCTGCTGGATGCAACCAGCAGAGGCTTTATTAGGGAGAGTTAGCTGGCCAATGGTCAATTCATTTGCCCACGCAGGAGCTGAATTGACAAAGACTGGCTGGCTGAGGGGCTTTTTAAAGGGGAAAAAACCACAAACCAGGGGAGTGAGGAGGGGGGGTGAGGGGTTGCTAAGGAAATATAACATAAAAATAGCAGAGAATTCCAGAGGAACCCAACCTAAGGGAGTCAGGGTCATGTAGAAAACACTCTGTATACTCATTCTTCTAAAAAATGTGGTCTTTTCATGTTACTGTGGCCTTGCTCTGTCATTGTGGCCTTGACCTGTCACTTGAGCAACTATTTCTCAGTTTCTGCCCTGTCACTTGCTCAACTATTTCTCAGCTGTTGCTCTGTCATTGTGGTTACTAGTTTCTCAGCCCCACCTAGATGACTTGCATTCCTCTCTTCCAGTTCCTGAAACCGGCCAGTCTACACTCTTAGCTTGCTTCAGAAAAAATTTTCCACGTCCTTTAAAGAAAAGCCTAATGAAAAGCCTGTATATATTTTATAAAATGATTTTTATAATTTCTCACTCTACAAAATGAGAATGAGAACGCAGACCATTAGGGACAGAAGTCCTGACAGAGAGTTCTCGTTAACACCACAAATATGGTAAACATATGGGAGGATTGATGTTTTAGACCATCAGTCAGAGTGGAGCTAAATAAAATGAGATGATGGATGGCATTGGTCCAGACCTGCTGAATGAAGTATGACCCTTTACATATCAGTCCATATAGCTTTGTCTTACAATAGTGAATCTGATCAGCAGGTATAGTGTGTTGTCTCAAAGAGATTCACAAAACAAGGAGAGAAAGGAAAAGAAAAGAGGGCCCACATCTTCTTGCATATTTTGCAAACAAAATAGGGTTCTCAGTGAGGAAAATTCATCATTAAGCATGAATAGCAAAATTCTTAAGAGTTTTTGAACCCAGAAAAGGCAGATAGGCATACACACACACAGGCACACAGCACACCACACTACAAACACACAGATACATATCATATACACCCTGACCACCTCCATCCCCCAGAGTCCTTGGGGTTCAATGAACAGATTCTTTTGAGTGGAATATCACATGCCTCACAGTGATGAGGAAAAACAGAGAGGCATTTGTAGCAAGTCATTTCACAAACTTTTTTTTT
>JANHMN010000004.1:36884305-36902153 GCA_030674055.1 Rhabdomys pumilio
AAAAAAAAAATCAACACAAGACTGATACTTTCAATGGACTAGTTAATGCTAAAATAAATCAATTAATATGCTTCAACATGGATATGATACTAAGAAAAATATTCAAAACACAAAGATGATTACTATATAATACCATTTATGTAAAATATTCAGAAATAATGAATTTATAGTCTTTACTATGGCCAAGAGTGGAGACTATCAAGGGATTTTTCTGAGGCTATAGAAGTGTTCGAAACCTATATTGTAATATTTATTCAACTGTGAAAATTAGCTCAAAATTATATGATTGTATCTTTATAATGGACAGATATTATACATAAATTATACACAAAAAGGGTAATATACGTTATTCACAAAAGAGATTTCCAGGATGTCTTTGTGTTCAATGTTGTTCTGCTTGATTGTATCACCAGGGACTACTGAGGAGTAACAAAATACAATGTCATTTGCCACGATTCCAAAGGATTGGTTGCAGCTATGGTCATGCTGTGGAATAGTTCTGGCGATAAAGCATAATCTCTCATCATAATCTGTGATGTTAGACTCCATATTGCCATATTTAGCATTCCCACTTGTAATTATTCTCCTTCCAAATTGGGATAAAGATTAACCAATTATGGTGGTGCCTCACACACAAACCATATTAAATACCCAAACCAAGAGTTGTTTTGCCTGCAGAAGTATGCTAGAAAGCCCCCCAAAACTTTAGTATCTGGTTGAGACTCAACTATGAGGACTGAATGGACCCACAGAGTTCCCCAATCTGTTTCATTTGGCCCAGTGACCCTTGACCATTCATCAGATTTACTTTCTTAAGATGAGTCTCAATGTGCCTTTTAGAGGGACAGTGAAGAGCATTAGAATAAATGGCTTAGTTTAAATCTTGCCCTTCATACATGTGAATTTAGCAATAAAACTTACTTATTAACTTTATTTAAAATGTTCTTACTCCATGAACTACTGTGAAAAATAATCAGGAATGTGCATATAAAGAAAAAGATTCAACATTTGGAAGCAGAATATAGCCAATATAACTGTGAAAGTTTTCCAAGATGTTAACTTCAGTATTCCTGTCTACCTTAATCTTCCAAAAATTCCCTATCCCAAACAAGCCAGATATCTAACAAAACTTCACTGTGTAATGACTTTGGTCCTCAGTTTCCTTATTCTCAGTCTTGTATTCAGTAACCTTATTCATCTCTCAGTACATAAGTTAAAGCTTATCTTCTGTGTGCTGCTTATTCTGAACACTAACTCTTTAAATAATTCATATCTTTAATTATATGCTTTAACATATACTTGGGCATGTATAGTTTTTATGGTACAGAGTACATTTACTTCTGAAAAGAAACAGGTTTGTACAACCTTCTCATATGTCCCTACCATGCCTCTTATGGTACCTAAAACACTTTCACATTTTTCTATGAGAAACTTAAAACATAATTTAAAACTCTGTATTCAACTTTATTTATTTTGCTTTATAATAAGAATGAAAATCACCCCAAGAATGGAGAAATAACATACAAGCTGTGTGATGTTAGAAGGGGAAGCAGCATTGAGGCTTCCTGTGGCAGAGACTTTAGCTGTCCCTCAATATCACTTATCCTTCATAACCATTATTATTATACAGAACATGGCTACTCAGAACAAAGACTTCATTTCAAACCCTTATTTTACTGAAATATGGGTAGAAATTCTACTGAATGACATACCATACAACTACATTTCTTCTTTTATGCATTTCCATTATCCTTATGCCTAGAACATTCATGCAATACGAAATTCCAATATCTGATAATGAGGTTGAAGGTCACTCCCATGGATGACAAGAGACAAAAAGCTGGAAGAACATGACTCCCTGAGGCTTTCATGGAGCAGAGATACAGTATCTTCTGTAGATTACTAGCATCCAGACTTACATGGAAACAAATAAACTTCTAATGATTAAAATATATCATATAACATAACAATAATAATAATAGTGGAAAAGAAACTAACTTTTACCTTGTTTAAGATATTAATTTTGCTATTATTTTAGATATCTATTATCAGAAGCTTAACTTATTTTATTGCCCTTTTTAAAAATGATCTGCTGTTTGCAGCTCTTAGTAATACTCTTAAACATGCATCCTTTTTATTTCTATTTTGTTTAGTTTTACATATTTTCCTCATTAATTAATTTATTCATTTTAAAGGCTGATCCTAGCCCTCTCACTCCTCTGTTCCCAGTTCTTCCCTCACACTCTCTCCCATAGTCCCCCATCCCCTTTCCTCAGAGAAATGGGTACCAACCCACCCTGGTACATCAAGTCCTAGCAAGTTGCATCCTCTCGCACTGAGGCCAGACAGGGCAGTCCAGCTATGAGAAAGAGATACAAAGGCAGGCAACAGAGTCAGAAACAGCCTCTGCTCTAATTAAACATGTATCTTAATTTATTCTTTCATAAATGCAATCATCCTCTCTATAGCCTGCTGGAAAAATCAGACAAAGAAACATTATTTTTTTCTTAAGTGCATAAATATTAAAGTGAAGTTTATTTTTTTAAATGATCTACCAAGTCATATATCTGACAAACATTTATCTTGGACATTCTCTAACAGTTTCATTTCAATTAATCCCAGTGTCTGGTAATATATTGCTGCTAGGATTAAATGTGTCTAATTTGTTCTTTTCCCTCTACATTCAGTCTCTACCCTTTTCCACTTTTAAGTTTTCCAGGAAAGAATGTTCTGCATGGGGGCATATCCATGGGCTTTCTTACCAATGGTTGGGTTGTCCAATCGGGAGCCTTAGAAGATACCAACCAAAAGTAGGAGAATGAAAAGTACATATAGTCATGCTATATACAATACTATGACTAACGGTAGAAACACAGTTGTACTGAAAGGTTATATCACCTAGTCATGTCAAATCTGTTTTAGTTTATGTGAGTATATTTTATGAAGTTCTCATGAAATCACTTAAGATAGTATTTCTCAGAAAATATTCTTGCAACTAAGAAATCTATGATCATATTTATTATCTTGGTTTATTTCCTGAAATAGTTTCTCAGCTAATGTGTACCTTAAATATGGTTACCCTTCTCAAAGTGGCCCACTCTATGGTTTGGTTCAGCAAGCCAGTTTTTACTTTTGTGCTCTTTGACCTGTGATTGGCCCTAGAAAATGTCACTGTATGTCATGATTTCCTTATGTACTATTTATATAGCTTTTTAAATAGTCTTTCTTAAAATATACTAGTTTGAGCCTGCCAATTGCTTCCTGTTAACATTCTTATCGATACACCACCATCTGCCTCAATTATTAGCTCAAAACACAGGTCCCAGATACAAATGGAATCCACCAGAACCACTGCTGGGAAGAATGTTAGAACAAAGAAAAGATATTTGGTAAAATCTTAAAAACAGAGAACATGAATATCACCATGATCAAATTTGGCTCTCAAGCCATGGGCTGGCACCTGGGTCCTGGGTTCTATAAGGGAGTAAGCTGAGCAAGTCATGGAAAACAAGCCTGTAAGCAGCACTCCTTCATGGTCTCTGCATCAACTCCCGCCTCCAGACTGTAGCCCTGCTGGAGTTCATCCCTTAGTGATAGAGTGTAGATCTAAGCCTAGAGTGTAAGTCTAAGCCGAATAAAGCCTTTCCTCCCAACTTGCCTTTTGGTTGTAGTATTTCATCACAGCAATAGAAAGCCTGACTAAGATAACCACCTAGTTTTTAATTGAATAGTTGAAAACAATTATGGAATGGATGATTAAAATCTCTAGCCCAGGAACTTAAACCAATAGAATAAAAGTGAGTTTGGGAAGTGACGCAGGACAGAGACAGAAAGCACATTTGGTCAGCACACCAGTTGCCACCCTATACTCAATGTAAGCTTGAGTCACTAAGCAATGCATTTATTTCCCATTGAGAAGTTTACCACCATGAAACACTTTCCTGCCTCTGTAGCACACAGTTCACACCTTCTTTTCTCTCAGTGACTTTGGTATTATCCAGAACTTTTTGAAGAGAGCTGTTTCAGTTTCCTTCATAATGACAACCATCTATCTCAAATCTTATTCTCTTACTGTCTGGTGCCCTTGAAGCAATGAATCACACCTTCAAAAACAGTCACCAAAATAATTCTTACATGATTATTTTTAGGTATGGGATAATTATTTAAAGCTTATTTTTATTTACTATTTTAAAATTTGTAAATACTCCAGAGCATATTGTCTACAGGACACCATTTTCATAATTTGTATTCTGTAAACCTCCATTGCCAAGTTCCCACTTTCTTGTTGCCTTTTTAAAATGGGCACCCCAAGCAAGACACTGGCCTTACCACACTCTGTCCAAGCTGTTCCCGGAAGAAGTAATCCATGTTTTTCCTTTGTAGGCTGTCGAGGTAATGCTGGAAGCGAGTATATGTATATGGGTAGCAGTAAGCAAACTGGTAAATATCATCTTCTCGGTCGAAACAGAATGCGAAGGACATCACATAATTCTTCCTGTGGTCTGGGCAGCGGTAGTAATAAACATTTTTTGGTGGTAGTCTTTGCCTAGAAGATACAAACAAAGACAGTAACTCAAGACTTAGAGGTAACAAATGGGAATGCTTAGGAAAATGTCAAGAAAATCGGTGTCATGGCAATGGGAGAGTGATGAGGCTCCACGGGGTCAAATACACACAGGGAAAAGCAGGCACTTGTCAAAGGCTGGTTCTCTGCTTTCTCGATAATTTGGAAAATGCAAAATTAACAAAAACAAACCAATTTTGTAGATTTGTTTATCTCTATTTTAAGCATTTACTATATGCCTAGGCATTGTGTTAGGGTTGGGAAATACAACAGTAAATATGACAAGCCATATTGGTAATGTTGTCAATATTATAAAAGGAAAATAGGCAAAAATTTAAGAATACACAATATAGTTACAAAAGGTCTGGTGGTTTGTGTAGGACCCTGAAGGGCTGCCATGCCCTGGCTGAGACTTTCTGTGTGCTGCTGTCTGACAAGTAACATTCTGTTGTTTTTCTAAGATCAAAACATTCTGAAGTAGGCATGGCGCCCCAGGAAGGGAATTTACACTTGACAGCCCATTGCCCCCCAGTTGAGTTCCTGTTTGTGTTTTTCCTTCCCTGGCTTGTATATATTGAACCTGCTCAGTAAAAGTTTTGGCATTCTCTCATAACAAATGACTGAGTCTGTGTCTTCCTTTAATCCCCCAGGCCTATGCCCGAGCTCGGTACCATGGCAGCATTGGCGCTGGCAGGTTTGAATAAGAATGTCTCTCATGGGCTCATATATTTGAATGCTTGGTCACCTGATGGTAGAACTGTTTAAGAAGAATTAGGGTGTGTAGTTGTTGGAGAGGGTGTATCATTGGGGGTAGGAGTTGAGGTTTCAAAAGTCCATGCCATCCCTAGATAGTTCTCTTTCTGCTCTGTTTTTATAAATCAAGTTGTAAGCTATCAGCTCTTCTTGTTCTGTGCCTGCCTGCTTGCCACCATGCTCCCTGCCAAGATGGTCATGGACTCTAACTGTATGGAACTCTGAGTCCCAAATTAAAAACTTTCTTTTATAAGTTGACTTGCCCATGTTGTTTTGTCACAGTTATTGAAAAGTAACTAAGACAGATGATTAAAAAGTTCTTTAAGAAAAATGAAGTCTGGACATGAGACATCAATGAGTAGAGGCCTGGTTTTCTTAGGAATTCAGGATTTGTTTTCTGTTGTAAGACTGACTCACAGTTTTTAAAGTAAATTGACATACACTGTGAATATACAAGAGAAGGGAACAAAATATTCAACATTACGTTAAATTATTAATATTTTGAACAGAGTATTATATGAGATTAATTTTTAATTTAGTATTTTAGCTCATTTCTCTTCTTTCTACTCAAAAGAGAGTTAGATAAAACTGTGCTTCTTCCATTATCTTTTGGTAGCAGCCATGGGCTAGTTCTATTCACATATTTTATAGTTAGTTATGCTCTTTTATTGATTGCTATATCTAGATTGATCTAGAAGATCTTTAAGAAAAATGATACTTTTGGAGAATGCCCGCACTGGGTGAAGAATATAAGACTGGCCTCCCAAGGCTTGGCACTTAGAAGAACAGAAAGAATGTAAACAAGAGGAGAAGAGTGTAGAAGGTGAAGTCAAGAAAACAAGAATGGTGGTGGCTCCATGCAGAGAAGTCTGGATATTGTTGAATGACGGACCCATGATCCTTGTTATGATTAGTGTTAAAACGTTAACATGACAGAAGTTAGAAAGCATGGGTCATTGGGCCTCTGAACATCTCTGGAAGGAATAATCTTGAGTACTCTAATCAAGGTGGAAAGTGCCCAATCACTGTAGGAGACATCAACTCTTAGGACAGGGATTTTGGAATGGTAAAGAATACAGAAAGCATACATGTATTCATTGTTTTGTTCTCGTGACTGCAAATGTAATGTGAAACACTACTTCAAACTCTTGATGTCTTAACTTCCATACCATATTGTAGTATGACTTTGAATTGTGAGTTAAACCGTTTCTCCCTTAAGTTGTTTTTGTCAGAGTGTTTTATAACAGCATTAGGAAAAGAAAATAAGGTAAGTGTTCTAATATGGTAGTGTTTTCTTATAAAATATTGCTTGGATATCGTGTTTTCCTAAGACAAATTTGATCTGGTTAAGGTGAGAAAAGAAGGTGTGAGGTTTTTTTTTTTTTTTTGTTGTTGTTGTTCAGAGATAATATAGCACTGATATATATATACATATATATATATATGTATATATATATGAATGTATTAAAATTATAATAGTTGATTATATTAGAAAACAAGTGGCTGAAATGTCAAGCTATGGGATGTAACATGAATGAGAACTTGAAAGTATTTAAGAACAGTACAATATGGAAAACACACAGCTCAAGCCAAACAGAACTGGAATTTTCAAATAAAATTCAGTTGTGGTATCAGAGAATGCCATGTGTTGTGTTTAGATTCACCAAAACCATACATTTGTTTCCTACTTACAAGAGAATGAATATAAGGTAATAATATTTATATAAGACCTTCAAGATAAATTCCCTACACACTCATTCTAACCAGATTCCTATCCCTGAATCTGCCTATATTGAAATTCTGGGCTGGGCAGTGGTGGCTCACGCCTTTACTCCCAGCACTTGGGAGGCAGAGGCAGGTGGATTTCTGAGTTCAAAGCTGGCCTGGTCTACAGAGTGAGTTCCAGGACAGCCAGGACTACACAGAAACCCTGTCTCAAAACAAACAAACAAACAAACAAACAAACAAACAAAACAAAAGAGAAAAAGAAAAAGAAAAAGAAAAAGAAAAAGAATCTGGAGCTAGTGATGAGGTACAGAAACATGGCCTGGAATGTGGGTGTGAAACAAGGAGTAAATTCATTCCCTGATGATCCTCTGTATGGAGTATAGCAGAATGAGAAATGAATACTGTCCTCAAGAGTGCCAGGCTTCAGTGGATGGTTTTACTATCAAATATTAAAGTATCATGTACCAAGTGAAGACAAGAGAGGTGAAGAATATAGAAAATTTAAAGAATGAGATTATTAACTATGAGACTGAGTTCCAGAGAATAACGTGAATGGGAAAGGATCATAGAGAAGGCGCTAGTGAAAAGGCAAGAATAGAGAGGGAGTAGCAGATCGAAGCAGGGATGCTGGTGTAGAGGAAATGTGTGTGCTCCACAACTGCAATGTGGTTGAAGATGCAAGAACAGGAGGGTAAGGAGGAAGCTATCCCAAAGCTTGGATTAACAGTTGGAAAGAAAGCCCGTGAAAGTCTCCATGCTGTGATGGTCACTCCAGGTCCTGGCTCAGAGATCTGAGGAGGTGCCTCCTGGAGACCTGGATTAGTGTGTGTTCCTCAGCAGGCAATGCCTATAGCCATGTTTCTTGGGTTATGACATTATTTCTAACTACTTGCTAGTACATCCAGCCAAGGTCCATAGTTTAAATACATTTGCTCTCTCTTTCCAAATGTAACTGTTGTTCCTGAGGGCCTGCTGTCTCCATGGAATTTGTTCATGCTCAGAGTTCATGCGTTTACTGATGTCCTGATTCCTCTCCTGGGAGGGTGACAATGCTTGATCTGAGGGCAGGAAGAATGGAGTTAATGGATCCACAAGTTATCATTCAGGAAATCTGAAACCTGGTTTAGAGCCTAGATTTTCCAGGTGCCACCCAAGATACACACAGAAACCTGCTTGGGAAGGGCTCATCAGTCAGGTAATACAAGGAATAAAGGCAGAGGAGGTATGACAAGAAAGAAAAGGCATTTTTTAGAATACAATTCAATATATTTCTGGTTTTGTTCTATTTTTCTTCTTATGTTCTCACTACGTCTTGGGCGTTGTCTACTGTTTTATATGCATTTAACACTCTCAAGCATCTTGTGAGATATGGGTTACGAACATCCCATCACAGAGACAAGAAAATCAAAGCTCAATGAGGTGAAAAATTCTCAAAGACCCAAGCTTGGTTAGTAGCAGGACCTGCATTGGGCCAGTTGGCTCCAGAGTCTATACTCTGAATTCTTGTTCTATCCCTCCATCATTCTTTACCCACTGTCTATTAAACTTACATTCTGTTTCAGGAAAATCTGTTTTCACAGGGTTTTCAGCAGTCCCCTCCTGTTAAAAACCCTTTAAACAACTCTCTGTCCTCTCATTTCAGTTTGACCCACGTGGCTCCTCTGTCTTCCTTGAGATTCAGGATTAGTTTTCCTTCTCTCAAAGGCTATCTGTGCTTTATTCCCACTGAACTACTCAGACCTTTCACCATAGTCACACGTCTTACTAATTGGTCTTTGCAGCACCTGGATATACTCTAACTTCCTTGTTTATATTCTGTTCATATACCCGACACTTGAATGATTATTAGCAAAGGGTTTCATGTTTAAAATGAACTAAAGAATCTATGGACCAAAGAAGTGTGAATGAGAAATGCAAATAAATGCCAGTCCTTTAACTTCTAAAGGACTTTAACTCCCCTCTAAAGCTTTCCCTGAACACCAAGTATTCAGCAGCTTGTCTCTGTTTGGACAAGGGCTCTTTATCACATGGTTTGTCTTCTAAAAATGAGTAGTGAAAGTAAATAGATTTTTCTTCAAAGAGAATGTAAACATCTTTGTAATGGAAACTAAGTCACCTCTTCTTTCTGTTCCCCACTGGCGATGGTGCATGGAGCCCTCCAACACTGCAAAGCAAATGCTAGAACAATGCAAAGAAGATATGTCCTAAACATCAGTTGGAGGCATCAAGAAAGCTTATTTTAGTTCAGTGGAAAATAAGGACTTTATAACATTTCACAGAAGACAAAGCAAAGAAACTTGTATTAACAGGAAATGTGGCAAAAATATGGTTTCTGAGTGTGAAAGAATGTTGCCATCCTTGTTAGATGAGACACTCTCATTTTGCTAAACAAAATATGAGATAATTCAAAGAAAAAATAACAATAATGATTTTGAGTACTATGTTACGACATCATGTGTGTATACAGCACTGACTACCTGCCAGGCCATTCCAACATTTTGTAATGCACTAGCTCCTTAACTCTGTACAGTATTGTGGACTCTTCCCAACCCCAAAAGAGGAAGGTAATGATATAACCAAAGCTATTCTTAAGGGAAGCAGGCTGCCTGTGGCTCTCCAGGGGAACACACACAGGAAGATATGATTCAGAATCTTATCAGAGACCCAGGACAAGTCCAGTCACTAGTGTATAAGCTATTAGGACCGAGAGAGTATTTATTAGTTCTTAGAACAAGTCATAGCATCCATTCAGATAATGGAAGCAGACATCCAATGCATAAAAGTAGCAGCTCTCATGCCAAGACTCAGTAGTGTGGGCAGGAGGGGAGTGTGTGCACACACATATATATATCAGATTCACACAAACATACTTCTTGTTTTCTAACACAGTCAGATGTCTCATGTCATCTAGTTTTCTTCACTGTTAGACTGAGTTCCCTTGAGAGAAGGGCTCATATAGTCATCACTGTTGCTACTCCAGGAACTTTGCATAATTTTCCATAGAGGAAGTGATAACAAAACAAACAACTGATATATTGAATAAATGAATATCTTTATAAATAATTTTGACCTTCCTAACAGAAGTACATTGTGCTCTTTCCATGTGAAACAGAGGACCATGTCCTAAATAGATGACATTCTTGCATTCTTGCCTTTATAATGTGTTCCATCTCATTGTAACTGACTTTCCCATACATTTCTATAATATTATAGTCTTTCAGTTATAGAGAAGTCAAGCCCACGTTTCATCATATTCTTTTTGAATCTTGGTCAGCAACTTCACAATGTATTAAGTATAATAAATACTAAGCGTAGACACTGTTGCTTCTCTTATTTATATAAAAATTTATAGATGCTAACGGTGCCTGAGCCCAGAGAACTCAATCCATGGTCCTTAAGTGAATAGATTTATGATTTAATAGTCGATGAATGAAATGGAAGGCAACAGTTTCCCTCCCATTTACCATCCTCTCCACATTTTCTTGAAACCCACTGTCTAAATTTTAAAAGCATCCTTTTAGAGGAAAATGATGAACCAAGGGTGCAAATGTATAAAGCTCTCTAATTTTATATTCTCAAACTCTTTTTAGGACCCTGAAATATAGGATTTCTAATTTCTTCGCTAATGAAGCAGAAGGTGTTAGCTTGAAAATGTAAATTCTAACTCTAGGGCCTTTCTTGATAGTAGGCAACCAGGTAATTTTCTTTTCAAACCAACAGAACCAGTGAAGAACCGGTCTCACACTTCATGTAAGCTACACATGGCTGTTCATCTGTGTTTGGCTGGAATGATTGAGACCATTATGCTGCTTAGCCCTAACAGAGGTATTCATCACGACGTCACGAAGCCATTCAGATACTCTCAGAGTACCACATATTAAGCACATTCTTTATGCAACACTGTGCTATGTATTGTATACTACTTTTTGAATAGTAAGTACATATTTTTTCTGACTCAGCAAGCCTGTGCTACCTTACAGTCACACAACAATCTTGGCTCTAGTCTTTTGGTTCCCCTAGTTCAATTATTTAGGGCCATAAAGCAATGTGGTATAAACTTCCCTGGTACATTTGAAAGTAGGATAAGTTTCCATCCTTTTACTTTCTGTGAGGGCAGAATATTTCATGCTTTGTCTAGGCTATGTGTGGCCTTTTATCTGTGTGTGGCTGGAACGGTTGAGGCCACCATCTAACTAGAGCCAGTTGGCCCTTTTCTTGTCCTCTCTCATGTGTGGTACAGCTAGGCACCTGGCACATATTATAAATCTACTCTCCCTAGGCAAATGGAATTCACTCCTCCTATCTCCAGTACTATCTTCTCCCAAATAATTATAATGTCCCTGTCACCAGCACATCTATTCTTATCTCTTCTCTCTGCACTTTGTCATAGCTAATCTTCCCCCAATCACTGAGAGGGAGAGAAAGAGCATGAGGCACTGATCAGACGCAGGCAATACATTTTCACACCCCTGTGTCTAATCAGATGACCATTTTATCAGCTCTGGGTGGGAGGAGAGAGGCAATGTTACATATTACCAGTTGAATTTTTGATAATGAAAAAGATACTGCTCCTTTCTTAAATTAACGTTTTTGTCCTATACACTGAATTTTTTATTTGTTAGTTTATTTTATAACATCAAGATTTTTTTTTATTTTGTTACTGCCTTCTGGAGAAGGACACCCATACACTGTGGCAGCAGCTGCTTCTATTAATTCCAAGCCATTAAAAAATTAAAATTAAAGCCAATTATTTTTGCTGGTTAAGAGCCAGAGAAGAGCTGAGACTTATTATTTCTATGGTCATAGACAGAAACAATATTCCTACCTGTGACTGGGTACTGACAAAATGCCAACCCATGTAGACACTTCAGGGACTGTGCCAGAAGAGGCTTTGAACTACAAACTCTAACTCCTCTGATTCTGAAAAATAGCAAGAAGATGATCCAGACAGGGAGCTTAGAGTTGGTTTTAGTCCAAGCTCTTGTATTCTTGCCTACTTTGGGCTTCTTCATAAAATGTGGTCTCTACATGTTGGCCTCTTCCCTACAATCCATCTCAGGGTTGTTGAGACACTCTTAGGTGAATAGATTGTACTTTTAGACCTGTTATTTGCTGGGTCTGGGACAGCAAATGAGCAGGAAGATAATTCTGTCAACTTAGGTTCAAGATTACAATGAAAACTTGTATCAAATTTGCTTTGTCATTCATTGTGAGTGGAACAATGATAAAGGTTCACGTGGTGAAGTCATCAGGATGAATGAGAGTCTGAAAGAACCAATTGCTCTCATGATTTCTTTATTTGATTACATGTTAAGATGTATATTATCCTTTTACCAGTAAGGAATCAAAAATATAAGCATGTATGTTTTAGCAAAACTAATGATTATATTTCTATTTCTTATAAAATACAATCATAAATATTATCTGTATAATGTCTAATTAAGTACTTCTGATCTACTGCAGGAGAGAAGATGTGAATCTGAGGAAACATTTGTGTCTTCCATAATAGTAGCAATTTTTATAAGATATGCCCTCAAACTATAATTTATACATACAAAAATAGCAAAGCATAAAAGAAAATTTATTGAAATTATTTTAGAGTAGTTGCATACTCTGTGTGAAAAATTCACTTCAGGAGTTATATAGTATGGCCTGTTTTTTAGAGAGCATGGCTGCTCTAAAATATTTTTCACTATTTCTAACTCCAAGCTTTCTCTTGCATGAAGTAGTAGCTGGCATTCTGTCTTTTGCAGATAAGTATAACTAAATAAAACCAAAATTTTTATATCAGTTGTTAGTCAGATGTCTCAAATAGCTCTATTTAACTCAATTCTAGTTTAATTCAATTATTTTATCCAGTTCATGAAAAGTTTTTGTAAATTCACTCTATAGAAAATAGAATACTTCCTTAGTTGCAAATGATCCACCTACTTCAATATGAAGTCACTAAAGAAAGATTTATTTTGTTAGGACATTGTGAATAAAAACTGGCTGATAACAATGTTCATCTTAGATCAGAAAGGCTGTGAGGCAGAAATGTATTCTTATATTGTTTGAGGTATCCACAGTTTATAGCTGATTATGAATGTCCTTCCATTTTCTATCTTCAAAATAGAAACTATAATCATCAAAATATATATAACAAAATGGAAACGTAAACCTTTGTAATTGGTTAACATTAAAAGACATACATACAAACACATACAAGATTTTGAAAATAATTATTTTGTAAAATCATCAAATGTAATAAAAATTCATACACTTAAAGACTATTTTCAAATTATAAAACTTTATGTTTAATTCTCTTACTCACTTTAAGTTGTGATAATAAATTACTTGGTCTTCCTATCCATCTGCCAGCTTGATTCCTCCTCTTGCATGTCTAAAAGTGATCTCAAATTCAACCTAATTAAAATTGATCTCCTGTCATCCCCTAAACCTTGCGTTTGGAAAGTACTTCCATCACAGTGGGAAGCCCCCATTTTCATGTGCCCAATTACAAAAGAAAAAAAAAGAGCAACCTTAATTTCTCTTTCTTTTCTTCTTACAAAATGACTTGTTTTACTACTTTAAAAATAACTTAAAATGGCAAGAATAAATATTGCCTTATATCTTCTAATAATACATTTTTCTAGATGTTCTGGAAACATAATTTTAAGCAAAATCAATACTCTGCTTTCATAGAACAGAACTTGGAATAAGTAAGAATGTTTAGCAGATGAAACCAGTATACAAATGTAAGTCAATGATATGTATAATGAGTGCAAAATGAAAGAGAGTTGTTAGTGTAGTTATGCAGGACAACGGTTACAGGGGTAGCCTTCTAATAAAAACAGAATGCACACGGAAAGAAGCTGCTGTACCACTATTAAACAACAACAACAGCAACAACAACAATAAGATAGAAACACAAACACAAAGGTCAAACAGCAGGAAGAAGTTTTGAGAAGCCTCAGAAAAAGCAGAAAAGCCAGTGGGGATGGACAGAATTGAGACAGAGTAGAAAAGAGGATGCGATTAGAGGGTGGATGTTAGTAAGAGCTTCCTATGGTGGAAGTGGAAGCAAGGACAGGTTAGGTAGCTATTGCAGTTGCCTAGACAACATACAGTGATGAGTTAGAGATGGGCTGAAGCTGTGAAGAAGACAAGAAGTTCTGGGACTTGGAACAGCTTTGAAGGTGAAGAAAGAGCTTTGGTTATGTGGATGGATTGGATGTGAAACAGGAGTGAAATCAGTTACCACACTATTTTTTAGCTTGAAATCTTTACTAAAATTTTTTTACATCTCACAGAGGTCTTTAAATTCTCCAAAAGATGTAAATTTATCTATCTCCAAAAGATAGCTCCAATCTGTTTAGTTGTCAGTATTTCTATGCTTTTACTAATATACTGAGAAAGTCCCCACCCAACCCTGCTTCTTTTTTTCCACCCCCTCCTATTCCCTTCTCTACATAGCCTTTTTAAAATTTAATTGGATCTTGTCACTTCGTGGATTAAATGTCTTTCACGATTTCCAATTATGCTGGAATGAAATCTTTTACTTCTTCAGACAAACTGAGTTCATAGCTCATCTCTGTGCTTCCAAAGTCTTCTGTGTACTGGTTTGTCTTCTACGCACTAGTGACACTTGCCTCACTGCTCTAGACTTTTGATTTTGCTTGGTTTGATTTTTGATACAGGGTCTCTCTCTGTGTACACTGGTCAAACCTTGCTATGTAAAGCAGGCTAGCAGCCATCCTCCTGCTTCTCTGTCTTGTCTTCCTTGTGCTGAAATTATAGGCATGTGTCACCACACCCTATTGTTTTAAGTACTGGGGAATGAACTTTTAATTTCCTCTTTCTCTCAATTCAAAGGTTATCTCCCTATTCTATCTAAATTGGAATCTTGTTATTTCTCATAGCAATTATGTTCTTTCCTTCAAAGCATTGCTGGAACTCATACATCCATTGTGCTTATTTTAATATAGGTGCATTTGTAACTAGTCCATAATTTCTTTCTGACTAGGAACAATACCCATGTTTAGATTGCCAGTAAATAATATAGCATCTACCCCAATACTTGACAGTGTTTACTGAATGAAGCCAATACTATAGTCAGATTAATGTCTGAGAAGAAAGAAGTCTGACAATAGGCTTGCTAGGCCCACAGTGTACTTAAGGGTTCTCAGAGTACTAAATTGGAGAGGGTATGGAGTAGAGAGGGTTCTAAGCTATTTCAAGAGTTAATTTTTCCTAAGTCTTTTATAGTGTTTTTCATAGAAATAATAAAGACATTAGTCACCTTGTAAATGTACCTTTCTGGTCCTGTATGGTGACACTGACCCATATAACAATGTGCATTGGTTTTCCTCTCCAGCCCATTGCCATAGTAACTGTTAAGCAAAGAGATTCATTTTCATTGAACCCTACCCCATATAAGGAATCACTGTGGGGTCTTCTAGCCAGTAAACTTCAGAGGTCTGCCTGATTTATCATGAGGAAAAGGGTTGTTATAGAGAAGGTCAGGATCTCATCACAGTACCCTGCCATCACAGAATGGCTGTAAACTGTACCCTTTTTACTCACTGAGCAGGCTATTACAGGCTGGGAATGATCAAAGTTGACAGAGCTTAGTAAATGGCAGACAAAGAAATATAGGGAAACAACCATTTGCAACTTCCATCTGGTTTATCATATCCTTGAACTCATAATCTCTATTCCAGCTCAGAAATCGCAGAATGAGGAATACATGTTCACAAAGTGAACTAAACTTAGACTCCTATGGAAAAGACTGAGGGTTATATCATATAAACAAATTCAAATGACCTGAAGTCCAAGAAGCTAGAAAGTTGTCTAAATTCCAGGTACATCTTATCAAATGTAAGGAGCTATTTCAAAAAGCAATATGAAAAATCAATAATAATAATGTAAAGAAACCCTAAGTTTCTAAGACCAAGGGTGTGGGGAGGGGAATAAGAATGGGAAGGAGTGAGGATGAGGCTACAGCCAAGGTCAAGCTAGGAGCTATGAAACTTGATCAGCAAGGATAAAAGTTAGAAGACACAGAAACATGGGTAGTAAGAGATGTTCTGCTCTCTAGGGGGCCTGGCAATCACAGTCTCAAGTGGATGAAATCATTTTAAAACCAAGTAAGGTGGAAAGTAGAGTACCTCTGCATAGGTATTATAAACACCAGGTATGGGGCATAGCATGTCAAAATTGTTCTCTGACCATGATGGAGATTTAAGAATGCATTCTGCCTTATCAAGAATGAGTTGCTGGCATCGGAATCTCGAGGAGATATCTTCTAGGTGCCTGTCTTCAGGAACCAGGTGAGAAAAATAAGTCTAGGTCATTTTTTTCCATGTGAGAAATGTTAACACATTGATGACCCAAGAATTACAGGAATGCTAGACTCTGAGGAGTGAGATTTAGGCTTGTGAGGAAAACCACCAAGTGAGGGACAAATAGATATATCACAATCCTGGGAATGTCTGATACAGAGAAAGGAAAACTTGCCTAATGGTGCCTGAAGAGCCATTATAGTAATGTTACAACTGTTAATATCTCAGCACATTGTATCCAGTAGCAAGTGTCACGTGCTCAGTGTCAGAGCAATGTGGCAGGGGGATTCAATGGGAATGAATAAGAGAGTGAAAAGGGAAAGATGAAGCCAAAGATAAGGCTGAGAAGAATGTGGACAAAAGAGCAGATAGTACATATAGGCCATGCTATAAAGACTCCAAACAAACCAAGGGGTCAATAATGGTTGTTGAACATAATTTGTGAGACTTTCTATATACAAGACTATGGGCTCCCAAAAAGAGCACTGACAATACCCTCTTAGGTCCTTTCTTCAAACAGTAAGTTTGAAATGTTGATTCAAAAGAGTCAGATCTGACATTTTGGCATTCACCACATGAAAGACAGTCTCTAAATCAATTTCCAAGTGTCTATCATCCACCTATTAATAGCACAGATTTTTTCTATATCATTGATTCTCACATGGTTAAAAACTATGTGAAAACATTTATACTTCAGTAGCAGACTTATTAATCTTAGACATTCTGAATTCACATACTCTACAAACTCCCACTTCCCAGGGTTATTGTGTTAATTAAAACAATAAAATAGACTTAGTAAAGAGCTTTTCATAATTGAAATGAGTAAATGAACTTTGCAAGTCATCTACCAGGTTCCTGAAATTTTGGAATTAGAAATATAAGAGGTGAAGAACTTCTTTTTTCCTAGTAAGAAAATGCATAATTGTTTTTGGAAGACTGTTCATCTTCTGTCTTTCTTATATTTGGCTACATCTTTCCATTTTCAATCTCCCACCCATCCATCCATCCATCCATCCATTCATTTTCATTGAATCCTCAATGAGATTCTACTCAATACTACATTGCACTCACACTGATCACCTAATACTTACTCCGCAAACACATTTTGGAGTATATTAACCCTCTGAAATCTATACATGTCCATATAGTTACTTATATAGCTTTATACAGATTCTCACTGTATGAATCATAAGGTTTATCTTCCAACATTTTTTTATCTACAAAATAAATTTTAAAGAAGAAATCTAGACAGAAAATACAATATGAAAAAAAAATGGAATTGGTAAGAAGCATGGCAAAACAAAACAAAACAAAAAGACAGAGGGTCAAAGAGATGGGGCAGCAGTTAAGAACATTTGCCACTCTTCCAAAGGATCTGCATTAGGTTCTCAGAACCCACATTACAATTGTCTGTACACTTTGGGCACTCAAATACACACACACACACACACACACACACACACACACACACACACACACA
>JANHMN010000004.1:36903552-36923552 GCA_030674055.1 Rhabdomys pumilio
ACACACACACACACACACACACACACACACACACACACACACACACAATTTCATATGAATATTTTGCCTGTATGTATCTATGTGTACCATGGGAGTTCCTAGTGTCCATGGAGGTCAGAAGGAGGTATGGATTCCCTGTGACTCTAGTTACAGATGATTGTGAGCTACAGTATGGGTACTGTGAATTGAATCGAGATCGTCTGCAAAAGTAATGAGTGAGTATTCTTAACCAATGAGCCAGGTCTCTAGACCTCCTCTACCTTTCTGACAAAGCTTAGGCTCACCTGCCTAGAAATCTTACTTCTCACAGAGGGCTGAAATCTTCTATATAAACTAGCAATTCAAAAAGGCCCATTTCACAAGATAGTAGGCCAATATGATTGAAGCAACTATTTAACTGTGGCTCCTTTCCCCCAGTGTATAAGGTTAACAACCAAAAGTATCCATCATTATGTGAGAAAAAAAATAAGATGATAATGAAAGGTCCCTCTAGAATTGTCATTCTAAGGTTTTAATGTCTATAAAGTTAAATTGTAGTACTTTCATTTTTTATGCTAATAGTATTTTAGTTATCCTTAAGGCTTTAACCAAGTGTCAGTAAGGAAAAAAAAATCAGGTTATCCTTAAATGACACATGTAGGTATTTACTTATTTTGCCTTTATGTAAGACCAATTCACACATTCAACTGCTTCTCTGTCAAATAAGAAATAGAGTATGGGATATGGTGTATTCATTGAAAAATGCCATTTAAGCTAACACCCTCGATGGCAGTATATTTCACCATGACTTCAACTCTCAGAATTAACATTTAAGCAGAACACTATCCTGGCTTGATAGACAGACAGAGGAATGTGGACTGTTCAGAAGAGACAGAGTTGGAAGGGAGTATCAGGGAAGGCTTCTTGAAGGGAGTGGCTTCAAAATGAAATTGACTGTAGGACAAAATTATATGTTATTTGAAGAGAGAAAAGGTTCCTCCAATATTTCGGTCATAACACAAATGAGCAGTTTGTAAATGCGCAACAGCAATAGTATACAAACTCTCAGTTCAAAACAATTGAGTCCTATAGTTAAAACACAGCCTTCATATATGAATAACTGGTGAAGAGCCTAAGAACAAGGTTGTACCACGGTGTAGAGTATGAGATGGGATCTAAAAGTCAGAATAATGAATATCATCAAGCAAGAGTGTGTCTTACATATGTCCCAAACCAAGTATGTCTGTATTTTATCTTCTTCCTTTACTTAATGTGTAAGACTAGCTCACACATTCAACTTCTTTGTTGAATAAAAAGTAGAATATAGAATACAGTGTGTCCAATGGTAGCAAAGGAGGAGAATTGGATGATGTTTTCTATATCCTCATAGTGGACTTGTAGAGACAATGACCCAGTTTTTAAGTGTGTATATTTCTCTTATAGAGAACCTGAATTCAGTTCTTAGCACCCACATCAGGCAGTTACAACTGTCTGTTAATTCCAGCTCTGGGGATCTTATGCCCTCTTCTGGCCTCCAGAGGCACCTGCATTCACATGCATACATACATCCTACCCCACATACAAGTAATTAAAAAGCAAATGAAATCTTTAAAATAAAACATTTTTTTTTTTTTTACAAAAGAACATTTGTTGAGACAGAGTGATGATGATTCCATCCCAAGCAGAAATACTGAACAACAGTCAGTGTCTTATCAGAAGATTCTGCCGCCAGCATGATTGTTCTGGGATCGTTTCAGGAGGAATCCTCTACTAGGTGTGACATTCAAAGTAGTGTTAAGTGTGAAAAGAAGGGAGCTATGATACGTGGTGAGAATGGTCAGGCACTTATCCCTAAACGGTTCTTTTGTGTTAAAACAGAATGAGTGTTCAGCAAACTGACAAGTTTTACAGCAGTGAGAGGAAAAGAAGGGAGAAGTGGAAAAAATAAATCACAAGAAGTGAAGAAAAAGGTGATAGGGTCAAAGTGCAAATGGAAGGAGAAAGACTAACAGGAGAGCCATTAGAGAGCTTGACTTGCATCCGACCTAGAGGCAACACTAACTTGGAGAATAAATTCTGCTGTGGTTTCTGTCCTTTTGGAATGAGACCTTATAGGATGCAATATTTCTCAAAAATGATTCCCAGTCCTCCCCCAGGCCTCCAGTTTACTGAAGATAGATTGTAAGTATATTTGAGAGAAGGCAGTAGAAAGGGGTAGAACGTTTTTGAACTTTCTGGTTATCCTTTTAGGTGTGTATGTGTGTGGGGGGAGCTTAGTTGATCAAAAGTCTTTGCACACACAACAGCCTCAACAATAGTTACGTAGCTCTGCCTGTAAGCATATCCTGCTATCTGGCTAACTCCAGTTTAACTCCACAAACAGAGTTCTGTGTGACACTGTTTTTTATCCAGCTTTGCAGCCCTCAGATTATCTACCTGGTCCAATAATAGGAAGGCTAGTGAACTGGACATCCAGTGAGTGGGCTGCTGCTACTGTCATTACAATTACAGTTTACATCAAACAAAGGAAAAAAGTCTTTGAGCTTCCACTCTGTGCCACACTGCTAAAATATCAAAACAATAATCCAAGATGAATCAAGGCTAATCCTATATCTTACAGTTAATAAACTGAAGGATACATTTGATGTAATTTTATTTGTAAAGAATTAAGTTACTAACAAAACTGTCTGACTAGAAAAATGCCCAAGCCAAGGAAAAGCATACAAATAAGTCTAAATAATTCTTGGAAAAATACATACAGTTGGTATACAATTCTGATTTTTTTTACTTTCAATTTACATAATTCTATATATTTCCTTTTTATCATGATTGAATTTTCAGTGAAATCATTGATTATTGCATTGAGTTGTTCAAGAAGTTTATTCTTCTTCTTCTTCAAAAAGACAAAACATTGGGATAACAATAGATTTGGCAAAAATACATTCAAACTGAGTGTTACTGCTACTTTAAGAGAAAGGAAAAGTTCTCTATTGAGTGACTATGTTTTAATAAATGAATAGGTAGACTCTATGAAGAAAAAACACCTTGTGGAAGGAAAACCAAGGATGTAAATTGTCTGCACAACACTGCAGCAGTCCCTGTGGTATGTTCTTACTAGATAATGATGGAATATTTGTCAACACATATACAGCAAATGATAGGGAGAAGCTTCTATATATAATTCATTTCTCCATCAAGCTAAGTACACAAATATCTCAACTGAAGCTTGGCAAAGACTAAATATTTTAAAGTTTCCCACAGTGCTCCAGTTCCTCATTCTTGCCATTACAGACAATGCCACGAAATAAGTGTTTTCTTCATTCACAGTCATTGACAAGCACCTCTCTTCTCTTGGTCAACAAGTGTCAGTGCTCTCACACTGCCTGATGATTCTCTCTTGGCCAGAACCAATTTGAGAGAGACTTGAATCTAGATAGAATGAACCCAATTATCAATTATATTCCTAGCTGTGACCTAATTTTTAACTAGTTAATGCGTGAATCCACAGCTTACTGAAGAGATTTTTATATTAACATCCACAACTCTTCAGTACTTTACACTACTTTAGTAAATTTGTGTGTGTATGTGTGTGTGTGTGTGTGTGTGTGTGTGTGTGTGTAAGAGAGAGAGAGAGAGAGAGAGAGAGAGAGAGAGAGAGAGCATTTATGTTTGTATGTGCATGTGAATATGGATGATAGTGAACTCCTTGTATTTTTTCTAGATATGTTTAACAAATGACTATTACTGAATAGATGGATAGATGAATAAACCCCCTTTTAAAGAACTATTATTACCACCTGTACCTCAGTAATTCCTATGTCTAAACTCATGAACATCTGATTAGTCATTAGAGATACAGAGTAATCCATATAATATGTACTGTGTGAGATAATATCCCATTTTAAATCAGATTCTTTTCAACAAGTGTTCTACTTCCTTTGAACATATTCTGGATCAAAGAGAATCACTGTCAAATTAAAGCTGTGTTCAATATTCCATGTATATTTGAAATAAAAGGAAAATTCTTCAAGGGCATGGTCATAATTAAGAAACCACTCACACTTTGACCTAGTGTGTTGCCAAGACAATCTTTTCATTAGAAAAAGACTTTTAACACACCAAAATCAAGTTGGGAAGATAGCTGAGTGGATAAAACACTTGCTGTAAAAGCATGAAGACAGGCGTCTGGATCCCAAACATTCATATAATACGTGGAGCATGATAGAATATCTAAAATCATAGCTCTTGGGAACCGGTACTGAGGATACCCAAGACAAACTGACTTCCTAGAATCAGCAAGTTCCTGGTTTAGTGAGAGACCCAGACTCAGTAAATCAACTGTAGAGTGATGGATCCAAAAAGACACTTGATGCCAGACTCTATCATTACACACACATACACACACACACACACACACACACACACACACACACACACACACCCCACATGCAAACAAAAAGATATAAAATTAAAAGAAGAAATAATCTATATAAATAAATAGCAACTCAGAATAATTTTAGTTCTAGAACTAGAATTTCTTTCCATATCAGGTAAGATGTTACAAAATACCCAGAGCCAATTGTTTATCTTTCAAAATAATTCACCCTCAAAGACGACCAGAAAAGGAGAGAGTAGGTTTTTGATATTAATAAGTACTATTATCTTAATATTAACAGCATCTATTTAACTGCTTTTATGTAACAGTCACTATTATATTCTATTAACTAGTAATAACATTTCCTTTATGAATGAGAAAATAAGTTTGGATAACTTAAGAACTTTCATATATTTGATTATGGATGGAGTTCAAATGGCTGATTATCTATTTGCAAACCTGAGTTGATGATCAATTTTTTGAACAACATTTTGTGTCATATGCTGATAATACTGTGTAATAAAAATATTACCTCTCAACAGGGTCTCAAGAGTAAGAGATAAAGAAAATGGGGATATTAGACTCAGTATGTTCCCTATCTCCTGTTTTATATTCAGTCTCTGGCCTTTGAATTCCAATTATTGTCTGATAGTTCCCAATTTAATCTCCTGTCCTACCTTTCCCGTGAGGCTTAGACATATATTTAATTGTTCATTGGATATCCTTAATGGACATTAAATGAACATCTGAAACATTTCTAAGATAGAATTCTTGATTGTTCTTTCATCCTTGGCACCAACCACTTACTCAGCTCCAAACCCAGGAATCAACATGGGTTCCTCACCTTTTCTCATATTCTATATTAAATCTGAAAGCAACTTTCTTTTGGCATTACTTCACAAATGGATCTTGAACCCAGTAACTTACCCCCTAGCCCCAAGATGTTGTTCCCTGGACCACTGGCAATGCATCCTCATTGTCTCTTTCAAGTAATTGTTTTCCTCTTGGTGAGCATTACTGTAGCTTCCCATATCCTTCCCTATCATTCCTTCCTCTGCCTCACTTATCATCAGCCTTGTCTTTCCCTCTACTGTTCCATTAGTCTGTTCTATAACAAGTAAGAAGTTATAGGGGAGTTTTGAGTACATTAGCGAATATCACTTTCTTTGTTGAAAATTTAATGGTTCTCCCTTTAAAACTTAAGATATGAAGCATTTTTTGTGGCTCACAAACTTATACATACGACCCAAGTTCTCAGACATCACTCTTACCTTTGCTTCATCTGAGCATTACACTGGCCTTCTTCCTGATCTCATGGCTGGGACCTGCTCTAAGATGTCCCATCTTCTTAGGAAGATCTCCTCTAGATCTTACACCACCATTTAATTACAATTTTGCCCAAAATGATATCTAAAGTGCCACTCCTTCCACAGTCCTCCTCTCTCTCCCCTATCTTGTCTTCATGTCACTGTCAGTTCCTGAGATTATAGCACATATTTGTTTCATTTTGTGTCTCACTTATCAGAATTAAATGTTCATGGGATAAAGGGTTTAATTATCTTCATTAATTGTATCATCAACATAAAGAAAGTAATGAATACATATCTACTGGTTAGGTACTACTTTGGCAAGGTCTGTATAAAGTTTAACATATACTTTTTGCAGGAAAAAGTAATGAAATTAAAATGAACATGGATACAAAATAGCAGTGTAATACCACATTGAGATATGTTGGGAAAAAGTCAAATTCAAGCATTCAAGATGTGTTAGATAATTGTAGAGGAACAAAATTGACAAAATAAATATATATGCATATTAAAGATAATTTATTAAATTGGCTTATGAAATACAGTCAAAATAGTATAACAACAGCTATCTTACACCTGAGAGACAGCGAACCCAGTAGTTGCTCAATTTATGTGGTTGGATATCTCAGAACCACAATCTGGCATGGAAAGCCTGGGGGCTTTTTAAAAACATTCTGGTCTTCCATTTGTGTAGAAAGGCCAGAAAAGTATGTTCTATTATCAGCAAAGGAATCAGCAGCAACAACAAAGGAGTAAATTAATTCCACAGGGAGAGCGAAGGCCAAGGAAATAAAGGTGAATAATCTTCCCTTTTTCCTTCGGGCTGAAACTAGAAAGTGCACCCACATTTGGGGTGGGTTTTCCCACATCAATTAAGGCAATCATGACAACTCCTCCATTTTTGTCTTCCTCAGGTAATTTTACGCTGTGGCAAGCTGACATTTTTAAAAACACTTTTAGAATTTATTATAGCAGTACAGGAGAATGTATTTTGCATTGTTGAAAAGCTTTATCATCCTTTCAAACTTGGTACATATTTTAAAGAGGAATACATATATTGCAAGTTGACATTTAAAAACCATCAACATTGTGTACTCACATCTGAGGATTTTCAGCTAGTGTTTGTCTTTCTGTATCTGAGCAACACCCATCAATATAATCTTTTCTGGGTCCATCCATTTATGTAAAGCTTCCATGGCTTTACTTTTCTTTGCAGCCAAATAGTATTCCATTATGTATATGTGCCACATTTTAATTATCTGTCCATTTGTTGATGAACATTCAGAATTATGAAGTAATCATAGATACCAGTAATCATAGACACCAGAAAGTGATCACACTTGGGAGGAGGCAGTTGAGAAGGTCATATTAAGATAAAGGTGATTTGAGGTGGGAAATGGAAAAACAGGGAGTGACTACAACTAGAGAGGAGAGAGAAACTTCAACACAGAAGGAGGGGAGTAAAAAGAGCCAAATAACAACCAAGTTGTTTGGTGAAGCCTCAAAGAATCATATTATTTTGTATTTACATAGAAATATGGAGAATGTATAATATACATATACATTACGTCTATATATCGCTTGAAGGAAGTTAGGCTGCTTGGCTTGACAATGTACCCCACAAGAACCATAGACTAACAACTCTCCAGTCCCAGGTATCAGGAAACTCCTTTTGAATGTTGGTCAAGATAGTCCAGATGACTCCCAAAACAATATAGAGCATAAATAGAGCCCTTGTTTGCCTCTTATGGGTGAAAGGCAAGTCCCCATTGCTGAAGATGTTGTATTCTGTGGACACAGGACTCAGATGATTTGAGTAGTCTAGGTTCCATGTTCCAGAAAACACTGTGCAAGCTGCCAAGAGAGGCAAGCAATTAACAGTTCTACCTGTTTGCAATACCTATGAACCATGTCAACAACCAGTATGCCAAGGTATCTACTAGGTTGTGATAAGTGGCATTCAGACTTTGGTAATCAATAGTTGTCTAACTAGACATAAGTTACTAGAAACCTAACCAGCTTCATGAACCTTAGAAAAGAATCTACTACCGCCACTTTGCTAGACCAACATAGTTCCGTACTAGCATTCTACATTTTATCTTCACACCCACAGACAAGTGTAGCTACCATCCCTCATCAAAGAAGCCTCTCTTTACAGAAAAAGATCATCACAGAAAATGACAATTAAACCCAATGCAGAGACAAATGAATTGTGAGGAGTCCAGCTCCAATGAGAACAACTACATTACAGCTTGTATATGTATGGCTCAGAGCATACTGCAGGAAAAAGAGTCAGAAAAATTGTAAAGGCAAATATCAGGAAGTCTCCTGTCAGTCTACTCTCCCCACAGCCCCGTGAATGGCTGCATTAATAAGACCAGAACAATGGTTATATCAAATGAACTAATTACTACATGAAGATCTTAACATGAAAAAGAAAGTATTCATGGGGTCCCACTACTAGATAAATAACTACAGGCAATTAATGACTGCTGGGAGGAGATGTTTTCATACTCAGTATCTTTAATTTCTCCAGTTCCTGAAGCCATACTGCCATATTTGCTAAAGCTTCATCTACTCCATCAACTTTTTCAAATACACTCTCATCTTAAAGATGCAGTGCTAAGCAATTCAGAAAGCATGAGAAAGACAAAACTAATATTTTTATCATCTACCATATTTGCTAAATGCTTTCTCCCACTTAGTTTATTTAATACTCATAACAATGTGGAAATCAGCATCTCAAACTAAAGCTTATAAAAATAATAGAATGGGTCTAAAACTGAGTCACCTGAGGCAACCCTATGATTTGATGAAAATCATACAGCGAACAAAACCCTGCATAAAGACTCACAGTCGGGGTCCTTGCAAGCAACTAAATTCAAACTAGCCAATATCCCTGGGAAGTTAAAGCATCACTGTTTCCAAATGGGGAAAGAGAAGCAGATAGTATTTATTGTACAAAGGCGATAAATAGTACCTCCAGGAGAAATGAGAAAGGGGAGAGTGTGGCTACCAGACACTCAAAGCTGAAATGCCATGTTGAGGACCATGTTACAAAACTGACTTCCAACTAAAGGTCACAGATCTCCTATGATCATCCTTCAAGGAGATGGAGAAATAAATATTGTCACCTTCTCTTTCCTTCCTCTGGTCTTTTGGTGGTACTCCTGGTTAGTTGAAATATAGGTCACGGGAGTCTATGGGTATGATACATGCTTGTCAGCCTGAGGAGAGCATAATAGACAGATGGTGCAGAAGCTTATACAGTGAGGAACAGGAGATGAGTGAAATATATCCTGCATATGCACTTAAAAAAGGTCATAGGAAGCTTTAAAGAATCCTCAATTTGATTGTATTTCTTTGTCTAAATCACGTTTTGTTCAGTACAATGTTTAAAACAAAAACGATTCTATTTAAGTGATTATTACTTTACAATCACAGTCAAATTTAATGAACATTGCTGGTTTTTATATTAGCATTTCTAAAAATTCCTTTTGTGTACTTCATGAGCACCCCCATAGTTCTTCAGAGACTTTATATATATATATAGCCCTTTTAATTGTTTCTCTAAGACAATTAGAATTCCATTATATTTGAAATTTTAATATAGTCATTATAATGTCAATGGAAACTTGTCTGAAACACATTCATATTTTCATATTAATGGAAGTGCTGTTACATTGTTAATGGAAAAATGGGTTTAATCAATTATTTAATTCTTTCATTAACTACACACCATGCTCAAACTCAAGGGAATATAAAATAAACAGATCACTTAAAACAACAAAAGAAGTTTTGCTTTGGAAACATTCAGGTATAGTCACTCTAACCTAGAATGACTAAATCCCATAAAAAATAGAGCATGCATCTGGAAAGGCAGGGAAGCACACGGTTACTGAAATTAGGAGAGCCTGGGATAAACTCCCACTTCTACAGTTCAGTGACCTGTGTTTGCAAAGTATCCTGAAACCTCTGAGCTGTGGTCTCTTTGTCTTTTAAATGTGCAAATAATGTGAGTGCCAGTCAAAGTTTTCATTTTCTACATCCACAGACTGAAACTGTCTTGAAGATGAATTACTGTTCTTGTACCATTTCTGCTATGATCCATTCTTGGCAAGTCAAAGCTGCCAGTATTCCACATGTGTTCTTTTCAGTCTTGGCAAAGTAAAGAAAAAGTCAAACGTTTCTTAGGCCTAAAGAAATAGGGACACAACACTCAAGTTCTGATGAAAGATAAGATAAAATAAGAACTGGAGGTAGAACACTTAAACACTTGTGTGGGGTAATAAATGAACTTTTGCCTTACATCTACATGCTTGGAACAGTCTTTTCCCAAGGAACTTGGAAGGAAAAGACAAGGTTGGGTTTAGGGCAAACTATTGGTGTCACTTTTGTTTTAACAGGTTAACCAACCTTAAGATTAAAATCAAGTCTGTTTCAAAAGAGAGCCATGGAGACACTTGCTAATGAGGATAAACTCTAAGATGTGTTCAACAGAAATAAATATAATGAGGTGATGGAAAATCCTGTGCATAACCAAACAATCTGCTAGGTGTATGTGCAGGTTAGTGCCCTGACTGTCCCTTGGATAAATGCATGTGTAGAAGAAAGGATTGTCACACTGAAACTATGGCACTCTTTGCTAAGTTATTACAGAAGAGAGGCAGGTGCTTGACTCCAAGCTTGAATTCTGCTGATGGATTTGGAAGTCTGGGGCCAATGGTGTGTTTTTCAAGACAAAAGAGCAGAAGCTCTGTCCTGCAATGAAGATCTTCCTTTTGTGCTCTTCCTCCAGTCAGCACTCATAATCTTCTCTAGATTAAACTACAGTAGACCATTCCTAGAACACTTCAGACTAGAAGCTTCCAAACCATTGGCTGCCTTGGACCTTGGTTCTAGCTACTAGGTAGTAGATTTGAGGTAATCTGTCCTCCTTTTTATGCTAAATTGTAAATTCTTTTCTTCTCCAGCTCAAGTGCCCTTAATATAAAAATCCAACATCTGAAGTGCTGTGAATTTTCAGATTAATTGGCAAATCACCAAAAATGTGAAACTCTCTTAAACCAAAGCCTTTGAGTAAATGATGATGAACCTGTACCCACTTTGCAATTCAATAATGTGAGGCTTAGTTTGGGTTAACTTGCCTGGAGTATTGGGTTCCCAAAATTTCGGACAAAACAGGGCTTATAAATATATTCTTGGGCATGTGTGTGAGTTTATTTCCAGAAGATATTTGAATGAACACACTAGAAGACCATAAATGCCCTCACCAGTGTGGATGAGAGTATCTACTTCATTGGGGATTGAAAAACACAAAGAGGTAAGGGAGGGCAAAGCCCACTTGTACTGGAGCCAGGACATCTGCCTCTGTTCTGGGCTCACACTTCCTGGTTGCTGTCTTTGGAATTAGACCTGGGACTTACAATATCAGCCCCCTGCTCTTAGACTTCTAGACTGGTTGACTTATACCTTTGAATTTTCTGCTCACTAGCTGGTAGAGGACAGATAATGCTACTTTTTGGCTTCACAGTTCTCCAGTCTATTTACTATAACAGCTACGTACCATGCATTCTACTGGTTCTTTCTCTCTGGAAGCACAGAGGGGTTGAAAGTCTCAGGGAAAACACATGATCTTCAAATTGAAAACACAGGACAAAAAGAAAGGTTTGAGGGCAAATCTAAAATGGGGCAGTTGGTGCTGATTTTCTTAAGTTTATGAGGTGGTGGTTTGTTTGTTTGTTTGTTTGTTTGTTTGTTTTGAAGTGCATTTTTGCTCAATGCAGATATGTCTTTACTCTAAATATATTTTGTGTCCTAGGCTTGGAGAATTGTATCTTTAGCAACCAAAATTAACTTGCTTTAATGGTTCCTCTCCCCTTTAGCATCATTTTCTTCATCTGGCAAGACCTTAGATAGTCACAGTTGTTATAAGGTGGGAACCAAAGTTCATATTCTCACACTCTACCATGAGCAAGGGTTTCTGTAATCAGTTTTGCTCTTGTTTCTTTCTGTTGTCATCAACAAACTGCCTTTGTCTTCTGTCTTTTCCATTAGACTATAACCAATAAGCTAAATGACAAGCGATTCTCACATGCCCCCTTGCCTTAGGAGTTAACACACAGCTCAGTACATATACAAAGTTTAAAACTTTGTGAAGGAGTACATGTATACGTGTATGAGTGGCTTTTCTCCTTTTCTGGATGGTGCCAGATTCTATGGACTGTAGCCTTCTGAATGACACTTGAAACTTACTCTGCAGAGAGCTCACAAATGAGTCCTTTGTAAAGGTGGTCCTTAGACTTTGGTCCTATTCAAACATTTTTGTTTGTCTAAAAAAACATCTTTAATTAAAAAATAAGTTTTTTTTTTTTTTTTTTTTTTTTTTGTAAGGCCAGTCTAAACTCACTATGTGGCCCATGTTTTTTTGATCTTAAAATCTTCCCATCTTAACCTTCAGAGTTCTGGGATTGTAAGAATGAACAACTAGGTGCAAATTTACTAATTATATTCTTGTTCTAAAGGAAAAGATATTGGATGAGACATCAAAGGATAGAGCAGAAATTTCTAGATAGAATAGATACAATTTTCACCACAACAAATTGCCCTAAAGACCTAAAATTACAACTAATTATCACCAGTAATTAGGGCTGAATTTCAGAAAGTCAAAATTAGTGTCCTGGAGAGAGCATGTCATGTTCTACAAGAGAGATTCAGATGGGGGCAGATGTTAGTTACCCGCCTAATGTCTTTCTCTGATGGGGATTCCCCTTCAAAGTTCTAAGGGTTAGACTGCCTTAGAGTCTTACAGCCTAGACCACTGAGATAAAAAGACAGCACAATGCCTCCTGAAAATGTTCTCAAATATGAAAAATGCTTTCATTGGCAATATCTTACTATTTTCTCATATTAATCCTGTTGACAGAAATGAGATTCATTCATTCATTGTACACCTACCATATGTAATTTTCTCTGCCAAGCTCTGAAAAGACAGCAATAAATACACAAGACACTTGCCTATACAGATATTGAAGATGTGTGCAAAATACAGTAAATAGATATGTCATAACATTGTAGCATAAGCAATGCTATAATAAAAGTGTAAGTAACTATATTTAAAACATGCCCATTTCCTTCCTAGTTCTGAGAAATTTTCTTTTGCAATCTTTCTTTGAATAAATTGTCTATGCCATTAGACTTTATCTCAGCTCCTTCTACCCAGTGGATCCCAGTTCTTGGAAACTTAGTCACGCTCATTACATTTTTTTTTCATGATCCAATTTGAATATATTATTGTTTTGATTTTGTTTTCCATACCTGAAACTCTTTCTCCTTATCTGTAGAAGATTTATATGAACTTTATCTGATTGAGTATTTACTTTCAGAATTTCTGTTTGGCTCTCTGCTAGAGTGAGATTTTATTTTTTCCTTTGTGATTTAGAATTTCTCCTCCAAATCCCTGACCTTTCCTTCCATTTTGCTAACTTTTTATCTAAATTCTGAATTAATTTTCTTATTTGATCTGTTGGATTACTCAAATCTACCGTGTGGCTACTGTTCCTTTAAAAGCAGGACTCTCAAATCTTTCTGGATTTTCTGCTCTCTTCCTGGTTTTTGATATTGAAAGGTTGTGAGCTCGAGGAGCTGCCATAGTGACCTTTTGTGTTTCTTTGTTGTATTTTGTACATGCTTTGGGATGGATGTGTGAGAGCTGCCAAGGCACAGGTTTAGACCTTAATAACTCTGATGACAATAAAACCTATTCATGTAGATAGAAGCTAGACCAAGAAAATTTTAAAAATTAAGGACAAAAGTACAAATGAAATAAATAAATAAGTAAGAAAATGACAAAATTGAAGCTATGATCAGACCAGTCTGTATTTGCTGTGAGCGGGGTTGAATATGGGTTCTCTCACCCCTTTTGCGTGGTTCCAACAGATGCTCTGCATGTCAAGGAGGAGGAGTTGTAGCTTCCGTAATTCACACAAGTTGTGGGTATGTCCTTCCTGCTATGAGGAGTTTCTGTGTGTGATAATACTTTCTAGCTGAAATTTCTAGGGTGAGACACCTCCCCTCCTCTCACCAGTAACTTTTGTCTTTGTTGTCCCAAGAATGATACATGCACTTTCCAAGTGGGTTTTTCTGTGATTGAGACTCTGACAGGTGTGAAATGCTTGTCAGAGTTAATGTTACCTTTGCCACTGGATGGACACTTCCAGTGTAATCCTGGCTATTAGTATTCTCCTAATTTTTCTTGTCTTTTCTTTTGTCCATGTTTCATAATTCTTGTCTGAGAATAATCACACCTACATGCGTGACTAAAACCAGATCAGAACATTTCCGTGCCCCCCCTTTTGTTGCTTGGTCAGGCAGTGTCAGTGGTGGTGATTGCCCAGGCTAAGTCAATTTGGGGGTACTTTTGGAGACTCTCAGTTTCAGGTGCCCATGCTGTACTTTCTCCATGGTCATGGTTCCATAGCCATGCTGGTCTTTCTCCAATTGGTTGCTTTTACATGTAGAACAGTAGGGAATATCATATCCTTGGTAGAAATACCTGACCCTGGATCAATGAAAACAGTTTGTGTGTGTGTGTGTGTGTGTGTGTGTGTGTGTACCCTGGATCAATGAAAACAGTTTGTGTGTGTGTGTTAAGGGAAGGAACAGTTGGGAGCTGCTCCTCCACAGAGGCTTTGTAATATTACCTCAGCTTATTTCTTCGTTTTCTTCAGTTATTTCTCATAAGAATACAGTCTTTTGTTCTTGACCATGACTCAGCCTCTAAGTCACATAGAGAGACCTTCTGATATTCTATTTGTGCTGACAAGTTTTATGGGTACTTGACATAGGCTAGTGTCATTTGGGAAGAGGGAATCTCAACTGAGACGAAATAAACCCCTTCCCTCTCCAAGTTGCTTTTGGTCATGGCATCGGATCATAGCAATTGAAACTCCAACTAAGACACCATGTTATTCAGAAGTTCTTGACATGGTTTTGCTCCTATGGAGACAGCACCACATGTCACTGTAAATTTTATCAAGTTATAATGGATCCATGGCACTATCTCTTCAAGGCAGTGGCAGGTGCATTACAAGAGAATGAGCGTAAGTATGAGGCGCTTCAGGAGATGTGGCTGCCACTGTAGCTCAGCCACTGGCCTGCCGAAGTCTGACAAGTCACGTAATTCACCTGTCAAAAGCGGGGTTAGAGGTTTAAACATGAACACCCTAGCTCTGCTCAGTGCCTGGTCTGTACTGGAGAATAGTAGACGAATCAAAATTGAACAAAGAGCGGTTATCTGGGAATCATTCTAGAGACAGAGAGATAAGTCTGTAAAATCTCAGGGGCTGTGCTAGTCCAAGCAGGAATGCAGCAGCCTCCGGATGTGAAAATAGGCATTATATGACAACAGGAAGGCCAAAAAAGTAAAACTAAATATGTTATGATAAGGGGAAAGTGTGTAGAGTCAGGAGTAGATCAGGAAACATGGACCTTAAGACATATGTAAGCATAGGCCATGGCAAAGCTTCTAGGACACCGGCTGTGAATAACTTTCTCGGCTAGGAGTTTACTCTAACCTGTCACTGGCTTAATGCCATGAGCATAGTTGGAACTTAAAGAGGATATGCTGTATTGGAGAAGCAGGGCCTTGAAGAGTTTTGGCCCTCCCCAGGTGAGCATGGGACGGAGGGCACGCTGCCTTTCTTGCACAGATGGCTTTAGGCATTTGCAGATTAAACAGAAGTTCAAAAATCTATTTTGATTCCTGGCAATATGCTACCTAATGTTTTTCTGTTGTGTTCTGTGACCTTTCTGCTGTGTGTCTGTTTTGCTATTGATTTTAATTACAGAATATAATTTCCAGCATGAGTATGAAAGGCAGCTCCCTCTGGTGGGGGCCGAGCTCCCAGAGGAAGGCAAATGAAAAAGCAGTAGGGCTTAGAGCTACATGCTTTTCCTTACAAAGGACACAATCCACTCTTTTTATAAAAATGTCACTGCTGTGGTCCAGTGCTTTCCTATATCCCATTAAATGTGAGAGGGGAATGGGATGTGGGAGTAGAAACACTGCCCAATTTCCAGCTTCATCTCAGAAAAGTATAGAGCAACTTGCAAAGCACAGCCTGAAACCAGGTACATAGTTTGTGTAAATTTTAAAGGAGGGAGCAAGATATTAATTACCAATGGGCTCTGATGTCATCCCCTCAGCATGTCAGCAAGTGTGAAAGTAGGCGATCTGCTTCAGTAATTGTCTTCTCTGTCCCAGGTGGTTAGTTTTTACCATCAGAATATGTCCGTGAGAGAAACATTGTAACTCAAGCTCCTTAAGAGTATTAGTTGCCTTTCCTATTACACTTCTCATCCACAATTTGTTCTTGCAATGCTGACCCTTACTCTAAGGATGAAACACCCTGGGGTCACCTTTTGATACTCTGAGGTCAAAAATGATTTTATTTGTGTGTCAGTACTTTTAGGGTCAAGGACTTGTCAGAATAAAGTAGAGCCAATAACACAAAAGGCACTGAGAGTCTGAGTCTAAAGGATAATCCACTCCACTAGAACACATCCAGGAAAACAGAGAGGTGGGAAGGCTGCATCCCCAATCTTCTCACTGCTGTTAGCAAATACATCATAAGAAAAAAGTTAAGGGAGGGTCATTTTGGATCATGGTTTGAAGAATGCAGTCTGAGTATCAGGAAAAGCACACCACAGGCAGCTCCACAGTTGGGGGAACAGGCAGCTTGGACTCCTTGCCTTCTCAGTCTACAAAGCCCAAGGAGCATAAAGAGATTCTGCCTTTCCAGGATTTGGTTTTCTCCTTTTCCATTTTTTATTTGCCTTTTCCAGTTTTTATTCATTCTATGACTCCTAGCCCACAGGATGGTGATGTCATCCACACTCAGGGAAGATGGGTCTTTGCTTCTCAACTAAAGCTCATTAGAGCATCCTCACAGGCACACACAAAGGTGCATGTTATTAATTCTGCAGTTGTTCTCTAATACAACCAAGTTGACACTAAAAATTAACCACCTTTGATACTTTTGATACCACAGCAGAACAGCTCAGTTAGTTTCATTAATATATTCTTTCACTGTTTTTCTTTGTCCCTTGTATGAGCATGAACAATGCAGGGCCAGTCAGTTAAGGTCAATACTAATAATGTGGGGAATGAGCTTTAACTTGAGAGAAGTTAGCCTGGATCAGGTTTGCCAGGAAACACAATCCAAAATAAAAATTATCAGCATGTATAAAGGCAGATGCTGGTGAAAGAGAAGAGGAGAAAGTCAGAACTGACAGAAGTGGTGCTGCTGAAAACTTGTGAATTAAGCTCTCTGCATCCTGGGCAACTCCAGAGCAAATGACTTCTCCAGGATGACTGGAGAGGGAGAGGGGAACACAATATGTGCTAGGGTATAGCTGGTCCAGGGGGCTGCATGGTTGGGCTGGGGACCATGCTTTCAAACTAGGAAAGATTCAAATCCAGGGATTCAGGCCAGGTTTTCAGGTCAGGCAGGGCTCACTGATAAAGATATATTTTTAGAGACAATGGAATAGGGAAGTCTAGGAAGCAAGAGAAGGAAGTAGAAAGAATTCTCACTATGGGGTGTGTGTGTGTGTGTGTGTGTGTGTGTGTGTGTGTGTGTGTATTAGATGTATGTTTTAGGAACATTCATAGAAGTATGAAGAAAACAGAGCTTCCTCCATAGTATGCTAGGTCTTGGGGGTTATGAACAAGAATTAAGATTCTCAGCCAACTATGGAAGACAGGGAAAGAAGTATGTTGAATTTATGTCCAGGGCAGTATGGTTGCCTCTCAAGTCTCCAACTCAAAGAAATTAAGTGATTTCCCATACTTTCCATTTAAGGGCTTTGCCATTAGTCAATAATGCAAAAGGGTGGGGACCAACAGGGAGAGAGAAAGAGGGAGAGAAAGAAAAGATGAGGAAGTAACCGATCATAAACAGACTTTAGCAATGTTTTCCCCCTAAGGTCAGTGACTGGGCTGGTATTCTTTGCTTGTCTCCTGTCCTAGGAGGAAAGCCATTAGTAAAGCCTTAGTAAAGCCATTTTGTAGCCATGACCAAAAGAAATCAGATACTACCTTGTGGACTCACATGTCTAATCCTTTAATTCTGATGATGTCAATTCTACATATACTATGTTTAAGACAAGAACAGGGGAGGGAAGTAGAACCATGAGAGAATCTGGCAATTTTACATAAAGAAAAATCCATCAGCAAAAAGGAATGATTTGTTCATGGTCTAGAACTAAATTATTGGTTTAGAATAAAATATATATTTAATGTTACTTGCTTTCAAGCTTCCAGCACATGAAACTCTCCGAGCAAATCCAGAGCCATTTTACAGAAAGGACGATAATATTCTACATTAGTGTAGTGTGAATAAAAAATTTGGATCCACCACACAAATATAAAATGTTAATGTTTGATTTCCATTCTACAACATTGCAGTGGGTATCATTCACTATTTTATTGTATTGATAGTACATGTAGCAACACATATTACTTGTTAAATCAATCTAATGAAAGGTGAGGCTCACAGCACCTCTAAGACATATGCATTAGAATAATATGCATTACACAAATGACAAGTCAAGGCTTATGCAGGTTAACTGAGTTATCAGAGGCCATAAATAATTTGTAGTTGCATCATAGTTTGAACACAGGTCCAGGTGTTACCACTATGACTTCTACTTCCATCTGAAGTCAACCTTAGGACCCTAAAGAACGTTTAAGGTTTCTATGGTTCACTCTGGCCTTAGTCTCCTCCTTGCTTCTGTTTGCCAAGAGGCACCTGTGGTTAACAATTCTCATTTCATGTCTGACATAAATGTCTGAATGACTCAGAATAAGAATGCACCAGGCATCTTTGTAGCACTGACTTCCAGTTCACACACTAAAAGCTAATTAGCAGTTTTAGAGCCTTTTAGTACTTATCCAATGACCTCTACTTTGGGTGTCCCCTGATTGAGAATTCAGGAATGCAATCCAATGCTGGATGCTCATGGCTTCTGTCCTTTCTGCCTCTAAGCAGTAACTTTGCGAGGCTGAGAGAGGTCATTTACCTCTGGTTACATGGGGTGATGCATATACAGATAAAAGCAAACATTTTCAGATTGGAAAAGGTGAGACTGATGTTGAAGGGTTCCATTTTGAATAGACTACTTTTAAGTAAAGCTTAGGAAAGTTCTGAGAGTGAAAATCTTAGAATGTTAAAGGTGACAAAGTGATAAAAAAAAATCACTGGGTGTAGATGGAGAACAGTATAGAGTCCAGAGTCATATAGCTTGAAGTCCTGTGGTATTCTAGTTTTGCCTTCAAAGAGCTAATAGGGTTTTCATTCTTTCCTTCCCCAGTCTTATGTAATTTAGCAGATATTTCCTTTATCAGGAACATCTCTCTCCTCTAGCACCAATCACAGTGGAGTCAGCAATCAGCATTTCTTTTACTGAGAACTTTCTACACTCTCCATTTCATAATTCAGGTATATTTTGGCTTGAGAGTTTAAGGAACCTGCCCATAACAATCCAGTAACACAGGCTATAATTGGCTGACCTGCTCTAACTACCAAACTCTAGAACTCCAAATCCTCACCATGTATGGGTATGTGACACAAGTTCATTTTAATGTCCGTCCCATGAGACAAAATCAGGTTGATCTAGGATGATGATGTTTGAAATGGATATTTAAATCCCTTAATGCTGTGGCCCCAAGCTAGACTCAGCCTCTCAAGAGATCCTTGCCATACCTCAAACATGCCTGTACACTTCCAGGCCTATACTCATCTTGATCCCTTAACTTCTATGCCTTAAGGCTGTATACATCTTTAGCTGCTAAGTAATTTTTGTCTTTCAACCTTAAGTTCAGACAATTCTTCCTACTCTGTGGGGCAATTGCTACATCTTTATGACAAAATTCAACATTTGTTCCTTTGCATCTCCAGACCACCCTATACCTGGAGCTTATATCATATTTTAAATATTGAGGAGTGCATTCGAATCTCCCTGTTGGCTGATTCCCTTGAGGGAAGCAAATAATTTATGTGTATAAAAGGAGTGGACATATAATGTCTGCTGAGAAAAAAGTTTAATAATTCATTTCTTAAATAAAGCTGGTGAAGGCATGAGGATGCAGAAGATACTCGTGTTGATTCTAATGCATCCTTGAACCTTTGGGTTTACAAAAGCAATAGAATGGGAAACGGAAAATTTAGATGACCTGCTTAGGACTTGTGGACTTAGCTGTGGCTAGGTTGGATTCCAGTAGAATTTTCTAAGTTCAAGTCCCAGGGTTCCTTCTGCTATGCCTCCTTTGTCACCAA
>JANHMN010000004.1:36928552-36948248 GCA_030674055.1 Rhabdomys pumilio
AGAAGTCCCAAAATATACACAGCAGAGGACTGCTTGGTCTGGCTTCAGTATAGGAATACATGCCTAACCCTTGAGAGACTGGAGGTCACAGGCAGGGGTGTGGAATTGTCTTGGAGACAGGGGCAGGAGAAACAGAATGAGGAACTGTGGGAGGGCAGACCAGGAGGTGGTAACAACTGAACTGTAAAAAAATAAAAGTAATAAAAAAAACCCACAAAAACTCCAATTATTTTTAAAACTTTAATAGGTTTTATTTAAAGCTCTCAAGACAGAACTATGAAAGCCATGTAAATAAGTTTTAGAAATCTTTAAAAGCATAAAAAATGCAATTCTAATATAACAAAGCATTTTAGTAGAGTTTAATTAACAATGTGGGGTTTTTGTTGTTTGTTGGTTGGTTTTGGTAGTACAAAAAGTAGTGGTAAATCTTAAAATTGTTGACTTCTTAAATTTAAGAAAATGTAACTTATAACAAATAAAATTATAAGTTATATAATACTTCCTTATAAGATACCCCAACAACAATAATCTTATACTGACAACAAATATTTAGGTTTTTACTGTAATCAAATACAATTGTTATTGAAGAGGATGGAGAATTTATTACGTTACAGTAGTAAAGAGTAAGCACTCTGGGGGGCTGGAGAAATATCTCAATGTTAAGGTTAAGAACACTGGCTGCCCTTCTAGACAGCAGGGGACCCATGTTCAAGTCCCAGGACCCCATGTTAGCTCACAACCATCTATAACTCCAGGTCCAAGAGATCTTGATGCTCTCTTCTGAACTTACCCATAACAAGTATGCACTTGGTATACACAATACATGCAAGCAAAACAGTTATACACATAAACTAAAATAAAATCTAAAATATAGCCATAAAATTATAGTATATTCAAAAATAGTGCAATACTTAATATTTAAATTTCAAATATTGGTGAGAATGTTGCTGAGTTGAAGAGGTCATGTATAAAATAATACATGTATAAAATAATACTTTAGAACATATAAATATATATATAAAGTATATGTATGTATGTATATACACATACATAAATACATATGTATACATTTAAATGTTATGAAGAAATATACATATGCATATACATACATGATATATGTCATATATCATATATGGCATATGTGATATATATGATATATGTGGTAAGAAGAAATCAAGCTGAAATCAAGCTGGAAGCTTCATCCCTACTGACTAACTTTCATAATGCTGGAAAGTTTTATAAACACTACTGGTGTAGAAAAGTTATCAACTGTCATACATGGCTATGAACCCCTGTGAGCTACAGTAATGACTTGTCTGTCAATATATATCCAGCCATACAATAGTGTCATGGATGTTATAGAAGTAACCAACTACTTTTTAATTAGATCTAAAGCCTGCTCCACAAGACGGAACTCAAACCTGGTACTGGAACCTGGAGAAAGAACTCATGACTGGGTTGAACATAAACCTTACTGATGTTACTACTCTGCTAAATGGACATAGTCTTTATATTGTCCCACAAGTACTTATCTTTATATGCATGGATCAACACATCTTTTATCTCTCATTAGAGAAGATTCTTTTTGCAGTACATGGTGATTTATATAAAGGCTCAAAATTGGTCAATGTGGAAAATGCTTGGCCTTAAATGGAATATCTGTGCCACATTTCCTTTTCTCCAGGTACAGAAAATTACCAAGAATGATAGTGCAGGAAGATGAAAAGAGCCAGAAATAGGGAAAAACTTTTGTGAAACCATGCTTTCAGAATATGACAATGCAAATGCACACATGAACTCCCATATACAAAACATACTTAAGCTCAAGTGATCAAAAATATCAGCAAAGGATCAGAGCTCTATCATCCTTCTTGCACACACTTTTACATATAATCACAGATCAGCACACCTCTCTCTACCTCACAACTCTGTCTGCCTTCGAGTAGGCCTGCTCCAACCCAGGAAACGAAGATGAGACCCCCACACCCTAATACCTCTGCCTGCTGGAACTCCAGCAAACCAAGCAGCCAGAAGCTCTGCTCTGCTATATCAGAGCTCCATCTTTTTTCTGGTTCGAACCTCCATCTGCAATCAAGGATCTGCACCCCACACCCCAGCCCATAGCTCTGTTTGCCTTTAGCAAGGCTCGCAGCTATCTGGAACAACTGGATCCAGTCCCAGAGACTACGAGGCCAGCGAACACCAGAAACAACCAGATGGCAAAATGCAAGTAGAAGAACATAATCAAGAGAAGCCAGTGCATCATCAGAAACCAGCTCTCCTATTACAGCACAACACATCTGATATCCCAACACATCTGAAGAGCAGGGTTGCAACCTTAAATCTCATCTCATGAAGATGACAGAGACCTTTAAAGATGATATAAATAAATCCTCAAAGGGAATACAGCAAAACACAATCAAATACGTAGAATCCCTTAAAGGGGAAACAAAGAAATCCCTTAAAGAAATACAGGAAAATGCAATCAAACAGCTGAAGAAAATGAATAAAATAGTCCAAGACCTAAAAATGGAAATAGAAGCAATAAATAAAACACAAATGGAGGCAAACCTGAATAAGAGAAACCTAGGAAAGTGAACAGGAACCACAGATGCACTCATCACCAACAGAATACAAAAGATGGAAGAGAGAATCTCAGGTATAAAAGATACCATAGAAGAAATTGATGTGTCTATCAAAGAAAATACAAGGTATAAAAATCTCCTAACCCAAAATATCTGGGAAATTGAGGACACAATAAAAAGATCCTAATAATACTAAAACTATTCCACAAAATAAAAACAGAAGTAACACTACCTGATTCAATCTATGAGGCCACAGCCACCCTATACTTAAACTACACAAAGAGAACTTCAAACAAATTTCACTTATAAACATTGACACAAAATAAAAAAAAAATTGCAAACTGAATCCACAACACATCAAAAACAACAGTCACCACAATAAGTAGGCTTCATCCCAGGGATGCTAGGATGGTTATATATTTTTAAAAATATCTATCAATGTACTTCCACTATACAAACAATCTGAAAGAAAAATGTCACATGATTATCTCATCAGATGTTGAAAAGGCTTTGACAAAATCCAATAACTCTTCATGTTAAAAGTCTTAGAGAGAGCAGGGCTTCAAGGCACATACCTAACCACAATAAAGCCAAAAGCCAACATCAACTTAAATAGAAAGAAACATAAAACAATTCCACTAAAATAAGGGATAAGACACATCTACCCACTCCCTATCTTTTAAATATTGTACTTGAAGTTCTAGCTAGAGCAACAAGACAACAAAAGAAGATCAGGTGAATACAAATTGGAATAGAAGAAGTTAAGGTATCATTATTCACAGATAATATGATAGTATACATAAGCAACCCCCAAAATTCTACCAGAAAACATCTTTTTTTAAAAAAAATTTTTAATTTTTTATTGGGTATTATACTTACATTTCAGATTTTGTTCCCTTACCCCACTTCCTCCCACCACCCAGAAAACTCCTATACCATCCCCCTCCTCATGCTCCTATGAGGCTGTGCCCCCACCTACCCCCTGCCCCCATTACTCCCTCCCCACCTTCATATCCCCCCCGACTCTGTGTTCGTTTTTCATGGGACCAAGAATCTCCTCTCCAACCTATGCCCAACAAGGCCATCCTCCCCTACATATACAACTGGAGTCATGGGTCCCTCCCTATGTGCTCCCAGGCTGGTGGTTTAGACCCTGGGGAGCTCTACCAGAAAATTTCTACAGCTGATAAACAACTTCAAAGTAGCTGGATATAAAATTAACTCAAACAAATCAATAGCCTTCCTTTATATAAATGATAAATGTGCTGTGAAAAAAAAGTGAGGGGAAAAACACCCCTCATAATAGCCACAAATAATATAAAATATCTTGGCATAATTCTAGCCACGCAAGTGAAAGATCTGTATGACAAGAACTTTAAGTACCCTAAGAAAGAAATTGAAGAAGATATCAGAAAATGGAAAGATCTTCCAAGCTAATGGATCAGTAGGATTAACATAGTGAAAATAGTCATCTAACCAAAAGCCATCTATATCTTCAATGTAATCCCCATCAAAATTCCAAGACATTTTTTACAGTCCTTGAAAAAACAATTCTCAACTTCAAATGGAAAAACAAAAAAGTCAGAATAGCCAAAATAATTCAGTACAATAAAAATATTTCTGGAGGAATCAGAATATCCTCGTGACTATCTCTGATCTTAAGATGTACTACAGAGCAATAGTGATTAAAAACTGTTTAATATTTTTACAGAAACAGTGTGATCAATGGAATAGAATCAAAGACTCAGAAATAAACCCACATACCCACAGACACTTAAGTTTTGAGAAAGAAGTCAGAAACATGAAATAGAAAAAAAAGCATGTTCAATAAATAGTGCTGGTCTAACTGATGTCTGCATGTAGAAGAATGCAAGTAAATTCATATTTATCACCCTGCATAAAATTCAAGCCAAGTAGATTGAGGACATCAACATAAACTCAAATCCACTAAATCTAATAGAAAAGAAATTGGGAAACAGCCTTGAACACATTGGTACAATAGACAATTTTCTAAACAGAACACCAATGGCTCAGGTTATAAGATCAACAATTCATAAATGGGATCTCTTGAAACTGCAGAGCTTCAGTAAGGCAAAGGACACTGTCAACAGGACAAATGGAAACCTATAGAATAGGAAAAGATCTTCACTAACCATATATCCAACAGAGGGTTGATATCCAAAATATATAAAGAACCAAAGAAGTTCGACTCCAACAAACCAAAAAACCCAGTTAAAATTGGGGCTAAAAAGAGAATTATCAGCAGAGAAATCTCAAATGGCCAAGAAGCACTTAATAAAATGTTCAACATCCTTAGTCATCAGGGAAATACAAATCTAAATGACACCGAGATTCCATCTTACACCAGTCAGAATGGATAAGATCAAAATCTCAAGTAACAGCAAATGCTGGTGAAAATTTGGAGAAATGGCAACATTCCTCCATTGTTGGTGGTACTGCAAGTTGTATGACCACTCTGGAAATCAATCAGTCAGTTTCTCAGGAAACTGGAAATAATTTTACCTGAAGACTCAGCTATAACACTCCTGGGCATACACACAAAAGATGCTCCACAATACCACAAGGACAGGTGCTCCACTATGTTTAAAGCAGCTTTACGTGTAATAGTCAGAAAATGGAAACAACTCAGATGTCCCTCAACCACAGATTGGATACAGAAAATGTGGTTCATTTATACAATGGAATACTATTCAGCTTTGAAAAACAAGGCCATTATGAATTTTGCCGGTAAATGGATAGAACTAGAAAATACCATCTTGAGTGAGGTAATCCAAACACAAAAGGACATGCATGGCATGTACTCACTGATAAATGGGCATTAGTCATAAAGTACAGTATACCCATGATATAGCCTATAGATCCAAATAAATTAAAGAAAAAAGAAGGGCCAAGTTAGGATGCTTGAATCTCACTTAGAAGGGGGAATAAAATAGTCATAGGAGGCAGAGGGGGGGAGGAAAGTAGGTGGGAGAGGGGAGAATGAAGAGAGTGGGATGTAAGCATCAGATGCTGGGAGAGATATGATAGAGGGCCAGAGAGCCAGAAGAATGAATGGAAATCTGCAGCTGTAGGGGATAGGGAAGTTGGGGGGATGTGGAAATCTCTAGGATGTCCATAGACCTGGGATGTGGGAGTTTCCCAGGATTCAAGGTGAGTGACCTTACCCAAGACGCCTAACAGTGGGGTCATGGGACAAGAAGGGCCCATGGAGGGATAAGAATACCTACCCATCCACAAAACTACTTTTGACCCCAATTGTCCTGTATAAAAGAAATGGGAGAAAATTAATGGAGTAGACTAAAGGAATGGCCAACCAATAACTGGTCCAATTTGAGACTCATCCCATGGTCAATCACCAGTTCCTGAAATTATTAATGATACTCTGTTAGGCTTGCAAACAGGAGCCTAGCATAACTATCCTCTGAGAGGCTCTACAGAACAGCTGATTGAAACAGATGCAGATACCCACAGTCAAACATTAGATAGGGGCTGGGGATTCTTATGAAAGAGTTGTGGAGAGGATTGTAGGCCATGAAGGGTATAGGGACTCCAATAGTCAACTAACCTGGAGCCCTGGAAGCTTTCACAGATTGAGCCAACAACCAAAATTGCCTACACAGGCAAAAATGTCTATTGCTGAGATGATAACAATAACTTTTAATAAAGCAAATATTTCTTTTAAATAAATTACATATGTGATAAAATACACTAAAATTAGATTTTGACAATTAGTGATATGTAAAATACTTTTATGACATATAGCTGTATGTAAAGTTATATAAAACAGCAAATGCTCAAATCATTTTTATTTAAGCTTTATAGAATAATATACACACATATAATCATGCATGTATGCATTGTATTAATGTACACAAATTTAGAGGAATACATAGTCCTGGTAAAAGTGATTTTATTGAGTTGTTCCACAAGTGAGTTTTTGTCCTTGTTGTTTCATTGGGCTTTTCTGTGTTTCTTAATCTTTCTGTAGTGTACCTATACTATTAATAGAATTAACAAATGAAGAGTAATTATTAAAATGATGTATGCAAAACTACAAAGAAATATTTTTATTTCAAAATAATTAAAGACAATGTTCCAGGTATAGGTCTGGTAATGACTCAGTGGTAAAGGCAATGTCACCAAGCCTGATGATGTCCTACATGGTGGGAGAAAAGAGCTGTCATAAGTTGTGCTTTGTTCTCTATATGTGTGAGCTACGCACACACACACACACACACACACACACACACACAATTAACTGAGTACAATTTCCTACACAAGGAGTTCAAATTATGATTTTCAAAAGATTTCAAGTTCAAAGTGACAAAGGTTTTCCAGTAGATTGGAAAGGGTTGTAGAAAACACATGTCAATTACGGCTCATCTAAGTAAGGAATTCCTATCCCATTGAGAAACAGAATAGCCAACTTTGAAAGAAACACTTAAGTGTGTTGCCTCCTCAGATTTCATGTTGAAATTCAAATGTGATTATGCAAGTACCAATGCAATGGACTTTTAAAGTTGTTTAGGTCATAATTACCTCTTGAAAAGATTGATAATATTTTATAGAAGTGGTTATTGAAATAAAAATTGGGTGAGGTCAGCTAAATTCTTTTCTCAGTCTAATGCACCAATTTTTCCATCTGTTTAACATAAAGGAATCTTCCATAATCTCATACCATGGTTTTAGATATTGCTATCATGGTTATTCTTTATAGGGTTCCAGCCTACAGTTCTCTATCATACTAGAAGAAAATGGATCACATAGGAGGCATCAGACATTTCACACAATTGCATAAAAACTACAGCTCACCATCCCCATCTTACAGGTGAGTAATGCAACCCAAAAGGATTAAAGGACTAAAAGCCAGAACTCAGAGACATTTCCAGCTTTCAAACTGTATGTTGTTTACACTATTGTCTCTTCCTTGCTATGTTAGATACATAGTTTTTTTTTAATTTAACCAAAGACCATTCTAAAATTTCTAGAATAATGAAGAAAAAAACGCTGGTATACAACTTTTTTGATTTGCTTCTGGAAAATAGAGCAAATATAGGTTCTTATTAGGAAATGGCATCAAACTGAAAACTCTTTTCAATAAACCAGCCTTTAATATCTCTAAGCACTGAGATTATTTAATTTGATTTTGGCTGTTGTGATGAATACAATAAATTAGTTTCTAGAATTAATCATTTTGTTTTTAATGAAAAGTATAAATATAGAAGCTTTGCTGTATTTATACATATGGCTGGCAGGGACAATGGCTTATGTTGAAAAATACTAATTCACAGGAATTTCTATTGCAGTTAATGTCATAATTCAATTTTTCTATTTAAATACAGAACATGCTAGTTCTTCAATCAGTCCACTACTGAGGTTCACAGAATATTAAAACTACAATCTTTTTCACTGAATGCAAACAATAAAATAAAATAAAATAAAATAAAATAAAATAAATCTATTTTTTTGTTTTCCTTTCCCCACTAGTTCATGGCAGTAGAAGCGAGGGGAATACTTAACTGCATCAACTTAATCAAACCAAGTTCATAACCCTTACCTAGAGCCTGCATATTTACCTACTATTCTGCTGAATGGCTTACCATTTCGTCTCATTTCTTCTAATACTTCTCCCATTTCCTAGGTAATAATGTATTATTAAATAATATCAGCAAAGTCTGAACAGGCAAGGAGCAGAAATGAGAATTTGAACCCAAATCTACCTGATTCCATGCTAGTAATGTGACATTAAACCCTTTCCTGAGGTTGAATATATAATAGACTACTGAATAAGTACAATGACAGAAATTTATATATAAAATGATGTCAAAACCCCAAAGCATAGATGCTAAGTGTAGAAAAAACAAGAGGATTCCTTAGTGGGTACATATTTCAATGTTTATATAACTACTGTTCCAATAGGTCTTTATTAAGTTAAAATGGAAATTGAATATTCATTTTTTTTAGGTAACAGAGACTCATGACTCTAATACTGGGATTTATAATATGCCAGTAAATCAATAACCAAAGCCTAATTTTCACATTTTGAGGCCATTGGAGTATATGAAGGGAATCATGTACCACAGAATAGCTAATGACACAGGGAGTGAGTGGATAGTATTAGAATTGGCTATCTTCATGACAATTGATAAGAGAACTACAAAGAAATATACTGCTTCAAAACATATTTCCAAAATTTTCTTGTCATGAGATCATTCATATTGACTTCAGTATCAACACCTACAAAACTTCTGTCACTGTTGAAGAAGTTGCAACTACTATAGCCAGAAAAACAAATATCACACTCCAATTTTTAAAGCTCAAGACTGATGAAAAAAAATGGCATTTGAATAGAAGCTTTACACCTGGGAGAAAGTAAGAAGATAGGACATTTTGTGCAATGTGAAGAGCATGCTTAAAGCCACAGAAGGTGAAGGGAGAAGCTGTAGGGTGGAGAACAGCTCTGGGTGTAAGAGCTCAGTTAGGGTGAGGGAGTATAGGAAGGAGTGTGCTCTGAGTTACCTGAGACAGATATTGGAGAATGCCATGGTAGGACTTGATAGAACATAGTGCCATGACAGGTGGGTGATCAGAGTCCAGAGTCTAGAGTAATATGGCAGAATCTTTAAGAAGCAGTTAGAGAAAATAATCAAGGAAAGAACAGGTGGATACACACTTTGCAGAAACTAGTGGAGAAACGTGATATAAAGAGGAATTCAGTGGTTAACAGGTTATTCATAGGTTGTTCATAGCCTGCAAATTTCATGATGTCTTGTTTTTCATAGCTGAGTAATATTCCAGTGTATAAATGTACCATATTTTCTGTATCCACTATTTGGTTGAGGGACACTTACATTGTTTCCAGTTTCTGGCTATTATAAATAAAGCTGTTATGAACAGTTTGAGCAGGCGTCCCTGTGGAATGGTGCAGCATCTTTTGGGTTTATGCTCAGGAGTGGTATAGCTGGGTCTTGAGGTAGAACGCCAAATTGATTTCCAAAGTGGTTACACACTCCTACCAGCAATGGAGGAGTGTTCCCTTGCTCCAAATTCTCTGCAGCATGTGTTGTCACTTGTATTTTTGACTGTAGCCATCATAACAGGTGGAAGATGGAATCCGAATCAGTTTGAGTTGCATTTCCCTGATGACTTTGGATGTTTGAATATTTCTTTACGTGCTTCTTGGTTATTAGAGAGTCCTCTTTTGAGAATTCTCTGTTAAGCTTTATACTCCATTTTTAACTGGGTCATTTGGTTTGTTGATGTCTAATTTCTCGATTTCTTTATATATTTTTCATATCAACCTTCTGTAAGATAGAGGGTTGGTGAAAATCTTTTCTCATTCTGTAGACTGCCATTTTTGTCATATTGATGGTGTCTTTTGCCTTACTGTATCATGAGGTCCCACTTACTAATTGTTTATCTCAGTGCCTGAGGTGATGGTGTTCTGCTCAGGAAGTTGTTGCCCATGACAATGTGTTTAAGACAGTTCCTCACTTTCTCTTCTATTAGATTTAGTGTATCCAGTTTTATGTTGTGATCTTTGATCTACTTGAACTTACTTAAGTTTTGTGCAGGGTGATAAACGTGGGTTCTTCTACATATGGAACATCCACTTAAACCAGCACCATTTATTGAAGATGCTTACTTTTTCCATTGTATGGTTTTGGCTTCTTTGTCAAAAATCAAATATCTGTAGGTGTGTGTGTGTGTGTGTGTGTGTGTGTGTGTGTGTGTGTGTGTGTGTTTATTTCTGGTTCTTTAATTCTATTCTGTTGATCAACCTGTCTGTTTTTATGCCAATACAATGTGGTCTTTTTTTACTACTATTATTGCTCTGTCATACAGCTTGAGATTAGGGATGGTGATACCTCCAGAAGCTCTTTTATTGTTCAGGATTGTTTTACTTATCCTGAGTTTTTTGGTTTTTCTTATGAAGTTGAGAATTTCTCTTTTAAGGTCTATAAAAAATGTGTTGGTATTTTGATGGGGATTGCATTGAAGCTGTAGATTGCTTTCAGAAGATGGTAATTTTAGTATGTTTATCTTATGGATCCATGAGCAAAGTAGATCTTTCCATCTTCTGATATCTTCTTCAATTTCTTTCTTTAAAAACTTAAAGTTCTTGTCAGACAAATGTATGGGACTAGGAAACATCATCCTGAATGAGGTAACTCAGATCCAGAAAGACACATATGTTAAATACTTACTTATAAGTGTATATTAGCCATAAAATACAAGATAACTAGACTTATAGTCCACAGACCTAAGAAGTTAAGTAACAAGGAGAGCCCAAGAGAGAACATTTGATTATCACTTAGATGAGAAAATAAAATAAAAATTGGAGGATGGAAGGAGATAACTGGGTGGGCAAAGGTGTGGTGAAAGGAATAGGGATGGAAATCAGGTGTAGAGAGACCAGAGTGAGGGGTCAGGAGATAGCAGGTAGAGAGAATAGAAATCAGTTTCAATGCAATGAGATGGAAAACTAGAATAGAGGAGGCTCCTAGATATCTGTGGGGGTGACCCCAGCTGAGACTTCTGGTAACTGGGAATATGAAGACTGAAGTGGCCATTGCCTGTAGCCAGGTAGAACTTCCAATGGAAAGGGGGGGGGGGACACCAACCCACTCACAAAACCTTTAACCCAAAATTCATCCTGCACATAAGAAGTACAGGGATTAAGATTGAGCAGAGATTAAGGGGATGGTCAAACAGTGACTGGTCGAACTTGAGATCCATCCCATGGAAAAGAGCCAACCTCTGACATTATTATTGATAATACTCTGCTATGCTTGCAGACATTAGCCCAGCATAAGTGCCTTCTGAGAGGCTTCATCTAGCAGCTGATGGAAACAAGTGCAGAGATCCACAGACAAACATTAGGCAGAACTCAGGGAGTCTTGTGGAAGAGTAGGAAGAAGGATTGAAGAAAATGGAGGAGCCAAGGACTCTACAAGAAGACCTACAGAGTCAACTAACCTGGGTCCATGGGGACTCACTGAAACTGATACACCAACCAAAGACCATGCATGAGCTAGACCTAGGTCTCCTACACATTTGTAGCAGATGTGCAGCTTGGTCTTCATATCTCTCCTTTAATAACCAGAACAGGGGCTATCTCTGAATTTGATGCCTGTTTTGTATCCTTTCCCCTAGCTGGATTGTCCTGTCTGTCATCAATAGGAGAGGATGTGCTTTATTCTGTTGTTACTTGATGTATCAAGGCCAGTTGGTACCCATGGGAGGCTTCCTCTTCTCTGAGAGGTGTTATGAGGGTGGGCCTGTAATGAGACAAGGGAGGGGGCTGTTATCAGGATGTAAAGTAAATAAATAATTAAATTAATAAAAAATAACCTCTTTCCTCAGCTCCTCCTTGCTTTGTCTTTCCTCTTCACTACCAAAATATTTAGAGACTTCTTTGAGACTTGTTGGTGTCAATTCATTCTTCAGTCCATTACTACCTTACTTCTTTCTCCATCACATTGATGAAATGTATCTAAGTACATCTGTAATTTCTTGGTATCAAAGGCTGCCTTCCTCACCCTTACTTTGTATGTGTCTCGTTTGACCAATTTTTTTTTTCTAGCTTCAATCCTCCCGATGTGAAAACTCACATTCCTGCCTCAATGCTTCTACTTGGAGTCTTTTGAACATCTCAAGTTCTACACACCTCAACCAGAAGTTAAAACCCCATACCCTCTTCTGCAGAGTTTTTATAATCTAAGAATCTAAGTTGAGGATAAAGCTGTCCCACCCTTGATCCCTTTCCACCTTTTCTGTAGCAGTCCTTTAATAAATTTTATTAATTCAACATACCACTTACCACTAATACCCTGAGTCCTGTCTATATTTAAATAATAGTTTTGTAATTGGTAGACTTGTGGTGTGTTTTCAACATATGAACAAGGGTAGTTTGTCCTAAAGCAAAAATTTCTGAAATTATTTAAGCAAGGTAGGCCACTACAAGATTGTATTACTTTCTTTCCAGAAAAAAACTATGGCTCTATATGATGAAAATGAGGCCACAGCACAGCTACATTAGTTTGCAATTCATAGGAGCATTTCCTATATATTTAATAGCTTATCTGAATCTAATATCTTGGAGTTCAAGGCTCATGAATTCCATTTTTTGGGAATCAAACCAGCTTTAAGTGGCAAAATAGTTCCATTCATCCATCCATCTATCATCCATTCATCCACCCATTCATTTGTCTGTTCCTCATTCATCTGTCAATCCATCCATCCATTCATCCATCGATCCACTAATCTTTCTAATATTTAATAGGATCTTGCAAGATACCAGTTTACAGACTTTAAGGTTCCTAAGTCAGCCTCAGTAAAGTTCGAGGTACAAGGATATTTTCCTATACAGTTGCATAAGGAATATCTAGTCCTTTTCAGATGTTTTACTGTGTGTATGAATGAGAAGCATGTGTGGAAATTGTACTTATTATTAAATTTGGAATATTATTGTACTTACCATACCATATTGTTATATTTATAACTGTATAAAAATTATGGCACTTTATATATATATTGATACTCAATGTACCTGTTAAATAAGTAAATGGATGGGTGAATATAAGGATATTCTCATCCTACCTCTTGTGTAGGGGTGGAATGAGATTATGATATAAAAAGTCTTTGGAGGGATAGCTTTAGAGTTCTTATCTCACATCATGTTTGGAAATGAGGACTGAGAAGGAGGTGTTAGATCCGCCTCTCTACAGAGCAACAGCTCTTAGTTATATTATAACCCTGTCTGTTTTTACCCACTATCTCTTTCACAAGATACAAGTGACTCTATTTTTTAACTCCACATACTACCAGGTTTATTTTTAAAAAGGGTTTAATTGGCATTTCCTGATAATTTACACATTTAACTTTGTAGATTAAAATGTTAAAGCCCAGAAGACTAAGATAATAGCACAATGTTACCCAGGTGTTAGGAGAAGAACTAGAATTTCCACTGAGGCCTTGCAGCTCTCACATGTTTTTATAATACAGTGACTTTATGATGGAATGTTTAGATACAGAGCAATTTAGACAGCAATAAAATAATAAAAGTTACATAGAACTTGGTCATTTATGTGATACATTACTGTAATACTCCTATACTAACAAAACAGCACTGATAGCACAAATTATAAATGAGCAAAACGTTCCCTTCACTGTTCTAGACATTCATAAATCTCCAGGACATGGACTTAGCAAATTCAGAAGCCACACTCTTCTTCAGCCTTAACATCCATGACTCCTTCACCTTCATTTCCACATCCTTCTTCTCTGTCAGGCTGCTATGCCATACACAGGAAAGTTAGACCGTGCTCTTCAGGTGGCCTATCCACAGATGACTACAGAAGATAGCCTTTTAACTTTCACATATTTCCAAATGGAGATATTTTGTTACCTACAAAAGCTGTTAGTGCTCCACGGACATGACTTCTGGGAAACAGAGCCAGTATGTCATGAATTTGACAAAGTCCCAACTGCTTGTGGTGCTCAAGTTATTAGGACAAAGCCTTCTTGGATGTACCCATTGGCCTATGTGCACCATAATCAAAGTAGAATTTGCAGCAGGGGTTGCCATGGAAACGTGATGAGTGTAGTGTTCTTTTCTTTTTTCTTTTTTGATTTTTTTTTTTTTACTTTTTTTTGGATATTTTATTTACATTTCAGATGTTATCTCCTTTCCCCATTTCCCCCCATCCAGAAACCCCCTATCCCATCCCCTCCTCTTGCTTCTATGAGGATGTGCCCCCTCTCACACAACTACTCCCACCTCCCTGTCCTCGAATTCCCCACACTGGCATCCAGTCTTCACAGAACCAAGGACTTCCTCTCCCACCTATGCCCCACAAGGCCGTCCTCCCCTTACATATACAGCTGGAGCCATGAATCTCTCCCTATGTGCTTCCAGGCTGGTGGTTTAGACCCTGGAAGCTCTGGTTGGTTGGTATTGTTGCTCTCCTCATGGGGCTCTCACCCCTCCATTGGGAACCCCATAATCAGTTCAATGGTTAGCTGTGAGCATCCTCCTCTGTATATGTCAGGCTCTGGCAGATCTCTAAGGAGACAGCTATATCAGGCTCCTGTCAGCATGCACTTCCTGGCATCCACATCAGTGTCTGGATGGCCCCTCCTTCAGTTTCTGTCCCACACTTGATCTTTATACATTTAAGAATAGGTTTAAAATTCAGTTATTTTTCTTGGGCAAATTTTGAAGTCGTATTGAAGCACAGCTCTGGCAAGTGCTAGAAGTGCAGTGGGGCTGTGTTGAGGAAAATTGATGTCATGTAAAACTAAGACTGACTATCTGTGCCTCTTGAAACTTTTAAAGGTAGGTGTCATTACTTAGAGCAAAGGGGAGGGAGATGGGTTGGCGATGTGCAGAGAAAAGGGGAAGGGGAACAGCATTTGAAATGTAAATAAATAAAATAACCAATTAATAAAAAAAGAAAAGAAAGTTGTAATTGTTGACATATAAAATTAAAGAGGAAACACAGTTTTAATGGAATTCATATTTAAACAGAGATAAATTCTAGTTTTAAAAGAGAGGAGTATTAAAAAGGGGAGGTATCACCAATTTCATTCCATTTAAATTTGGTGATATTCATTTTAATAATTCTCATAAATACAGTGACTGTTGCATTTTTCTTAACTATACAAAAAGTAATATGTAAAGTAATATGAACAGGAAAGTAGGATAAAACATATTTAATTTATTCTTTTATTTGTTCATTATCTAAAATTTTTATTGACTATATGTTCTCAAACTGAAATCTATGTATAAATTGGTAACTGCTACTTATGAGGCTTATGCTGTTATCTCCAATCACTATTGCTATTACCATGCATTGAGTCCTTGTCCAGATTATTGAGAAATGATTAATATATTGGAATAGAATCTATGGTCACACAGGCTTAAAATACAAGTTGCCTTTGACTGTTGTGTTTCTGCTGACTGTCTAGATACTTCCCAATGTGATAATCTATTCATAATATCAGACTTTTTCTTTTCTATTTTTTCTTTACTTTTCCTTTTTTAAGGACTATACCACTTCTTTAATTTGGTTCTTAGTTTTTAGCATTTCTCAGACAAAAATTATCTCACACAATTATCAGGTAAAACCATTATAGCAGTATAATTGATTACATGGTTTTCCAAGCACTTTTACATTCCACAAATCCATAGTAAGTTCCTTGTATTTTCCTTGCATCCTGCCACTATTTAACTGTTCTTTTGTTAAGTTCTCATTAGATTTCCTCAGGTATATAGGGAATGAATTTGGACATCTGAAAATACTGAGGTGCTAACGTGGCTGGAGTTTGCTAAGAAATAGGAAGTGAAAAAAAGATGAAATTTGAAAAACAAGCTGAGATCAAATCATGTAGAATCTTATACATCACTATAACTAGTTTAAATGTTACTTCAAGTATAATAAGAAACCACTGGAAATAGACAAAGGAGGAGTTAAGAATGCCATGAAAGAATAAACTCTCAGCCCATTTATTATTTGTACAAAAAAAGCTACTAATTTGCTTGAGTTAATTTTACTCCCATCTGCTTTGCTGAAGTTGTTTATCAGCGGTAGAAGTTCTCTGGCAGAATTTTGGTGGTTGCTTATGTATTTTATCATATGACCTTCAAATAGTGACACCTTCACTTCTTCTTCTACAATTGGATCCCAATGATCTTCTTTTGTTGTCTAATAGCTCCAATGAGCATTTTGGCTAACGTTCCATTGCCTATGTATCTGAGCACCTCCCGACATCCTAAGATCATCTGTAGCTGAGAAGTCAGGGTGAGTGCTGGGAGTAATCCCAGGACCATTTCCCCCGTCTTTTTTCTAGAGAGAGTGTTACAATTACCTATTCTAGCCTTCATGATATTGTTTTGCTTAATTTGTTACCATGACTAGTAGGGCCAAGGTTATTCTGTAGGTCAGCCCTAAAGTCTTTGCTTCAGGATAATAATGGTCAGGTAAGGCTAGGAGAAAAAGTCATATCCCAACAAAATGACTTAACTGTAAGCAAAGAACAGAGTGTGGCATTAGCCTTGTAAATGCTCAATAAATTCCATTTTCTTTCCTTTCCCTACAACTATTTTTATGCCTACAATAATGTCAGTGCCAAGAAGTTTAACATGGAATAATAGTCAGCAATCACAGAATGTTTTATTAAAATGGCTTGTTTTATTATCTGAAGAATGTCTAAATGCTTCTTTGGAATACACTTAATAATAAAATATTATAAATTATAATAAGTAAAAGTTTAAACTCACAATTTATTCATACTACTTTTTCTCAAATACAGTTATACAACAAATAGGTCAGATATGCAATTTTCTAGGTGAAGAAACAGGCTTGGACATGTTCCAAGCCATAAGCATATTCATTAAATCTATTAGAGTAAAAAAATAAACAGAATCCATCCTTCTAGTTCAGTTACAAGTCTGCATACCATTTAATCCCCACCAGACAGGAATATGCACTAAATGTGGCTCCTCGTCACCTTCTGTGGTCCTCAGGACAACTACTCAGATGTTTATTGTTCCTAGAACACATACCATGTTGTTACTTCTTGGCACACACTCTGTCTTTGCCTATGAGATCCTCCCTGTTGTTCAGTCTGCAAGTACTGCATCATCAATCTTTCATTATTTGACCCAAAGTTTTTGAAACTTGAATGATTTTTCCATACTGCATGTAAGAAGTTATCCCTTGTTCTTATGCTCCTAGGCATAACCTTGCAATTAGTGCTTTCATCCAACATTTGATCTAGTTGTCTGTCTCTGTTTCAGCTGCATTTGGTGCAGTTATACTTATCACTGCACTGACTATATGCACCATGAGGACAGGACATGTGGCCATCTCTGCATCTTCTCAGTGCCCAGCCAGAGCCTGACACGTAGCAGTTACCCAGGGAATATTTGATAATGTGATGAATGGATGAATGAATTTTCTAGATTATTATAGGGTCAAATCCAGATGCCTCCATATAAAAGGTAATCTAACTTAAAGATTTCCTCAGGAAGAAATCAGGCCAAATCATCCATATACATTAAGTCATAGGGAGGAAAGTAGAAAAATAAAAACAAAGATAGAGAAGTCAGCAATTACTGAAATTACCTCTCTTTAGGACACAACTCTTAACATGCTATTTTCCCAGCAGCACCTCCCTCACCATTTTATCTGGATATGTCATTTGTCAACCCATACTGAGCTGGTTCTCTAGGGAAAATAACCTCATTGCTATTGAAAATGGTTTAGCTAGTAAAGAGGGAGAGATCATTCATGGTGCAAGGCATTTTAGCAAGCCTATGTGGACATCTGAGCAGTGGCTACAGTCACACTTTCCCTGAGTTGTTTCCCTACCTGTAATGTACAGGGTATAGTCTGCCTTAGTTCACGCAGCAGCAACACTGATCACAGTATGAGACAAATAGTGAGAAAATGCTCTGAATACTCTTACTTTGCCTTATTTAGAAGCTGTGAGATTGTTGGGGATGGGAAGGGATTTTTGAGAATATGTTACTAACTGCTGATGGCTATGTGCACGCACTGGGAACTGTGATAGAACTCTGTGAAAGAAGATAGTATGAGCCGGGCGGTGGTAGCGCACGCCTTTAATCCCAGCACTTGGGAGGCAGAGGCAGGCGGATTTCTGAGTTCGAGGCCAGGCTGGTCTACAGAGTGAGTTCCAGGACAGCCAGGGCTACACAGAGAAACCCTGTCTGGAAAAAAAAAAAGATAGTACGAAAGGTTATTTTAGAGGGTTTGGAGGAGAAACCTTTCTAGTGCTTTGAGCCAACCATTGAAGCTTTGGAAAATGTTGTAAGACATAAAGCTTATGTTTTTATAGTCTAATATCTGTAATGTTAATTTTTTGAAAACCTACTTTTAATGACAGTCCTTAAGTATTTAACATTCCTTTAACCCTCCACCCACCAGAGGCAGTGGAAAAGAAAGGATACAGGGGAAGTAGACATGTTTAGAAATGGTTCTTTGAAGCGAATACCATATCTGTTTTCAGGAAATCAGCAGTTCAGTTCGTAGGTCAGCAGCGACAGCTTGATCTACTCTCAAACACTTCACAGATAGATATTCCAACAGTCCAGTTCAATAGAGTCTAGGTAACAAACACGAACCAGTAACGGTGGCATGAAGTAGAAACAGGCAGGCCTCAGCCTTGACACAAGTCAGCAGGAGGAACCAACAGTAATGCCAGGAGAAGTTCTTGGCTGTACCTCTCTCGGTGAATTGAAGATCAGCAAAGACACAAGACTAACAAGTGTTATTCAGATAGCTGTATAAGCACGTCCAGCCCAGCCTCTGTCATAGTCCATTGGGCCTATTTATATACCCTCAAAACATCACATGTCCTACATGAGTCTTGACTCACCATGTTGTCTTGTCTTAGCACATGAGTTCTGTCTCAGTGGACATCATTAATCTGTCAATCAATCTGAGTCTGAGAATGCAACAAGAAACCAAAGCACACAACCAGAAAATTTTGGTGCATTTCTCTCTATGGAGTTCCAACAAATGTAGCTCAACTACACAATTTAAGGCAGACCAATACATGTGTGTCATTAATGAAGAATCCTTCATCATGTGTCCTTTCACATGCTTGTTTTAACATCCTTTCACTTGTGTCTGCTTCAGGAAAACACTCCTTCACATGTTTTCCCCAGGAAAACACCATCCAAAAAAGCTGACTCTCCAATGACCCTTCAAGGTTCCACTTCAAAAATCAAGCACAGAATAGGCATGAGGGAGGAATGAAGACACAAAGAAAGTAGAAAAAGAAAGAAAGAAAAGAAAGTGGGAACAGCAAGAGGGCAGACAGCCTAGGTTCAGGCACTCATGTTTTATAGCAGCCTGGATCTAACATTAGGTTTAATGAGGATTAAGCCCTCACTGTCTCTTTGTCTCCTACTTATAACTCAAAGTCACAATCAAAAGCCTAGCTCACTTCACTCACTTCCTATAGAATTAACACGTATGTACCCATATGCACATGCACATGTGCACACATTCAACACACACACACACACACACACACACACACACACACACACACACACA
>JANHMN010000004.1:36948258-36963096 GCA_030674055.1 Rhabdomys pumilio
ACACACACACACACACACACACACACACACACACACACACACACACACAGCTACTCTCTCAGATCTATGGGAAGTGAAAGTGACAGAATCCCACATATGGATAAGACACAATAAGACATGACATTTGACTTCATTGTCTAAACCAACACAAACTGACAGGCAATAAATCAGCTTCGTGGTAAGTGATATAAAGAGAAGAATTCAAAACAAAGAACACATGAGCAGTGATCTACCAACTGCTTGCAGAATGAAATATGTCACAGCCAAGAAGGCACTTGGGTTGAGTTGAAAGAAGGTTAAGAGTTTCCCAGGCTGACTGGCAGAAGGGTTGGATGTGAGGCTGGTGGCTGCAGGGAAAGAACTGGCCAGGAGTGAAGCTTCAAAGATGCCATTCGATAGATGAACAGAAAAGGCAAGGGAAAGATGCCGAGGGCAAGGCAGATTTCTGTCAGCTCAGCTACATAAAGAGGCTATTCCAGGGTCAGAGAAACAAAAGGAATGACTGGGGGGGCTCAGGGACAAGGGTTTCTTTACAAAGTCATGTTGTAAAGGACAATCACATAGTTATGAGTATCATTAGAGAAGCAGCAGAGGGAAGAATGATCTTCAAATATTGGAGACAGGTGCCAGGTTCAGGGTACAGGCCTGAGTCTCAGCTGCCCTGGAGGGTGAGAACAGAAGATAAGAAGGGCAGGGACTGTCTGATTACTCAGTGAGTTCAAGGCTAACCTGGACAACAGATAACCTGTGAGGCACTGACTTACATACAAGTAAAATGATAGAGAACAGTGATGTAGCATTTGTCTAACGTGGGAGATCTTCATACCAGAAAAATATGTATACACACACACACACACACACACACACACACACACACACACACACCCCTTTGTGCCTTGGTATCTATGTGAGGCAGTGTGAGAGCTGTCAACTGGGCTATAGATGAACTCTCCTGTGAGGGATTTTTCTTATTCAGACTATTTGGAGCAATGCAATCTACCATAAAACTGGGTAGTATCTTTAGATAGCAGTGCACATAACAGGATATGGAAGAAGGAAACTGTCTTTTGCCTGTTTGCTTTCCATGGAATCTCCATCTATCCTCTTTGGGGGGCATTCCTTCACTAATATTAGAACCCAGCTTCTTTGAGATTCAGACCTAGACAAAAGGCTAGCCTTCTAGGAATTCCCTGGGGCTTCATCAGGGCTGCTGCTGGGACATTCAGCTCTGTAGAGTAAAAAACTATCAGATCCTCAGTCTTTTTAATATGAGACAGTCATGACAGACCACATCAAGGGATCACAGCCTGTAAGCTAGTATAATAAATGCCCTTTTAATATATTAATATATATATATACATATATATATATATACACACACACACATATATATATATATGTTCTGCTTCTTTAGAAAGTTCTGACTAATCATCATCTTTTTCTTCTCCTCCTCTTCCTCCTCCTCCTTCCTCCTTCTTCTCTTCTTCATCCTTCTTTTCCCTCTTCAATTCTCTCTCTCTCTCTTTGTCTCTCTCTCTCTGGTTTTTTAATTAGATTGGGTTGTTTGCTTTTGCTTTTGTTTTTGATTAATCATAATATACTATCTTCTCCCCACCATTCTTGCCACCCAGTACTATCTAATGTCTCTGATTCATAAATTAAAGACTGTGGAAAAACTGCCTGTTTTGGCTCCCAGTTATACCCTTTGTCAGTTCTTTGAATTTTTTTTTTTAAACCCAAACCTTTCTTAACTCAGGATTTTTATTTGCCAATAGGAGCAATAGTAATATCTATAAAATTATTATGTATCTTAGTTATAATAGCTATTTTTCTGTCATTTGATACATTCAAGGTCTGATCTTAAACATTGTGTGCTATCTCATTTATTTCTTAGGCAATTATTATACCTCAGGTAGCATTTATGTTTCTATTTTATATGTAAAGAAAGATTAAGACTTTTGCTTCAGGTTTTTTTTTTTTTTTTTTTGTATCAGACAGAGACCCCATTGCAGAAAGTCATAGCTACTTAAAATGCAGAGAATAGCTGATTGGGTGGTGCCCAGCTTCATTCACTACACCTACAATACAAATCCTAATTGAATACACAAGGAATATTGTGGAAGAGTGGGTGGGGAGGTTTTAAGAGTCAGAGTACCAGGGAGTCTCCTGTGAGTTTTTTTTTCCAGATATTATGACAGGGAAGCTATAACCATAAACTCTCAATGATATGACTGCCTAAACAAGATCTATACATTGAAACACCAGTTGATATGCAATATTGATGGGAAGAATTTTACAGTGTTCCATCCCTAGAGATATAAGCAATTATTGGCTGCTGAGATAAAGAAAATTTTTTCCCTTGGGGATGTGCCCCCAATTAGTTATCTAATATCAAGTTGTCAACATTTAAAACATACATTCAAACAGCATTGAATGGACTCAGTAAATTTTATTTATATATTTATTCATTTGTATGTTAAAGAAAAAAAGGCCAGAGATTTAAAGGGGACATAGAGGGGATAGGAAAGGGACTGGGAAGAGAAGGGGGGACATAATATGTTAATTAAAAACACAACTTAAAAACAGTAGTTTGTCTACAAGTCACACAGATTTAAGTAGAAGAGTCAGGATTTGGAGGTGAATATTTTGCCAGGAGAGCCTGTGGTCCTAACCAAGAGGGGGAGATCATCTCTTCAAATATCCGACACTGTGTGGAGTCACAAAGTGAATGTGTTCACTATCATTTCAATAGCTCTGTCTACTGCAAAAAAAAAAAAAGGAGAACTGAGTGTCTTATTTAATAAGTGACTGTGTAAACAAATAAACAAATATGGTGGGAAAGAAGGAACCAGGTTCAGAGGTGAATCCTCCTCTCCATGAGTCTGCTAGGGAGGCTGAGGAGTTGGCATTCATGAAGTGTCACTGTCTATTGTGTATACTTGACACAGGGGAACCACTGTCCAGAAACCATGAATAGAATTCTGAGAAAGGACTAATAGGGGTTCCAAGAAATGTGATGGCCCTATATAACTGGGCTACTGAGGGCAATCTCTCTATTATCCCCCTACTTTACCCATTATCACAATAGGTAATCTAAGATTCTGGCAGCAGTGCCAAGCAGCTGGGAAACCTCACACCTACAGGCTAAAAGTAAGAGGACTGGGGACAGAAGGAGTCACAACTCATTAGCTTCAACAAGTTCAGTGTTGAGGGAAACACAAAGATGATGCTTCTGACCTGATGGAAGAGCCACAAGGGCAATAAAACAGCCTCAGTGAAGCTGAAGATGTTAGAGGCAGAGGAGAATATGGCCTTTCTGCCAACAGGCATCTGTAAGGAGAGATGCCACAAACATGGTTCTCCTAAACATCCTGCAGAATAAAATAAAAAATACACATCCTGGAGATTCTTGGTATGAGATAAAGGTGTCTGCATTATCAGGAAGTTTAAATGGCTTGCCTCTAACACAGAGATAGATATAAATAGAATGGCAGTATTTAGCTGAGAACACTGTGATTCTAAACCTTGTGTTGTTTCACATCTACACTGTGACATGATCACATGCGAACACTGTAAGATATGTGCCCAATTTCAGACTGCTGCAACACATAAGTTTGGGCACGAGATATGGTTAGTACTTTCACTGTGTTTCTTAAATGCCGATATTCTATCATTGATAACATTTCCTAAGAGGGGAATGCGTGACCTAGAGAAAAGGCTAATCTAATCAAGGGCACACAATTAATATCTGGGTGTATGAATTTCCAAAGAAGCTCATGTAAGAAAAAAAAAAGCTGTGGCTTCCAGGTACCACTGAAGACTGTACCTTTAAGGCCACCCTGAGGGTCATCTACTAGGAGGCCTCATATGTCTGTTTATTTAAGGGAGAAGCAGACTAAGTATAGCTTGTTGAGGAACTGACTGCTGATGTACAAATGCAATATAAAAAAATAACCAACATTTTGTTGTGGGAAAATGGAGAGCCTATAGGCTTAAAGAATAGAAGAAAGAAAAAGCAGAAAAACAGGGGAGTGACAACGAACTTTGGCTATATCTCGAGCTGGATGAGAAGAATCCCAGGCCACCAGCTACCTCTATCACCCCACTATGTACTGCTCTCTGTGTGTATTCTAGCAGGACTATCTTTCTGCCCCCTCAGAGGGTATATGTAGACTGTCTTATTGCAGGTAATACGATACAATGCAAGTAATCTAGATTATTACAAAATCAGAGGTCCTGGCTACCACTCATCAGTTGAGTGATTTGGGTACAAAATTATCATCTCTGAGTCTTTATTTTTTTCATATTGTCAATGGAGATCATAACTGCTTTTGGAGACCATAGGAGGATTAAAGGTTTCTCTGTTTCTGTCTCTGTCTCTTTCTGTCTCTCTCTCTCTCACACACAATGTTCTTCTAATAGAGCAGGTACACAGTAGGCTTCAACTATTATAGATGCTGCTCTTGTTACTATTGCTATTGTTACTAGAATATCTATTACTTGTAAAGTAGAAATCATATCACAAATGTCTCACTGGCTTTTTGCAGAATCCAGCTATTTCTGTTGCAGGGACATACATTTTCTTTGACAATGGTGGAAACCACACTTGTTTCCCTGAAGTGAATGTATTCAGTTCCACACAGCACCCTACCTGCCGACTGTGGATAGAAGGCGGGAAGTATTTCTTTCAGACTTACCACTGAGCTAGAAATTTCTTTACCAGCTTGAGTAATGCGCAAACTTGGGTATCTGAAATATGTTTAAGTGCTATGTATCCCCACGCAGGACATCATGAGAGGAAGTTCTGGGTGTGTCTCATTGCCTATCTTTAAATGTTCTGGGACCCTGCTGGTACCTGTGATCATCCATGTCTGGCAGTGAGAACTGGGCAGAGTCTTCCAGCTCTCTTTTCTCATAATCAAGATGCACTCTATTTTACCTGTGGTCCCCAAACTACAGATAACCAGATACCCAGAGGACATGTACAATTTACAGGTACAGAATTATCCTGGGCCCCAGTTCCAAGAGTATGGCCAGGCTAGAAGATTATTTCTGTCGGTGAGAATGACATTTATTTTCTAGAATTTTACAATATTGAACCTCCAGCAATGGTACCCAGACTCTTAGTTTATGATGATAACATGGAAGAGACAGTTAACATTTTAATGAAGGAAAGCACATTTGAATAGGCAGCAAATGTGGACTAAAGCTTAAGAGTTCTAGACAAACATTCATTGGAAAGTGTGTTTGTGCTACAAGATTACTAGTGGTATATTTAAAATAACTAGAAAAGAAATTCACAGCTTTCTGTATAATCGAGATATGTATTTTATTTATGTTGAACAACAAACATCAGAGAAATCTTTGAAACTGACATTAGAAATCAATGTTCATGGACATATACTGAATGCTGAGGCACCATTAGTAATGATGCAGTAAACATTAAATGAATGGTACGTGGAGACCAGAGGTAAGAACTATTTTTTTGTTGTTGTTTTGTTTTGTTTTGTTTTTTGGGGGGTGGCACAAATGTGTCATGAAGAACTGTGTGCTGCTAGTAACTGAGGCGCTGCTGCTTCACTCTCCATGTGGGAAGCATAAAAGCAGCCATGAAGCACACATTTGGCAATACTTCATATGAGTGGATGGCGCCTGGGAGCTGGGGTTGCACTAGAACAATAGAGACGTGCAATATTTCTTCTCTGCCCATGTTCCAAATTCAGGAACTTCAGATGGATCTGACAATTCTCATATAGAAATTTTAATAAAATTTTATATAGACAAAGGCCTGGGTCAGGGTCATATAAATATGTGCAGCTGGTGACATTAAACATGGAGTCACCTGCACAGAGAGACAATGAAGGAAGCCTCAAAGGAGTGCTTGCACAACGGTCATCCTCCCCTCACAGTTGAAGGGTCACTCAATGTCTCACCAACAGAAATACTTGCAGCTGTCAAAACGGAAGCTACAAAGCAATTTGTCACAATTCTTCCTGTGTTCACAATGCCATACAAGATTGAGCAGCAGAATTTTAATATATTAGCCACTCTACTGTATAAAAAAGAGATAAAAAGGACTAAAAGGAAACAGGATAAAATCCTGAGTCGCCCCTTTAAGAAAAGAGATCTGGGAGGATTTTCTTGGGTTTGTGTGTATTTCCCACGACTTTCTAAGTTTGCATCAAATGTGCTGTCTGGTTTTTCCCTTCCTCTCACTGAGCGTCCAACACTTTTCTCTTCTCTACACAGTGCTCTCTTTTACATACAGACTCATCCTCAGATATTTACTTTAAAGGAGCTAAATCCCTTGTCTTTGTGGTTTCACTAGAAGCAGCTTCACTGACTTCTCAAGATTAGAGTTAAAGCTCTTGCATGAACTCCCACACTACCTGATAGGTCCTTACCACCTCACATGTAAGTACAGCCTGGCTTCCAGTGCTGCACTTCAAAATGCCTGCCACTGTTTGGCAGCTCTGAACAAGTGAGTTGTGAAGAGCACTGATTCCATCAGCTACTGCAATGGAAAAACAAGCAAAGGGAAAGGATGAACAAGGCAAACAACCCCAGGAAATGCTGTGTGTGCTGGTCCCTTCTAAATAATTATAATGGGCATTAGCATATTACAAGCCTGTAAAAGGCACTGATATAAAGAATCTTGTTAATTTATTTTTAATCCAGTTCTTCTCACACATATTTAAATATGAATTCTTATTTTATGTAACACCCATTAACATCTATTTCCCAGAACACTTTAAGAAATTCTGGGTTTAAGAGATAAGGCTTCCAGTAGATAGAATTTTATGGTACATAAGTAGTAAAAATACTAAGATGGTAAAAACTGCAACAAAATATCAATACTGATGAAGTATAGTGAGTGGTATATATCAAGTATTTTATATAAATATTAGCTTATTTCCCTTTTACAATAAATTTAAGAAATAGAAACTATTGTTCTCACCATACTAAATGAAATTAAGTACAATAGGAGAGCCATTTCTTACTTCACAATTTCCCTCTTAACAGTATGCCACAACCCAGAATGCCACAAACCCTCCCTTTTGTGGTAGACTTCTCTCTACTAGTCACCTTCTCATCCTTTCTTTGACTTTCGTTCTCTTCTTTTATTCTTTCTCTCTTTGATACCTTTCTAAAAGATCCTGAGTGTCTACTCTGTTTATGATCTGTAGATCCTAGGGCTTCAGAGATGAATCAGAAATGACTTCTGTTCTCAAACAGCTTTTAATCTAGACCACATGTCAATCTGCTTCTAAGGCTAGGGCAGCTTTAAAAGTCTATGAGAGAGAGGACAGAGAGAGGGAGGGAGGGAGAGAGAGAGAGAGAGAGAGAGAGAGAGAGAGAGAGAGGTGGAGAGGGAGAAGAAGGGGGAGGGAGAGGGGGAGAGGGAAAGGGAGAGGGAGAGAGAGAGAGGGAGAATAGTTCTATAGTTCTTCCAAAAGGCTGCTGATTTAAGGTGAAAACCCCATTTACTGATGCTTCAATCAGCCATATCTGAGATGACACATTTAGGATCACAGAAGAAGTCTCATATTTTTGAAAACAAATCTAAATTAAGGTTCTTTCACCAATCAGACTAACAGAATTTAGGATAAGCAGAGCTACTTTAACTTGAATATTCCCAGGAATTATGAGAGACAAACAATAGTACAAGAATCTACCTGAGAAACAGGTAGAAAATTTTACTTACAAGGAATTTGCAAAGTATATACAATTCAAGGAAGATGAAAACCTGAACTTTATTCATAAATAAGCTGGCAATTAAACAGGTAAATAATATCCCTGAATTGTCTTATTATATTGTCATTCAAAGTGCTCTATTTATGCTTGATAATTGACATGGAGTCTTCTTTTCTACCTTTATTCCCAACCCATGGCACAGTACTTGGTGCATACTACTGGCTTAAAGAAGGAAAATGGAAGGAGAGAAGAGGAAAGCAGAATAATAGGTTATGGAAGTTCAGGAATTAGTTGTTTGGATCCTCTGTCATGAATATCAGGTTTGAACAGGTAACCAAAAATCTCACAGCTGCTTCACAGTGTCCTTGTTCCTAAAATGACACTGGGTAGGCCTAGAGAAACAGTTCTGATCTGTCTTGTGGGTAGGGAGGCTCAGGCCTGCCATTCTCCTAGAAAAAGTCTAGAGAGGAGGAGAAGGAAGGAAAAGGAAGGGGAAGGGAGGGGAGGAGAGGAAAGAAGAGAGGGGAAGTAATGTAAAGTTCTGTTTGTGATTCAACTGGAGCTGCGTAAGAAATGATGTACATGAAAAATTGATCACGACACTATGCCCAGGCAAATATTATTAATAATGCAGTATTTAAACACACAAAATACCCCTCTTAATGATGAAAAGAAACCCAAGGTCACAGTAAATAAAGTCATTCCAATGACACCAAAGAATGAGAATGTCTCCAAGTGCATTACTCCACTAAAGAAGCCTTTATCCACCATCTAGCAGATTTCCAGGAGGCACACAACCCTGTTCAGTAGGAAGATGTCAGTCCACTAAGTAGACTAAAAAAAAGTAGGATCTAGGGACACGGTGCTCCCTTTTCTTATCTACTTATCTCTCAAGTGAGTATAATGCAGTCCAAATATTCCAGGCCTCCAATTCTCCATCCGTAAAATGAAAGGATTTCCAGATGATCTTCCAAACCATTGAATACTTTCAGTCATGCAGTTAACAAAAATTCCTAAAAGCAGGGAATGTTGACACATTTGACAGACCTAATTTCAAATGTAAATCGTCCACACAATAACAGTAGGACCTTGATCAAATTATCACCTCAAATCTCAGAAGTCTGAGTAATGATACAAGACAATGACGTTTTCTAGCTTGGATCTCTTCTGAGCACTAAGTAAGTCAAGACAATATTGCTAGTACAGGGAGGTTTGGAAAGCAAGCCATGTCTGGTTACCTTCCGACTATGCTTTATTTACAACAGTGAAGACTACTGGTATCAACGAATGTGTAGGTAGAAGGGGTTGGATACAGTCAAAACACACTGCATACCTGTATGAAATTTTCAAAGAATAAAAATGTGTATAAAGACAAAATGAAAAACAAGGTTAAAAATCAGTCACCTAGATATAATAGAAATAGAGCTAGCTTTCTGTTAAATGAATTAATAAACAGAATTGATGATATTTATTGTTGAAAAGAACATACTATACCATGCAAAGAGCTCAGGAGTCAGAGGCTAGGGAGACAAACATTTAATTTCTTTAAATTTTTTATTCATTTATTCAGATAGCATCTGTAAGGAGTATAGATAAGGTAATTTTATAAAAATTTAATAAAGTAATTATGACATAAATATCAGTAAATGAGAGATATTATTAGTGTTGTTATTGGTTCTTTTAATTACATATATATTGTTCTTAAATATTAATATTTCTAAAAATAATTTCAATAGTCCACAAGTTGCTGACAACCCAAAACCTATCAGAAGCCTAGGATAAAATTTCCATTGCTTTCCAACATACATATCACAAAGAAAGTGTCTGAAAATTGTGTGTTTTGGCCTTTAACCAGGCTTTATTCTCAGAGGTATTATTTACATTTCAAATTTATTATTGTCTTCCATGTTGCTGACATGAAATAACCTTCTATTCTCTTCCACATTAAAAGAATACAGTGCTTCTTGGCTCCATAAATAATTCAGGCAATATTAATATTTTAAGAAGAATAAGCAATATATTTTAGATCCTAGAAATGCCATGAGGATTGAAATTAGTTATTTGTAGCTGAAAACTTAATTGAGTCAACATATTGATCGTCTTCTCTTTCAGGTTTTATTGCCCACAAAGTGAAGAACGGTGCTTATTTCCACTCTGAATGCTGTATTCTTAATTGTAACTGCTAGATTTTATTTTTATAAAAACTCCAAAGTATCCAACCATGAACGTAAATGTTCTCTGCATCTGATGCTGCATTTAGAACCATTCCCCTTTCCTTCCAACATTGCACCCTTCTTCACACACATTTTGAAATGCTGAAGGATGAGATGTCTCACAAATAGCACCCAGTAGCTGGCTAAGGAAACAGAAGGGAAGTACATGCTTCATATATGCTTGTGCATATATGTTTGAACTTATTTAATCACTAAAATAATCTCTGGTGTAATAACATCATGTTGCAGGAAACAAAATTCTAACTCAAAGAGGAGCTGATAAAACTTTCTACATCACAGGCCCGAATTATGCATCCAATTCCAAAGCCTCAGCCTTTGTACAACCCTGACAAACAATGATAAAAGGAGATAAGGTCCACTGAGTATTTGTTATGTTTCAGGTACTGCTGTAAGATATTTATACACATTATTTTAATTATTCCAATGACCTCTGGAGATATACATATTGTTATCTCATTCTGCAATGGAGTAAAGCAAACATTAGAGTTGAAGCAACTTTTTCTGATGCTAAGTGATGGAGCAGGGACTGGCATTCATACAATCTGCCTTCCAGGTCCAGGCTTAAAACCATTGCACATGCTATATTCATAGAAGTGGCTTTTCATTAGGAGAGGAGTAAAGTCCACCAGGGGGCCATGTTCTCACTTCTAAATGAGACTCTAAACAGAGATCTAATAAAGATCACATAATTGTGGCTGGTAACTCAAAGATGACAACTGGCACTGGTAACAATGGCTATTTCTGCATCAGTCTGGGGGATTCACTGCTATCATTTTCTTCCTGGGTGATCTATTACAACTGTTCAGCAAATGAGTATTCGAGGGGTTTCTTTTTGTACTGGATTCTAGTTATAATCTATTTACTTTTAACTTATATTACATAGAGGACTATATGTACTGTCTTCAATGACAGAGATCCAGAAGAAACAACTTCATATAGTACACAGGCTAAATATTACAAGTTTGTTTACTTGGAAATGTAAATTACTTCCCATCTTGGTATAAGAATTGAATTTATGTGCATGCATCACCATGTGCCTGTATTTACAGGTACACAAAGTTCATGCTTTCTCACCCATGAGGAACACTCACAGTACAATGCACAATTGTTACAGTTTAGGTCTGGAAGCACACTCTTTGAAGACAGGCACAAGCCTTATATAGTTATAGATAGGTAGATTGTAATGTAAAGAGTATATAGTGGCAGGTATAGAGTTTCTTCTAAATATCAGGTCCTATACTGAGCCTGTGACTCTTATCTGTTTAATCATTCCAGGTAAATAATGGAGAGGTAATTCACATTCTTAGATGCTGACACAAGACAGTATTATCTGTATGTTGCTGCTTGACAATCGATTGTAATTCTTACTGGCTTGAAATAATAAATGTCGTCTTTGGTCTTGTCTGAAAGTCAGAAATATGGGAGTGGCTCAACTGTATAATTCTAATTTAAAATTATTCATGAGGTTTTAGTCAAACTGTAATTCCAAGATAGAACTACAAACTCATCCTTGTTGCTATCGGAAAGAGGCTTCATTTTTCACCACACTGTATTCTACATAGAATCATAGAACTTCTTACGTTTAGTAGCTGGCTCCACAGAGAGAGGGAGAAACAAGTCATATATGAGAGTTCATAGTGCTATTTATAACCTTGTTTCAGAAGCAAAATTAATAACTAATGTAGTATTGAACAATAAACACACCTTTGGTATGATATGGGGGAAGTTGTCCAGAGGTTGAGGTTGAGAATCACTAGGAGATAACTAAAAAGGCTGGTTTTCAGAAATGGCAAACAACAACAAATGCAATAATCACATATTACAGCACAACTGAGAGATGGGTTTCAACATTTATCCCAACATCTTTTACAAAGAGAAATAATTAAACAATAGATTTTGTTTAGATAAATTGATTATTGAATAAGCTTAGTTCACAGTTTTGGGTTAGTGGAATGCTCTTTTAGGATTCCTATAGACAACACAACCCAGATATCTAAGTCTCAGTGATCATAATGGACCAGATTCTGTACTTAAGAGCTAGGAAACAAATATGTTTCCCTGGATTCACCTAACATTATTGAGTGTCTCAAATGCCCTAGGACATGTGTTATTTCTCATGGTTATAACTATCGATAAATATTGATTTAAGGTCACATTTTGAGAATGAGGAAGCAAGCTCAGAGTGATATTTTTGATGGCACAGACTTTCAAATCTCAATCTGAAATTTATAAGACAAATAATTTTAAATATTTGCTCTATGATACCTCTATATAAATAGGGTGAAAAATCTCCAAATAAAACTTTGGGTTTCCAAATGTGATAATAAACTATAGCTTCTCTTTTACTGACATAAAGACAGAACAATAGGACTTTTAAAGTCATGTCATGGTCATACAAGACGCTTGATGCCTTTAGTTTATCTTAGCCTGTCTCAGCTACTCAAAAGAAGAGCACAAAACTGAATCAGGCCAGACAAAGAAAACCTGTAATCCCAGCACTTGAGAAGCTATGTTAGAATCCAGCCTGGGATATACTGGCAGAGTATATCTCTAAAAATAAGTAAACAAAAAAGATTATCATAATTTGAAGATTATATTGCCACTCTTCAGTGCCACAAGAAATGTCTGTTACACAAGTATAAAAATAGACTTATCTGTTTAATTCTTTAGCCCTGAAACCACAGATGAACCAGTTTTGGCATGGCATGGTACCTATTTACCTTCATACGTATCTGGTATTCTTATGGGAAAAAACACCAAATAGGCCACACATTTTGACATTTTGACAAGTTGGCATATACAAAGACACTGTCAGCTTCAGCAGCAGTTTCTAAGTTATTAACCTTCAACCAGCACTAAGAGCTCTTACCCCCTTCCAACACTGCTTTATAAATTTAAGAACTCTAAGAACCATTCTCTACTTGTGTGGTCTTGAAAACATTTTTCAGTTTTCTGCTTCCCTAAGATTCAATTTCCAATCTGCAAAATGAGGATAAAATCATTTAGCTAAACAACAAGAGTCTTGTGCTACCTGTTTGATCTTAACAAGTTATTTACTCTGTTTCAGTCTGAACTTGACTCACCTGGACAGCAAGATAATGATCCCTTCTTTAGATGGTTATGAGCACTGAGATAATGTTTGTTAAGAACTTGCCATTTGGAACTAATATACAGTATAAAATCATAATCACTATGTACTAAGTAAATGCATGCTATATTTTACAATTATTCTCATCATTCATTATGATAGCATGTCTGTTTTCTACAATCTAGAAATTAATCTATGCAGCATTTGACATATGAACTCCAAATAAGTTTCTTCGCATTTCTGAAATTAATTTAAAAAGAACATTATAAATTTGCATGTGTTATTCTAGAACATGCATGTCTAATATGTGGCCCTATGGTCTACATGCAGCCAAGGTTAGCTATGAATACATTGGCCTATTGCAAAAATCATAAACTCACTCAAAACATGAGATCATTTTTGCAATTCTATTTACTTATACATGTTTATGGTTCTTAGGCATGAACTTTGTACATGACAATATTTTGTCTCAGTGTCAAACACAAGGTCAGAAACACCTATTTGCATTAAATGTTGGTTACTTGACACTATACTAAGTGAACAAATGATACTGTATATTTACTAAGTACCAAAGGTAATATTTCTTGTCTGTAATTACAAAGCCATCTTCAACTAAGCACTCACAGTTTTACTCAACTGGAGGCTTCCTTCAGGTAGTTCTTGTACAAACACCCAAATACATTTGTCATTTTAGACAAACAAATGAAACAATCCAATTATTGGAACTGTGTATAATAGCACAGAGAGTTTGGGCTTCCAAATGTTTGACAAAAATTAATTATGCTTCCTTCATTTACTACCTGTGCAATCTATGGTGAGTCTCACAATCTTTTAGGGATTTATTTTTTGTCATTTGTAAAATGGAGGCAACAATTAATCTTTACTATTACTGAAGAGCTGCTGAGGCAATAAATAGAGAAATTCATCACAGCAACTGCCATAAAATAGGACAATAAAGTATGAGTTCCTTTGTCATTTCTTTAACACTCTGTTTTGAAAGAAAAGTTGGTTATATGTATAAATGTTGGCCGAAATACCCAACAAAGGGGAGACAGAACCAGTAGAGACCACCTCCAAGTAGACAGGCCCACCCACCAGTTGAATGTTTGATTGGCCACCACCAGTCAAAAATTTTAACCCAGAATTGTTCCTATCTAAAGGAATTGCAGAGATCGCCTCACCTAGGGTTCTATCTCACTTGCAGACACCAAACCCTGGCACTATTGCTGATGCTAAGAAGTTCTTGCTGACAAGAACCTGGTATAGCTATCCACTGAGAGGTTCTGAGAGAACCTGACCAATACAGATGCAGATACAGCCAACCATCGGATGGAGCCCAGGGACCACAATGGAAGAGTTAGGTAAAGGACTAAAGGAACTGAAGGAGATTACAACCCCATAGGAAGAACAACAGTATCAACTAACCTAAACAACCAGAACTCTCAGGGACTAAACCACAAATCAAAGAGTACACATGGAGGGATGCATAGCTCCAGCTAAATACATAGCAGAGGACTGCCTTATCTGGCATTAATGGGAGGGGATGCCCTTGGTTCTGTGGAGGCTTGATACCCCAGCATAAGGAAATGCTCTAGTGGTGAGGCAGGGATGGGGAGGTGGGTAGGGGAGCACCTTCACAGAGGCAAAGGGGAGTGGGATGGGATGTAAATAAATGAAATAACCAATAATCAAAATAAAATTCTCTCTGTAGCCAGAAATTTTACACACGGGGCTTTTCCTCAGGAGATGGCCTAGAAAAACCACAATGCAACACAACACACACACACACACACACACACACACACACACACACACACACAC
>JANHMN010000004.1:36963106-37020384 GCA_030674055.1 Rhabdomys pumilio
ACACACACACACACACACACACACACACACACACACACACACACACGCACTTCTACCTCTATGTTGCACACTACCTGCCTTTTTAAATATAACTTAGCAGCCAATTTAGAGGTAAATTGGCCCCCAGAATACATTTTTCTGGGACACCTCTGAACTATTTTAGTGTGTGACTCATGACCCAGGTAGCTTTTAAAATAGGCATCTTTTCACAATTCATTCACTTATTCATTTGACATATATTTATGTGATTCCTAACTATGTACAAGATAGGATGGGAAAGAATAGGAGATAAATAAACCACCTTGTCTGGTTGTAAATCTTATGATGTGTCAAGAACTACTTTGCTGAGCCATCATACTCAGGTACTAGAAAACTTTTATTCATCCTTGGATCACAGTTCAAATGTTACCTAATCTATTATAAATGCTTTCATGTTCCTAATAACCAAGGTACTTGGTTCCCTCCCATTTCACAAGGTTCTATGAAATGTTTTCAAGGTTTAACACATTAGGCTTTTAGTGTGTGTGTATTTAAGTATTTTATCTCCTTCCACAGATTATATGGACAAGTGACAAGAACTCTTCAATTCTGCTGACTTATAAAAGGCCTGGTAAACAACAACAACAGCCAGAACCACAAATCGCTATATATGTCTGTAGATAAATGAACAGATTTATTCAATTGAAAACTCAAGATATTTTCTGAAGAAAAAGAAAAGAAGAATCTTAAAGGACATTAAAGGAGAAAGAACATACCACTTTTGGAAACCAATAAATTGTAATGGAGATCATCACTTTTGGTATTGGCCTCACAAAGCAGAATTTTAATAGAAAAGAAATTAGGAGTCATTCTGACTCTGTATATCAGTGCAACAAAAGCACAATAATGAAAGGGCTGTTAGGCAAGGTCTGTAGTATTTGAAGACGAATATAAAACCCCACTTATAGAGCTAGTAGAAAATAGGTGTTTGAAGATAGAGTAGACCCATTTTGGAGGGCCTTGGAAGCAGAAGGTGAAATATTTATGTTAAACTATTTTACCAGTTGGATATGTACATTATGTATATATTCTGGTAGTGGTGCCAAGGAATATATTTTTGAGGGAAAGATTAAGAGGGGCAAACAAAGGAAAGAGGAAAGGAAAAAAGGAAGACAGATAGGTTGGTTAGGTTAATATTGGGAACTAGATGAAGAGTTCTCTAAACTCACTATGATTAATAATAATAAAACTTCTGGGCTCAATCCCTTTGTCAATTTCTGATTATATGACCAATAGTGGAAAGTATGTGGAGACTTCCAGTAATGAAAACTCAGAAAAGAAGACCCATCTTTAAGTTTTTGACCCCTTCAAGAATTCCCAATGGCTAATCTAAGGTGGCATTCTAATTGGCTGTTTTTTTGTGTCAGAACAATTTAGACTTTAAAGAATGGCATAAAATATTTTATCACATCTCTGCCTTGCTAACTTTAATAAAGCATATTGGCTTTGGGGACTGAACCTCATATAAATTAAAGGCCTCCAACTTAGAGCTTCTTTATCTTTTGCTAGCTTAATTATGTGTTTAATTTTATTTTTAGCACTTTAAATGACCTATAAAAAAAGCAACCTGCTTGTTTAATTAAACAAATGAACATTGTTATATCTGGAACAATTCAAACTTTAATTTGTCATGTGTGTGTTTTATATGGAAGCAGAAAAGTGAGGTAGTCCAGTGTCTATCTGCTCATTCTTCTAGAGTAACTTTATACTTTAACTTGGTTCTTTCATTTTCTAAATCAATTTGTACCCAAATCCCCCAGAACTCTTAATATGATATTAGGTACTTACCTAACATCTATGTAGGTGCCCTTCCATGATGTAAGATGGAGACTTTAGATAGACAATGTGGTATGCCTAGATATGGTCCCAAATTAATTGAGTCTATGAGTAATAATCAACCCATGGCCTTAGTCCTCTTAATTTTCTCTATATAAAGTTATGATTCTCATTTGTACCTTCAGGCAAGCTCTAACCTGAATCTAGATGGATCTATTAATCCATGATTTCACAGTTGTATTAAAACAGAAACCTTGTGTTTCTTAAATTAGCATACATAGTAGTGGGTGGACTGTGGCATTTTCATATATATTTTGTGCTTAAGGATCTTCCTCCTGACCTTCCCTCACCATCACCAGATCCTCCTATGAGCCTTGGTCCTCCACCACCTCACATGGCATCTATCTATTACGTTTTATTCCTTCCTCCTTAAGATCTCTTTTCTGTTCATTCTCACATTCCTGGTGAAATGTCCTATACTTGGAGATATACAAACAATAAACATGTCTTTATCTTTGTGAGGCAGTGTTATACTTGACACAATGATTTATACTTCCACAATTTTTCTTACAAATGTCATTTTCCTTTATAGCTTAATAAAGTTCCATGAATATGTGTATCATAGTTTTACCCATTCATCTGTGGGTGATCGTCTACATTAGTTTCATTTTGTAACTATTGTGTGTAGCGCAGCGATGAACATATGTGTAAAGTATCTCTGTACTAGGACTTCAGAGTGTTTAGGTACACACCATGAAGTGGGGTAGCTGTGTCATAAGTGGCTCATATGGCAGTTCTTATAGATTCTGAGAAACATCCATATGGGTTCTATGATGACCAGTGGCCACAATAGTTTATAGGCTAACAAAAATGTAACTTTTAATATATTCTTTTCATCATTTATTGTCGCAAAGAGAGCCATTATGACTGGAATGAGATGAAATTTTAATTTGCATTTGTAGTTTTAATTTGTATTTGTAGTTTCAATTTGCACTTCCCCATGACTAAGAATGTTGGAGACTTTTAAAAATATTTATTGATAGTTTATATTTCTTCTTTTGAAAACTATCTGCTCAGTTTATTTTCCCATTTGTTGCCTAGAAATTTTGTTTTTATTTTGGTATTGAATGGTTGCATTTATTTATGTATTCTAAATATTAACCCTGACTGAGGCACATCTGACAAAAACTTTCTCCTACTCTGTTTACTCTGTTTATTCTTCATTCTGACAATTGTTTTTTTTTTTTTTTGAAATTCAGAATTTTTAAAATTCTATGTAATCCCATTTGTCAATTAGTAGGGTCATTTGTGCTATTAGATTCCACAGAATACTCTTGTTTATGCCTATATCTTGAGGTGTTTTCTTCTAGCAAGTTCACAGTATCAAGCATTATTTTGAAGTTTGATTCATTTTGAGTAGGTGAGAGATATGGATGTATTTTCATTCTGTCACAAGTGGCTATCTCTTTTTCCTAGCATCATTTGCTGAAAAGAGTATTTTCCAATATATGTTTTTGACAAAGATTAGGTAGCTGAAGCTGTATGAGATTTTCCTGAGTGTGACAGTCTCTTCCTTTGTTCTACATGTGTGCTTTCAACCAGTCAGCATCATGTAGCTTTTGCCATTATGGCTTTGTAGCAGACTTTGAGTTCAGGAATATGGTAACTACAGCAGTGTTCTTTCTGCTTTAGAAATGTTTCGACTTTGGGGAGGCTTTTTTTTCTATGTGAATTTTAAGATTTTTTTCCTAGTTCTGTGAAATATATCATTAAAATTTTAAAGAGGATCACATTGCATGTGTATATTGCTTTTGGTGATATAGCCTTTCTCACAATATTCTGTCAACCCATGAGCATGGAGCATTATTCCATCCTCCAGTATCTTTTCCATTACTTCCTTGCTGTTCTTCTGTAAAAATGCTTGCTGTCTCTTCTCACACTAACTTGGTTATTATTATTTATTCTCACTGTAGATACTTCCATGGCATTTTGTTTTATCACACCTCATTTTTACCAAGACTCATTTCATCTTTCAGAAACATAATAATAATAATACTTACTATAAAGCTTAACATACAAAATCCTATATGGTGATAAAGTTCATTTATATTCTGTTTTTTTTTTTATATTATAGATGCTCTGAGTATCTTTTGTCCTAATGTTTGTTTACAATATCAAATATTTTTCTAAAAGCATTTTGTTAAAAATTAATTTTTACTCATGTATAATAATTGTACAATTTAATATACAGTTACAATTCATTATAATATTTCAACAAATATAGATAAAACATGTGCTGGTAAAATCTTCATTCCTTTACCCATCTTCTTGTCTAAATACTTCTCAAACTCTGATAATCACTTTCAGTTTTTTCATGCTTCCTTAATTCCTGTCATCAATACAAGTTCACTAACACTACATTAAGACCTTTCACACGTTATGTCTAGTCCAATATCAGAATCCAGCTTTTTACTAATATCACTATGAATTGACAGAAGTAGAATTGCTAAGTATGATATAAATGTCTAGTTTACAAAATAATACCAAACTACTGTCATCTACAGAATAGTAGTTAGTTGTAACTCATTATAGTAGGGATATAGAACCTGAAGAGGCCACATTCTGTAACCAGATAGAAACTCAAGTGGATCAATCAAGACACCAACCTACCTACAAAACTTTCAACTCAAAATTTATCCTGTCTGCAAGTAATGCAGGCACAGAGCAGAGCCTGGGTATTCGAATAGACAACCAATTACTGGACCAACTTGAGATCCATCCCACAGGCAAGCAGCAATCCATAACACTATTAATGATACTCTTTTATGCTTGCAGATAAGAGCATATTATCCTCCAACAGGCTCCACCCAGAAGCTAATGCAGACAGATACAGACACCCACATCCAAACAATGAATGGAGCTTGGGGACACTTATGGAAGAATACAAGGAAGGACTAAGGGCCTTGAAGTGTGTAGGAACTCCACAGGGAGACCATTAGAGTCAAATAACCTCGACCCTTGGAGCTCTAAGAGTCTGAACCACCAACCAAAGGACATACACAGGCTAGACCTAGGCCTACGTCTCATATGTTGCAGATGTGCAATTTGATCTTCATGTGAGTCCTGAACAACTAGAACGGGTGTTATCCCAACATCCACTGCCTTTATGTGGGATGTGTTCTACTTGGTAGGCTGCCTTGTCTGGCCTCAGTGAGAGAGGAAGTGCCTCATCTCACAGAGACAAAGTGCTGGGGTGGAAGTACGCAGGAGGCTCCCAAGCACTCTTAGAAGAAAGGGAGGGTGGATGGGGGAAATATGGGGGAATGAGTTGACCAGGAAGGGAGCAGTGACTGGGATGTAAAGTGAATAAGTAAAAAATTAAATTAAACAAAAACCAATATTGATCAGAAAACAAGTCTGAGAACAGTTAACCCAATTTTTCTCCTCCCTAGATTTTCTCACACATACTTTTCTTTGGATTCTACTAATGGCCCAAATAGGAAGGTCATTCAGCACCAACAACATCCTTGAAAGTTACAGAAGATGATAATTGTCTTCATTGGGCTTATTGTGCTTTCATGGTAGAGCATGTGACATTGACCTTCTACTTGGCCAGTTAGGTAGTGCCTGTAATGTTGCTGCACATCTAGAGTTTTATGTTGTAGAGAAGACCCACTACTCAACTTCCTGGTTGTTGTAAAAGGGCTGTGGTAACAGCTTCTTGCTCCCCACACTTAAAATGGTTCACCTTTCAAGCCAGTGAAACACCAGGCTACGAGGTGGACCACCATGAAATACTGCATTGCCGGGAGCCAAGCTCAGGAAATTATCTGCTGTTCTGAGAGAACCTCAGGAAATTACCTGCTGTTCTAGAAAGACTAGTCAGTGCAAGGTTAAGAAAGGACACTCACAAGTCTCAGGTCCCAGGAACTTGAAGAATGTCTGGCATTTCCTTGGGAGTTGTTCATGATAATGGGATGGTCTGTCTTAGACAATAAGGATTCAATAGTAGGATAGCCCTAAGCAATGACCCTCACCCAAACTTCCTGGTTTGCTGTGTCTTTATAACCTACCCCCAAAATTAAAGTTTCAGAGCTTGATCAGAACCTCAGACTTGCTCTCATTCTTTGTGTCTCTTGTCCTTTCATTCATTCGCCCCCTTCCCTAAGGTCTCCTCGAATCCCCCCGGGCCGGGGCACTGCATACCGACTTCCTCTTTGGTGATTCATTCTTTATCCTGTGACTCACTTTGCTGCTGCCAGTGACAATTATGTTGTTGAACATTTCTTCATCAGACACTGAGGACTTTGTGACACAATGTAAAATGTGAAAAGAATTTCATAGGTCAAGTTCCCACCAGTAAGAAATTAAAAGGACTGAGAGAAGTTAGATGATGCCTGCAAAGTTATGGCCAGATAAATAGATTGCCTTTATTTATTTGAAACTCTTATTCTATATTAATTCCGTTTTTTCTGTCCTGGATTTCCTCATGCTAAAACTTAAAAGGCTTGAACAGCAACAGAGTATTCACCTCAAAGAAACAAGCAGTATTCTAGGATAACAAACCATAGAACAAACAACTACAGCAGGGGTCAGCATTAGATTTGCATGTATGACATAGTATATGGCCTCTGCTCTATCTCACAGATGTTCTGGTCAATGGCTGGTTACAGCCTCCCTCCAAGGCTCTCTTCATCTATACAACAATTTAAATGTCAAATTGATCATGTCAGATTCTTTCTGTTTTCTATTAGACATCTGTTCTTGTTTCACTTCAAAGAAGTTCATCAATTATTCACTAGATTATACTTATCTTAATTGTTCTTTTACATGTTAATTTCTTCTGTAAATACCTTCATGAATATATCCAGATGTATGATGTACAAATTCTTGATGCATATACCAACATAATCACATTGATGTTCAAGATAAACCATCACAACTTTGATTTCTTGAATGATTCACTGATAATTCAAGAGTACAACACTGAGAATGCTCAAAAAGTCATAAGGAATCTTATTACTTTTTATTTACCTAAATTATATATGTTACTCTAAGTCTAGCTGTATGCATATACATACATATGTACATACATACATACATACATACATACATACATACATAATTTAAATGAAGATACACGACTTGGGCTGATCATGACTCTCAAGAGCCATATACTATCCAACAAAAACTCCACTAACCAGACATAAGAAACCCCCTTTTGAATTGCTGGTTGTAGGAGTCCTAGAGGTTTCCTAAGCAATATATGCTATTGCTGTTGCCATTTGTTACCTCCTAGAGGTTGAAGTACTGGTACTTTGGACACAGGAATCAGAGGACTTGACCTCAAGCCTCCTCACCAAGTACTAGTTTCATAGTGCCAAAATGTGCTATGCAAGTTTCCAAGAAAGGGAAGCACCAATATTGCTATCTAGCTGCAATGCCTAGAGTCACAAGAGTGACCAGCATTGTAACATTACAAGATATCCATGAGGACAGTTGTGACACATATCTTGGTGGTAACCAACAGTAGTCTAATTGTACATAAAGTCTGAACAATAGAAGGCAAATCATGCCTGGCACTGGAAACCTAGCCTACTATGCAAGGTTAATGAGGTCATGAATCTTGGAAGAGAACCTACTGCTGCTACTTTACTACCGGAACAATCCCTTACAATTGCATTGTAAATACTTATATATATGCCCCCAAACAAATATAAGTCTCACCCCTCCTAAAAGAAACTTATCTTTGTAAAAGATAGAGACTATTACAGACAGCCACAACTATTAAAATAGCAGAGTAAAATGCAGAGAGATCTTGAGGTGTCCACTCCAAACTAATACATCTATAACACAATGCCTGCACCTGGTGCTCCTAGAACATTATGGAAGAGGAAGCAGAAAGACTGGAAGAACCAGAGGACCAGGAAATTTGCTGAGAGTCTGTGTCTTCTAGAAATGACAAGGAAGCTTCACCCGTGACACCTCTACTATACAGATGCCTAAAGAAGACTTACACACACACACACACACACACACACACACACACACACACACATACACACACACACACAAACAGATGTGCTAACATGAAGCAGGGCAATGTCATGGTGTCATGAAACCTTATTCCTTGACAAAGAACTAGAGTCTCTTAAGAAATGCTGAGAACAGTAGAAACAGTCTTTGCTAGAGATAAGCTCTATAGTTGGTTAACCAATACCAAGTCATCTGAACTGAAATTATATAAGTAATAATAATAATAATAATAATAATAATAATAATAAAATAAACAGGCTGGGCAAGTTGTACTTATTTTTATACAAGTAGATGTAACAGTAAGAATGAAAGAGAGGCCATGAGCTTGGGAGGGCACAAAAGAAAGCATGGAAGAGACCGGAGGAAGCAACAGGAAGGTGAGAAATAATGTAATATTTTAATTAAAAATAAAAATTAATAAAGAATGTTGCACAATATGCACACATTTACATATATATTCTGGTTTCTCTTGCTGTTGATTACAAGTTTTTAATCTATTATGATCTAATAATTTACAGGATGTTATTTCATTTCAAAGTATTTGTTAAGATTCACTTCATATCCTAAAAGAGAATCTATTTTAGAGAAAGTTCTCTGGGCTGCAGTTATTGAATAAACTGTTCTGTAGCTGTCTGTAAGTCTCTCTGATCTATAATATGGATTGTCCCTGATGATTTGCTATTGAATTTGTGCTTTGAAGATGCATTGGTTGGAGTGCAGTTCTGCAGTCACCATTAGTACTGAATTGGAGTCCAGTAACTGGATATGCCTCGGAGCTTTCGTTGCGCTAAATTAAAAATGCTGCAATTTGCATATTCTTTTACTAATTCTTCAATTTATCAATGGTAGAGCAGTATAATGGCTAGTTTTATGCCAAATTGACACAAGCTCCAATCATTTTGAAAGTTGGACCTTCAAGTGAGTAAAAGCTCCCAACACATTGGGCTGTGGAAAAGTCTATGGTGCATTTTATTGATTGATGGCTGATGTGGGAGGGTCTACCTCACTATGGGTAGTGTCACTTATAGTCCTGAGTGTTATAAAATTAAGTCAGAGCAATACATGGGAGCTGTTTTATTGTTTGGAATATTTGTTTTATTATTGAATATATTGAGTTCTTTATATATTTTGAATCTTAACTTCCTGCCAGATATATAGTTGGAAAAGATTTTCTCCTATTCTGTGGGCTGTTTCTTCACTGTGTTGTTTTCTCTGCTGTTGAGAAGTTTGTAAATTTCACATTAGTCTGTTTGTCAATTATGATTATTTATTGATATGTTGGATTCCTATTTGTAAAGTCTTTGCCTATGAAGATCCTATCCTATATGTATTTTGAATCTATGAACATAAGTATTATAAGACTGATGAATTTTGAATTCTTAAAGGCCACATCTTTGCAAAGATTGATAATGATATTAATGGAAGAGCTTTAATTTCAAATCACTATTTAGTAATTTAGATTTGCATTTTCCCATTATATTGTAATTTATTGTTATTGTAAGTATCATCTTCATTGTGAGTTTCTTAGAAGTGTAGATGGCCATATATCTTATTATTCACTTTTATGTCTCCAGAACCTAGTACAGAAAAGCCAAATGTTACTATTTGTCTATATGTCACAGATATATTGGATTTTTAATCTATTCATTATATCACCTTAGAGCATATGATACAAGGTTCATGAAACCTAGATTCTTTATTATAAGTGAGGGATAACAATGTACTACATTGAAGAATTTTTTTCTGAAGATATAGGCAGTAATGTACAAAATTGGGTCTAGCACAGAGCCTGAGGGAATGCAAATGCTAAAACGTGCTGCTGTTTTCCTCCATAATATTTGACTTAAGAGTGGTCTGATATTTTTATTTACATTTTTAATCAAATCATTGCCAATTGAACAGTGAATACATCCGTGGGAAGAAGAATTTTCTGGGGGAAGTAGGAAGAAAGCAACGATGGCCACAGAAATAGAATTCAGAGGATTATTCTAGTGAAGAGACAATGTCTCTAGGACTATTATGATCTGCCATAATGGCATGAAGAGAAGAGAAGAGAAATAAATTTGAGGATAAAAAGAGATTACTTCTTAGAGCCATGTCTGAAAGCAGGAGGCATCTTTCTCCAGAGTTCCATGTAGAAATACACTGGGTCTAGAGGTAGGGGGAGTGGGGAAGCTCCTTCCAGGACTTGCAATAATGAGCATTAGACACAGGAAAAGCATCTGAAGGCAGGGTTAAAAGCATCATGGACTTGTGGGAACAAAGGGAACAAGTCCTGGGAATGGTTTAGGATGCTGGCAAGGCCTTAATAATTGGCATACCATTTGCTGTGTTTATACACAGGAGGACTTCCATTCTGTAAGCCAATAATGCCCCTTTATGCAATGACGGTAACAACAAAGTTTCCAAGGGTTCTACTTCCCAGTTCTACTTTGGACAGTTCCCTCACTGACTTCATATGATACAATGTGCATAAGATGCTGCTGGGAGTGGCCACTTGGTACACACAGGAGTACAACTCATCATTAGAATTTATTATGTATTCCCTACCCTTTCACATAGCCCAGCTCTAGATACCCTTCCTCATTTCTTAAGGTTTTTTACTCCATTTTAAAAAACTGATTCTGAAAATTAATATGCCAACTGATCTGTCAGGCAAGTAAGTCAAAGTTTTCATGGAGCACATGAGAAATGAAGCAAGATTGGTTTTTTCTGCCCAGTTAGGATTTGCATATGCTGTAATATTTCTGAGAGGTATCATATGGCTTTCCTGAGATTAAAAAATTTACATATAAGGAGACAAGAGAAGTTTGGTATAGAAAAATAAAGTTCTTTACTTTTATCAGTTTCTATGACAACAAGCTTATACATGCTTAAATTATCAAATGGCAGTGAATGATTGTATTTCTTTCTGATAATTTCAGACAAACAAGAACAAACAATTTCCTTTTCTTCCTGAGAGGAAAGAGGCTGAGAATTGCTTTAGAGAACTTTTGAAAACATTTCACCAATCAATATGTGAGACAGTCTCTTTATCCCTTCCTCCTCACCCAACAAGGCATTCAGGCAAAGGTTTCACTTTAATCTTAGTATAAATAGGATGTTTATTTCTAGCCTCAGAATACCATCAGATGATGCTTAAAATTAGTCTTCTGCTATATGCATGGCCCCTAATGTGTCTGACTGTGAGAAGAGGTGTGGAATGAACAATTTGCTTTTCTGAACCAAAAGCCAAGTTTTCCATCTCATTTTCATCCTTATATTCTAATCTACTATGAGGATGAAATAAGACTGGTGCTCAAGTCTGGATCTCAATTCGCAACACCACAGTTCTAACACCTGCTTTACCTCAGTCCCATATTTCTTACGTGCTTGATTTTATAATCATCTGATTCTTGCTATTTTCATAACAATTGCTTACCATATTGGGTATATGGGACAAAATTTTAGTTCAGGTACCCTGTTACCTTTAGAGACTGTGCACTCGATGGTAAATAGGTAAGTGGGTTATTCCTCAATCTTTTTTTTCTTTAATTGGATATTTTATTTATTTACATTTCAAATGTTATTCCCTTTCCTAGTTTCCCTTTCAGAAACTCCCTATTCCATCCCCTCTCCCCTGCTTCTATGAGGGGGCTCCCACCCACCCAATCCTGCTTCCCTGTCCTAGCATTCCCCTACACTGGAGCATCGAGTCTTCACGGGACAAAGGGCCTCTCCTCCCATTGATGCTTGACAAGGCCATCTTCTGCTACATATGCAGCTGGAGCCATGGATCACTCCATGTGTACTCTTTGGTTGGTGGTTTAGTCCCTGGGAGCTCTAGCAGGTCTGGCTGGTTGAGATTGTTGTTCTTCCTGTGGGGTTGCAAACCCCTTCAGCTCCTCCAGTCTTTCCCCTGACTCCTCCATTGGGGGACCCTGTGATCAGTCCAATAACTGGCTGCAAGCATCTGCCCCTGCATTTGTCAGGCTCTGGCAGAGCCTCTCAGGAGACAGCTATATCAGGCTCCTGTATGTGGGATAGATCCCCAGGTGTGGCAGTCTCTGGAATGCCTTTCCTTCTGTCTCTGCTCTGCACTTTGTCTTTATATTTCCTCTTATGAATTTTGTGCCCCCTTCTACAAAGAACCGAAGTATCTCACATTGGTCTTTTTTCTTGAACTTCATGTGCTTTGAGAATTGTACCTTGGGTATTGTATCTGAGTTTAGGGCTAATATCCACTTATTATCAGTGAGTGCATATCATGTGTGTTCTTTTGTGATTGGATTGCCTCACTCAGGATAATATTTTTTTAGTTCCATCCATTTGCCTAAGAATTTCATGAAGTCATTGTTTTTAATAGCCGAGTCATACTCCATTGCTTAAATGTACCAGCTTCTGACTATTATAAATAAGGCTGCTATGAACATAGTGGAGCATGTGTCCTGGTTATATGTTGGAGCATTGAGAGAATTTCAGAACAATTTCCCGTATAAATATTGATACAAAAATACTCAATAAATTTCTTGCAAACCAAATACATAACATATCAAAATGATCATCTGACATGATCAAGTAGGCTTAATCACAGGGATACAGGGATGGTTCAATATACAGAGGATTTCTGTATATCTGATGGATTATAAATGTAATCCACTATATAAATGTACTCAAAGGGAAAAAAACCACATGATCATCTCATTAGTTGTTGAGAAAGCCTTTGACAAAATTCAACACACATTCATGGTAAAAGTCTTGGAAAGAACAGGAATTCAAGGCCCATAGCTAAACATAGTAAAAGCAATACACAGAAAAGCAGTAGCCAACATCAAACTAAATGGAGATAAACTTGAAACAATCCCACTAAAATCAGGGATTAGACAAGGCTGCCCACTCTCTCCCTAACTATTCAATATAGTACTGGAAGTCCTAGACAGAGCAATTAGACAATAAAAAGAGGTCAAAGGGATACAAACTGGAAAGAAAGTAGTCAAAATATTACTATTTGCACATGATATGATAGTATACCTAAGTGACCCCAAAAATTCCACCAGAGAACTCCTAAATCTGATAAACAACTTCAGCAAAGTAGCTGGATATAAAATCAACTCAAATCCTTCCTCTACTAAAAGGACAAACAGGCTGAGAAAGAAATTAGGGAAATGACACCCTTCACAATAGGCACAAATAATATAAAATACCTTGGTGTGACTCTAACCAAGAAAATGAAAGATCTATATAACAAGATCTTCAAGTTTCTGAAGAAAGAAATTAAAGATCTCAGAAGATGGAAAGAACTCCCACATTCATGGATTGGCAGGATTAATATAGTAAAAATGACCATTTTGCAGAGAGCAATCTACAGGTTCAATGCAAACCCCATCAAAATTCCAATTCAATTCCTCATAGAGTTAGAAAGAGCAATTTGCAAATTCACCTGGAATAACAACAAAAAACCCCAAAACAATGAAAGAACTTGTGGCAGAATCACCATCCCTGACCTCAGGCTGTATTACAAAGCAATAGTGATAAAAACTGTAAGATATTGGTACAGTGACAGGCAGGTACAGGCAAGTAGATCAATGGAATAGAATTGAAGACCCCAAAACGAACCCAAACACTTATGGCCACTTGATCTTTGACAAAGGAATTAAAACCATTCAGTGGAAAAAGAAAGCATTTTTATCAAATAATACTGATTCAACTGGAGGTCAGCATGTAGAAGAATGCAAATTGATCCATTCTTATCTCCTTGTACAAAGCTGAAGTCCAAGTGGATCAAGGACCTCCATATAAAAGCAGATACACTGAAACTAACAGAAGAGAAAGCAGGGCAGAGCCTCAAACACATGGGCACAGGAGAAAATTTCCTGGACAGAACACCAACAGCTTATGCTCTAAGATCAATAGACAAATGGGATCTCATAAAGCTGCAAAGCTTCTGTAAGGCAAAGGACAGTGTCAATAGGACAAAACAGCAACCAACAGATTGGGGAAAGATCTTTACCCGTCCTACATCTGATAGAGGGCTAATTCCTAATATATCTCAAAATTTAGCTCAAGAATTTAGACTAAAGAGAACCAAATAACCCTATTAAGAGGTATAGAGCTAAACAAAAAATTTTCAACTGAGGACTATCAAATGGCTGAGAAGCACCTAAAGAAGTGTTCAACATCCCTAGTCATCAGGGAAATGCAAATCAAAACAACCCTGAGATTCCACCTCACACCAGTCAGAATGACTAAGATCAAAAACTCAGGTGACAGCAGATGCTGGCAAGGATGTGGAGAAAGAGGAATATTCCATTACTGGTAGGATTGCAAGCTGGTACAACCACTTTGGAAATCAGTTTGGACTTTCTCAGAAAACTGGACATAGTACTACCTGAGGTCCCAGCTATACCATTCCTGGGCATATACCCTAAAAAGATGCTTTTTTTTAAAAAAAAAAAAAAATAAAAGTCCTGGTCCTGACATTTGCCAATCTTCATAGACCAATACAAGTAAAATATCTTCCCCAACAGGTATAAAAATGATTATATTATACTGATTTGTTTTTTATCTTATGTTCATGTGTATATATGTGTCAGGGAACATGCATGCCTCAGTGTACATGTGGACATCAAAGGATAACTTGTCTGTCTATGGTATGAGTCCAAGGGTCAAACTCAAACAACCAACACTGGCAGAAGGCACCTTTACCAAGTGAACTATTTGGCTGACCTTGTATCATGTAAAGTTGAGCCTCATTTTGGGTCACACATCTTGGACAACCCCTTTCACTGGAAATTTATATGCTATACACAATCTCTCTCTCTCTCTCTCTCTTTCTCTCTCTCTCTCTCTCTCTCTCTCTCTCTCTCTCTCTCTCTCTCCTTCCCTCCCTCCTCCTCTCTCTTTCTTTCTCTTTTTCTCTGTCTCTGCCAGAGATCCCTCTGAGTTACAGATCTGTTCCTAACTAATACCACTTAGTTTACTCAAAATCTCAGCGTACTTGATTTTTTGTGATAATTGAAATGGCTAGTCAGCATCTTTTTGCTCATCAAAAAAGGAAGCCTGAAGTAAATGTGAATTTTAAAAGATCTATTTCACATCCATCCAATACATCTTTCAAATAATTGATATAATCATCATACTATGTGTCTTAAAAAAATTACTATATTTTATTGTATCTGTTTACATTGTTTTAGTCCTAGCAGTAAAAAGCAATTTTCAGCAAGATAAAACATAGTATATATGTTTAAAGTGATTTGTACTTAATGATTTTTATACACTGATAATAAAGTTTCTAGGGGAACAATGAGACTATGTCATCAATTTTAAAAAGTAAAAATAACTAGAATAATAATTTAAATTAGATACTTATCCATTGCTTTTTTTTTAAAGAATCTTACTAGAACATAAAAAGGAAAGAAAACCTGCTTACCTTGTAACTAACCTTGTTTCTGTAAGTTAATAGAAAATTCAATTCTTACTTACCAACCACAGATACAAATACAATATATAGTGCTTTTTGGCAGAGGGAAAGGATCCTGCTCATTTCAGGAAATAAGATTTTACTTTGCAGAAAATTTTAAGAAACAACTTTATCTGAGATCAAATTAAGTAACAACACTTTGAGGGTTAACCTTTTTGTAGAAGTCTGGTGATCACAAATGATTCACAAATATTGTACACTATGTCTGAATTTCAGAATTGCTGAGCTCCTATAATGATACTTTATTCTCTTTGTCTTGGTCCAGTTTACAATAATATAGTGGAGGGTTTTCTTGAATAGCTTTACCTTTCCCAAATAATGGTCAGCGGCTTGTTTAAGCATCAGGTGTCAGTTGGAAGCCCTCTGTATATAGGACTAACTCTTCTATATTCTAGATTGCCAGTACAATTTGTAGAAGACTGGACATCAGAATTAGAATTATCAATGTTCACAGTCAATGTAGGCTACCTGAGTTTGTTTAATGGCTTCTGCAAAGGTGGCTTATTTGTGCAACACACCCGTTGAATGATTACTAATGGGACAAAATAGAAGGGTGACTCCCACATTTAATGTGTTTAATGTAAGAGATCAGGTCACAAATAGTTTGTCTCTTATTCACACAATTTATTTACTATAGATGTTAGATCACAAGTAGAGAAAAATCTGCTCCCGATTCCCACTGCAATCTTCTCTGAATTACAAGCTCAACCGTGAGTGACAATAGCTCCATGTTATGGAGTCAGACTCACAGCCATGTACTAGTTAGTTAACTCACTTACTAGTTGTATGATTAGAATAACTGAGTTAGTCATTAAATTGCATTCTCATCACCTGTAAAATAAGAAGTAGCTACCTCACATGGTTCTTGTGATGACTGGCCTAATATAGTACATGGAATGATCTTAGTCTATGGCTTGACACAAGAGTCGCAGAGCAATGGCATCTGCCATGGTGGTGGTGATAATTTGTAAACCTGGTAGTTCCCAGTTGCTTTAAATGGTTATTTGCAGCTTTGAAAACTGCAAAATGCCAGTAAGTATATATAAGTGGTTGCATATAAATGGTTCTATTTATAAAATAATTATTACATATCTCCATTATAAAATTTGCAGTGAATAGTTATTAGTCATTTGGTATAATGAAAGAATCTTCTATGAGGACTCTGTCATACATAATCAGTTAAGTGTTGAATAAATTCTAGATGAAGGTTTATTCTTTGCCTTCAAATAATAACTACTACTGTCACTGTTACCATTCTTCATTGTGTTCTTTAGTTGTCAAAAGCCATAGTATGTGTTTTACATATTTTTATAAAAATCTGTAACATTACCACATCCTATTCACAGATAAAGAATTTGAAGTAAAATGTCTCAGTGATGGTTTTAAAACGTCACGTGACTCAATTTCCTTCTTTTCCCTCCACATCCTTTTAAAGGCTCTTATCAAAAAATAATTTTTACTACTTCCTTTTAAAATGATTAAATTATTATTTGTGGATGAATAAACAGCCTTATATTAGTTGAACTGTATGCTTCTATAACTGAAATATTTTTGCGACATCCAAATGGAAAATAAGAGAGACATTGCAAGGAGAGTATGTCCAGCTCAGGACAGCAGTAGGAAAGCTACTAATAAAAGAGGTAGGCATCTTAAAAGCAATTACATGGTTTTGATGCAATGTTGTTGTTTTTATCCCTGAGAGACATCTTTCCTGTATGTTAGAGATACTCTTGGGCTATGAGCAGAGCAGCCATTTGTTAGAGTACATTGAAATGATAGGTGGAAAATTCATTTTCTAAAGAGGAAAGGGCAACATCCAGAAGGAAAAGAATATTATGTTGCTACTTCTAGGGTCCTATTAAAAACAAAGGCCTGTAAAATAGCATTTTCAGGATAGAAAAGCAATACCCTTTCAAATAACTTTAGCAAAAGGAAGCTGGGACAAAGACAAGGGTAGAATTATAACTACATAGGAATTGCAGCAGAACCAGGTAGTGTTTGATATTCTAGAAGATATTTTGGGGTCGATACATTGTCCACAGTATTTATGAATGTTCACCCAAAGATATTTAATGATGGGAAATAGAAAACATTTAAATTGCATCAGAATCAACAACAGAAACTGCCCACAATTTAGGAGATAAAAGAATGATTAAAATTATTATTATAACATCAAATAATTAGGATGCAGTGTTCCTCAACTGTCCTAATTTGGTCGACTCCTGAGCATATTGAGGCACATTAAGATGTAGACCAAAATTTTAAGCAGTTTGTTAATAGTTATGCAAATGTTTCTGTGTCAGTGTATGTTGGTAATGTCTGTGAAGGTTGTGAGATAGAAACCTCTTTAAATGTGTATGGAAATGAGCTCACAAAATCACATTCTGATAAACAAAGTGACATATGCCCCTGAAGAACAGTGGAACAGTCATGGACTTCAGAGTAAGTCTTGTGAATTAAATCCTGCTACAACATAGTAGTTTCATGGACTGGAAAGATGCTTTGCTTTGTTCATATGAACTAGAAAAGAACGCCACCTGATTGCTAAACTCTTCTTTATAAGAGTTTAAATGAGATCATGTATGTAAGGTTTTGCCACACATGAAACATGAGCATGATGAATGATCTGTGAAAAACAGTGCAATGCGGGCAGCTAACCAGCACGGGCTAGAGTTGTCCCGGGGAAAGGTTGCCTGGAAGCCCAGAGATGAGTAACAAATCTGAGCTCTTAACTACTTTCTTTCTTTCATGCTTCCCTCCTGGACATAACTGGAAATCACTGCAAGTTTACAAATACTTATTGAGTACATACTAAACTTAATGTTGTTTGAAATGCAATTAGAATATTACAGACACTTTCAGTCTGTGTCAGTGCCCACAGCAGTCCTAGGACGCCAGCTCTGCACCCAGTCCCCCAAAACTCAGAGGAGGCTGGACTCCCAGGAGCTCTAACACTCCCAGGAACATAGGATAATAAGATTATGGGATCTCAGGAGCTTGGGCACATCAGGATTCCAGGAACACAGAAGCAGCCTTACTTCCAGGAGCTATCATACCAGGATCTCAGGACCACAGGATCATAGAGTCAGTTGGACTCTGAACAGTTCTGACACAAACAAGATAACAGGACAGACAGGCTCCAGTTAGAGACAGTGAGTGCAGGTAGCACTAGAGATAAGCAGATGGTGAAAGGCAAGCACAAGAATATAAGCAACAGAAACAAAGGTTACTTGGCATCATCAGAACCCAGTTCTCCCACCATAGCAAGTCCTGAATACCCGATGACACTGGGAAAGCAAAATTCAGATTTAAAGATCACTTCTCACAATGATGATAGAGGATTATAAGAAGGACATAAATAACTCCCTCAAAGAAATACAGGAGAACACACATAAACAGGTAAAAGCCCTTAAAGAGGAAACACAAAAATTCCTTTAAAAATTAAAAAAAAAAAAAACCACAACCAAACAAGAGAAGAAATTGAACAAAACTATACAGGACATAAAAATGAACTTAGAAATAATAAAGAAATCACAAAGGGAGACTACCCAGGAGATAGAAAACCTAGGAAAGAGATCAGGAGTCATAGATACAAGCATCACCAACAGAATACAAGAGATAGAGAGAGAATCTCAGGTGCAGAAGATACCATAAAAAAAATTGACACAACTATCAAAAAAATACAAAATGCAGAAAACTCCTAACCAAAAACATCCAGGAAATCCAGTACACAATGAGCACAATGAGAAGACCAAACCTAAGGATAATAGGTAAGAAGTATCTGTCTTTAAGTATCTGTCTAAGAAATTGTCCATTTTCATCCAGATTTTCCAGTTTTGTTGAGTATAGACTTTTGTAATAAGATCTGATAATTTTTTGAATTTCCTTAGTTTCTGTTGTTATAGCTCCCTTTTCAGTTCTGATTTTATTAATTTGGATAAGGTCTCTGTGCACTGGGGTTAGTCTGGCTAAGAAAAAGAACATCTATTTGCAGATAGTAGACTTAAGTGACCCCAAAACTTCCACCACAGAACTCCTAAACCTGATAAACAACTTCAGCAAAGTGACCGGATATAAAATTAATTCAAACAAATCAGTAACCTTCCTCTACTTAAAAGATAAACAGGCTGAAAAAGAAATTACTGAAATGACATCCTTCAAAACGTCACAAATTATATAAAACACCTAGGTGTGAATCTAACCAAGCAAGTGGAAGATCTGTACAACAAGAACTTCAAGTCCCTGAAGAAAGAAATCAAAGAAGATCTCAGAATATTGGGAAGTTCTCTCATGCTCATGGATTTGCAGGATTAATATAGTGAAAATGGCCATCTTGCAGAAAGCAATCTACAGATTCAATGCAATCCCCATCAAAATTCCAACTCAATTCTTCACAGAGTTAGAAAGAGAAATTCTCAAATTCATTTGGAATAACAAAAAAACCCAGGATAATGAAAACTATTCTCAACAATAAAAGAACTTCTGGAGGAATCACCATCCCTGACCTCAAGCTGTACTACAGAGCAATAGTGATAAAAACTGCATGGTATTGGTACAGAGACAGGGAAGAAGATCAATGGAATAGAACTGAAGACCCAGAAATGAACCCACATACTTATGGTAACTTGATCTTTGACAAAGGAGCTAAAAGCATTCAGAGGAAAAAAGACAGCACTTTCAACAAATGGTGCTGGTCAGCATGTAGAAAATGCAAATTGATCCATTCTTATCTCCTTGTAGAAAACTCAAGTCCAGGTATATCAAGCACCTTCACATAAAAACAGACACACTGAAACTAATAGAACTGAAAGTGGGGAAGAGCCTCTAACATATGGGCACAGGAAGAAACTTCCTGAACATGACACCAATGGCTTTCAACAGAGGAATATTAAATGGCCAGAGGCACCTAAAGAAATGTTCAACATCTTTACTCAACAGAAAATGTGAATCAAAACAACCCAGAGATTCCACCTCACACCAGTCAGAATGGCTAAGGAATCTCAGGGTTGTTTTGATTTGAATTTCCCTGATGATTAAGGATATTGAACATTTCTTTAGGTGCATTTTGATCATTCAAGTTTCCTCAGATAAGAATTCTTTGTTTAGCTCTGTATCCCATTTTTAATAAGGTTATTTGATTATGATATGGCACCTAATTTCTTCATATATACATATATATATATGTATATATATATGAATATATACATATATATGTGTATACACACACACACATATATATACATATATATATGATATTAGCCCTCTATCAGATGTAGCAGATGTAGGAGGATTGGTAAAGATCTTTTCCCAATCTGTTGCTTGCCATTTTGTCCTATTGACAGTATCCTTTGCCTTATAGAAGCTTTGCAATTTTATGAAATCCCATTTGTTAATTCTTGATCTTAGAGCATAAGCCACTGGTGTTCTGTTCAGGAAATTTTCCCTGTGCCCATGTGTTCCAGGCTCTTCCCCACTTTCTCTTCTATTAGTTTCAGAAAGTATCATCCTGAGTGAGGGAACCCATTTACAAAAGAACACAGATGGTATGCATTCACTGATAAGTGGATATTAGCCCAAAAGCTCAGAATACCCAAGATACTGCTCACAGACCACATGAAGCTCTGGAAGAAGGAAGATCAAAGTATGGGTGCTTTGGTTCTTCTTAGAAGTAACAAAATATTCAAGGGAGCAAATACAGAGACAAAGTGTGGAGAAGAAACTGGAGGAAAGGCCATCAGGATAATATCTCACCTGGAGTTAGAGAGAAGACTGAAGGAGTTGAAGGGGCTTGAGGCCCCATGCGGAGAGCGACAATCAGAGCTCCCAGAGTCTAAACAGTCAGCCTGGGAACACACATAGAGGGACCCATAGCTCCAGCTCTTTATGTAGTGGAGGATAGCCTTTGTCCCTTTAAGTCTGGACACCCTAATGAGCAGGAATTCGAGGGCAGGAAGATGGGAGTGGGTGGAAGGGTGGAGGCATCCCCTCATAGAAATAGAAGGAAGGAGGATGGGATAAGGGGTTTCTATGGGGGTGGGGGGGAATGAGGAAAGGGGATAACATGTGAAATGTGGATAAATAAAGTATCCAATACTAAAAACAAAACAGAAAACAAACAAACAAACACCAGATAACGGAAATGGCTATAGCAGTTGAGCACTTGAGACTTTTTGGCAGCAATTTAATATTACCCATATTACTTGAATTTCTTATAATTTTCAAGAACAAGGGACTATGGAAGGGGCCCATGGAGCTTTAAAACAATATCTTTGCCTTTTGGCTGAGGTAGATACCTAGCAGGTCTGCTCCTGTGAAGACACCATATCCCTAACCTTTCTAGAGCAGCAGGTAAGAACCCTTCCCTACAACCCTAAGCCCCAGAGCTGCAACCCACCCAAACTCTGTCCCTCCAGAATATCACTCTCCTTCTACCCCTCTCTTGGTCCTTTTGTCTGGGGCAGATACCTGGCTGGTCTGCTCCATGAAGACACCTTACCATGAACCTTCCTAGAGCAGCTGGTAAGGACCCTCCCCCACAACCCTACACACCAGAACTGAAACTGGGAGCTTGGGGCACTCTGGACCCATCACCCAACCAAACCTTGCCCCTCTGGAATACCACTTCCCTTCCACCCTTTGTTTGGTCCTTTTGGCAGGGGCAAACACCTAGCTGATATGCTCCATGAAGACACCTTACCATGAACCTTCCTAGAGCAGCTGGTAAGAACCCTCCCCCAAAACTCTATTCACCAGAAGTGTAACTGGGAGCCTGGGGGCACTCTGAACCCCTCACCCACCCAAACCTCACCCCTTCAGAATACCACTCCCCTTCCACCCCTTGCTTGGTTCTTTTGGCTGGGGCAAACACCTAGCAGGTATGTATGCTCCTGTGAAGACACCATATTCTGAACCATCTTAGAGCAGTGGTGGAACCACTGTACTCAGAGCAGCAGGATTTAAAAATCCCAGAGGAAGCCTGAGTCCTGGGAGCTCTTCCACCCAGGAGCTCAGGATCAAAGGATCACAGAGACATCTGGTCTCTGAGGAATTCTGACACAAGCAAGATAACTGGAAAGACAGGCTCCAGTCAGAGACAGTGAGTGCAGGTAGCACTAGAGTTAACCAGATGACAAAAGGCAAGCACAAGAATATAAGCAACAGAAATCAAAGTTACCTGGCATCATCAGAACCTAGTTCTTTTACCATAGCAAGTTCTTTGACTATTTGTGTTTATTGTCTTGCTTGTTCCTTGACTATTTGCATCTATTGTATAGCTAGTTCCTCAACCCAGAACTGTAATACATTCATGTAATTAAAATGATATAAAAGCCAAAAGGAGTGGGGAGAATGGGAAAGCAGGTTTCTAGGGAGGGCAAATAGGGAATGGGGATAGCATCTGAAATGTAAATAAGTAAAATATCCAATAAAAATTTTAAAAAGAATATTACAGAACTCTTATGAAGATTATCTTCTTCTTGAGTTAATGTACCATTCTTTGGAATTCCTCACTTTCCATCCTTCCTTTTCACTACGTGCATTTTACTGCTAGAGTAATTTATCTAAAATTATTTAAAAATCATGCTGATCCTCCTTGAAAAACTCAATGGCTTTCTGTCCTTCCTCCTCAGAATTTCATTTTCTATTTACAGAAATAACAGTTGTTTACAAATGGTTCCTCCTCAACCACTTTTGTTTTATCACTATTTCCTACCTCATAGCTCTTACTTATCTACCTTCTCCTGTCATGGTCTCAACTTTAGGAAGTGTTATGTCTGCTAATTTCTCATTCTCAGACTGAGTACTTATTTTCTTTTCTCTTGACACACATCTCCTACTAATATTCCTATTGTTAAATATCTCTGCAGAAAGTTCTTTACAGAACACATCAAAATGAAGGGAGAAGAAGGTTCCACACCCTTTGCCCACTATATTGTGTAATCCACCATGTATCTGTTACCCTAAGCCTGATGTTGACAGAGGTCCAATCGAGTGTGATAAGAATGGGGTAGAAATTATTTTCTCTAACAAAAATAAACTCCAAGAAAACAACTGATGTTGATGAAGAGAAGCTTAGCCCCTAATCTATATGGTTCATTTTCTCCTTGACTTAAAACATAACTTAAGTTTTCTTTCAAATTTGTTTTCAGTACAAAAACTTAGTCTGAAATGATTCTAATTCATTTATCTTACCTCAACTTCATTTTTAAGAAAATCAGCCTTATTCTATATATTTGAGGTATATCTCATGATGTTATGGACTATATACCAATAGTAAAAAAAAAAAAAAGTGTAGTGAGAAAAATAATATTACCTAGCCAGATCAGATATAATTATTTAAGTTATTCAAAAATATTAAATCAATCAGAATTATTGAATTACTATAGTATGTCGATATCTCTAGACTGATTGGTTTCTAGGTTGCAAGGTAATTGGCGAAGTATCCATAGCTGAACTCACTGCTTTTTTTTTTTTCATTCTATTCATATGTCCTGGCTTTTCTCTTACTGGAGCTGCTTGTTTAGTTGTTTCAACCCTGAACTGACTCACTCTGGTAATGAAGAAAATCTTCATCTGGCTTTCTTGGAAAATACTTTCACAGTTGGGAGGAGTATGTGAGTTTTGAATGTGTGTGTGTGTGTGCGCGCATGTGTGTGCTGCCTGCATATGTGTATTCAACAAGAGCTAAGTTCTGACATTTCACGAATAAGAGTTCCTCTCCTAGCAAGCCAAATTAAGCATGGCCTGGTTCTAGCTTTCTTTGGAACAATGATTTGAATTAATTTTGTTTTTATATCTCAAAGTAAGTCTGTGTGTTACTCATAAAACCAGCAGTCTGTGGGCCAAATGGGATGAGAAAGGGAAGATCTTTTAGGGCGATGCCAAATTCTTCCCATTTCCCTTCCTCCCATTTAGAAAATGACAAAAATGCATTTTGATAGGATAGTAATGTGTGTCCACACTAGGGGCAACTGTGATTAAGCTCCTCACCCTACAAAATTTAGCTTAAATCACTCTAATTTCTAGCTATTTGGTTTCAAGTACATTTAACGATACGTAATGCTGGAGAAGCAATCTAGTAGTAGGCAGAAGTGAGATAATATTGCTCAAAGGGAAGGTCATGCTGACTGAAGAGGAAACACCACCTACAGAGAGAATGAAAACCATCAGAATGATTTATTAGAAGACAAGCTATCACTGAAAGCATGGATGTTCAAGTCAGAGAAATGACGGTTTTGCAACATGGCTCTGAGGTTCTCTTGTGGCTATGTATAAAGGAAGGAGAGAGGCCAGTGTTTAGGATAGGTCAAGATAGGCATACTTTAACTACCCTCAAATATAGATATAGAAATAATAGCAAATGAATGAAAACAGGCAATGGAAAAAGCTATAAAGGGATGCAGTGGTGGAAGAATGTTTCTGCTCCCTAGGCTCCTTCATCCACAGAACCACACCAGTGGTCAGGGTGCTTGTTAGTTTGTCAGTTGGTTGATTTTTGTCTTTGGTTAACTTGCCACTGAAACCCAGTCTATTTTTTTCTGGTCACCCTTAAAGGAAGAAAGTTTAAGATGAGGTCACAGAAATGCATATTAGGAATAGGAAATTGTTTCCTCTTAAAAGTTTGCACATGTTTTTCTTAAATTTCTTGTACATTTCTGCCTACTCTTTTCAATTCAGACCTTGACACATCTTATAAGTTTTTTTCTATTTTATGGTGTTTTACTTATTTATTTTGATCTTTAAAATTGATTTCTTAGTTAGCATGTAATGTAATGGATTTAATTGCATTTTTTTTTGACCCAGGGTTTCTCTGTACAGCCTTGGCGGTCTTAGAACTCACTCTGTAGACCAGGCTGCCCTCAAATCCTACTTTTTCCTCTTGCTTGTCCCTACTCCTCTGCTTTCATGGGATATGTATTCCTTTACCGTCTCTTATTTCTACCTTTTGATATCTTCTTTCATTCTTATAGTTTTCTTTCTACTTTTATTTTGTTTTGTTTTTGGTTTTTTGAGACAGGGTTTCTCTGTGTAGTCTTGGTTATCCTGGAACTCACTCTGTAGACCAGGCTGGCCTCGAACTCAGAAATCCACCTGCCGGCTTCTTTCTACTTTTATGCTCTCTCACAATATATAAGCGCATATTTAAATTTGGATTGCACATGAGAGAAATCATGGTATATTTTGAGTCAGCTTTGCATCCTTTAACAATCTCTCATTCCACACACTCCGTGAAAATGTCATGACCCCATTTTTCTTTACAGTTAAATAAAATTCTATTGTGTACATGTACCATATTTTCTTTGAAAACTCAATTTTTGATGAATAAGCAGGGTAGCTCCATATCTTGACTATTTTGAATAGTGCAGCAGTTAACACGGAGCAAAGATATCTGTGGTATGCTGACCTAGGCTTGTTTGGTGATATATACAGGCATGTTATTGCTACGTCATATGGTTTGAGTTTATATGAGGAATCTCTATATTGATTTCCATAATAGCTGGATTGATTTCTGTCCCATCAGCACTGTGTGACAATTTTCCATTCCTAGTATCCTTGCCAGCATTTGATGTCACTTGTTTCTTCACAATAGCCATTCTACCACTGGAACACTTGTTTATCTGGGGTAACACTCCCTTTTTGCTTTTAGCTCCTGTAAGCTAATTTCAACAGATCTGCGATATGTAATCAGGTCACAATATTACCATCCATGTTGCCCTTTCCTCTTGTTCTATTGTTTGTGCAAGTTTGGAACCTGGTGCTCAAGTTGAGGCAATGAATGGTCCTAAGAATGCAGAGGACCAGAGAAGGCAGTCCAGGTGTTCAGTCAAGGCAAGGTAAAATAGCTTGATTTTGATAACTCGGGGACTTAACAAATTTGTGTTTTCTAAACACAAGCTACTTGCTTCAGTTTGGACTAATGCCAAAAATTACATTTGCATTAGTCTCTTTTCCCATTCCGCCTTAGCCAATGCTAACATAATCTCTGCTTCCTACCAATAAACTTTATCTTCCTAGCAGCTTCACTGCATGCAAGTCACAGCATGAGAGAAATGATTGAAATGAAGGAGTCTTTCCTAATGTGAAATAAAAGAACCTAGAAGTTTGTGGAATCCAAGAATGCAGTCATAACCTTCTCAGAGTAATGATCATATCTAGTAAGTGCTACTTCATTTAGAAAATATTTACCCTGCCCTCCACAAAAAAAAAGAAAAAAAAAAAGAAGAAAAAATACTTTTCTAAATAAATTGCATGCACATATTTAAATTTTATAATTCAGTAATATTTTTCAGTAGATATATAAGCAACATAAACTAAAACTAATGAGAATAGACATAAAAGGGTCTCTATGGTCATTTGATACAGTACATTTGCTTTTGGAACAAAGTAGAACTGCAACAGATCCAAGATGACACTGTTGGGACACACTTTCACTGGGGATCATGCTAGGATTTGTTGACACTCTGTCACTAACTATTTAAATAGGAACCTAACTCTCTACTTTTCCTCCTGAGCCACTTAACTAATGAGAATAAATAAACACACACACACACACACACACACACACACACACACACACACACAATTTTCTTTCTAAAGATCTGGAGTGCTTTTTAGAATCTGAAGGAACAAGAAAGACAGTTAAGGGAGAATCAATAGGAACTAAATATAGATGGATGAAGGTTGTTAAAGTGACATAGGAAAAAAAGAAAAGGTGAAACAGCCTTATTTACTGATGAAAATTATGTGGCCTTCCTCCCTGCTCTTTAAAGGGGAATGTGAGACAGCTAAGAGTCCCTTTGGTAAAATACTGCAGTCATATGGAAGAAAAAAAGAAGAAAGGAATTTGAAAGTATTTTATCAAAACCCTAGTTTAATGACATATGAAGCTTTAAAAAGATATATTACATATACATATGCCAGATATTTTTATTCATTAATCTACTGATAGACACTTAGGGCTTCCAACTCTTGATTATTTTGAATAATGCTGTAAAGAACATGCATGTACAAATTATTTTTCAGAGCCTGTTTTACATTCTTATGAATACATGCACCATGTCTCTGGCTTTAAATTTTGAGGAGTCTCTAAATGGAGGTTAGATCATCTTGTAATCCAAATGACAGTCCACTCCATTTTAATTTCTCTTTCATGCCAAGTCTTGCAATTTTCTGGGATTTTTAAAATAGTGGCCATTTTAATATGTGTGAGATAATAATTCATTGTGGTTTTGACTTGTATTCTCCAAACAGTGATGCCAAACATCCTATGCTCTTTTATCTATTTGTGTATTTTATTCTAGGAAGTAGTTATTCAATTTCTGTGCCCTTTAAAAAATGTTTGCATTGTTATTGTTGTTGCAATTGAATTTTAGGAATTACTTACACATGCTTGCTATTAGTTACCTATCCAATACACTGTTTGTTTGCAAATATTTTTCCCTTCTATGAGATGCCTTTAAACTTGTTGATTGTTTCTTTTTCTGTGTAGAACATTTGAGTTTGGTTCAGTCTCATCTTCTTACTTATTCATTTTTCTTTTTGTCATGTGTGCTTTTTCTGTCCTATCTACAAAGCTTTGCTCACTACTATATTATAAAGTTTCATATGATGAGAATTTTAGGAATTTTCTAGTTTGGGGTTTTGTTTTGTGTTTTTGACCTAGTTAATTTTTAGTAGAAGAGTCTATTTTCATTCTTACACAAGGGCTCATACAGTTTTCTAAACACTAATTGTTGAAAACATTGCCTGAACTGATTGTCTAGATGTGGACTTATTATTTCCCTCGTTTTGTTGTTATTCTAACGTCTGTATTTATGTCAGCGCTGCACTGTTTTGATTACTATAGTTCTGAATTATGTTTGAACTCAGAAAATAAGAGGTTACCAGTTTTGTTCTTTTTATTTTTCAATCTTTAAGACTCTTCATGAGTTTGCATTGGAAAGTAGTTTTATAATAATACTTCTAGAATAATGAATAAATAAATATATAAACTCGATCTGAGTTATTAGTTTAGCAATAAATTTTCTTTAAAAATGCTCTCAATCACAATTCTTTGTTTATATAAACATTGCTGCTGTGGATTATCAGGCATTTTTCTGAAACCATTGGCTTTGATTTGGGGGAGCTCTTGATGGATAGGATTTTCGGAGGGACTTGTGGTGGTTTTGGTGTGCATTTCTCTTGATACTGGCACGAAGACTTTTCTCATTGCATATTTTTCACTCTGATTTTTCTCCCTTTCACATCCACCTCCTTCACACGTGTAACCCCTTTCTCTCTGGGAATACAAGATCAGTTTGGGATGTGTTATCAAGTTAAATTTACCAAGTCTAAGAAGTCCCCTGGGAAGGCAGAAAGGAGAATGAATCCTCAGTGGGAAGTACTGAGGATCACTTAATTAAACAGAGTTATACAGTGTGATTCAACTTTATCCTTAAACTTTCAAATGAATGTCTTAGGCGATAAAAGTACAATGGCTCGGAGAACAGCATTTTATTTTGATTTATTTTAAAAGACCAGCTTGAATTACTACTGCTTTTTAAATAAAACTTAAGAAGCAGTTACTCATTTGTTTAGCACAGATATTTTTCACTTCAGTAGACTTGTGCACATTTTATAAAGTTACTGTACATTTTATTCACTGCACAGAGAAATTACTTTGAAAAATCAGAACATGGTCAGAATTGTAAATTACCATTAAGTACTTTGACAGATCAAGAGTGAAAATCCAAATACTCTCACTTAAGACTTTATGGCTTAATATTTGTCATTAGTAAATTCCTAATTTGTCAATTTGACTGAGTTACCAAGAAGGGGCAGAAATGCTAACATTGTTTGGTAGGCATGGGGACAGCAGAAAGTTCAGGTGAAGCTGGAGAAAACAGGAAGTGAACAGGACAAGCTCTGAGGTATGGCTTCCAGATTTGGGAAAATCTGAAGGAGACAAAGGCTCAAAATTCAAAATGGAAATGATCAATTTGTCTGTCAAATGCCACACAGGCTCTACTCCTGTTGTTTCAGGAAATATATTTGGAAACTACTTGAGTGAGCACAAAGCAAGAAGGAAATGTGGAGGTCAAAAGCCTGTGAAGATAGTATATACAAAAGTTAACTGAAGAAGATAAAGTACTTGGCAAGTTAAGATCTTTGCCATGTAACCATAGGAACTGAGTTCTAACCCCAGAATCTATATCGAAAAGCCAGATTAATGGCCCTTGCTTATAATCCTAGAACTAGGGGATGGAAAAAGCAGGATCCTTAGAGCTTACTGACCAGACAGCCTAATTTACTTGACTTTAAAGCACAAGGAAGATGGTAAGTAATGAAACCCATGTTTGAGCTCTGGACTCCACATGTGGTATCTCACGTTTGCACAGACCCTCTTAATACACGATCTTCACGTGCTCCCTACGGAGAAGAAAGGCAGAGAAAGTACAGTGCTCTTGCTCCTGATACTTTAGAATAACCTAATTTTCATTTTAAATTAAATTACTAGAAGATTAACTTTAAATTCGTTTTAGCTGTTTAAATATTTTTGTGACTTCCTAGTCCATCAGTTTCATCAGTAAAATATACATTATTGTCTTTAAAAGTCGTGGGATACACAATATCTTTCATGGTTGTGAGGGTCGATGAGATGATGACCATTTTAAAGATCTACTGGTAGAGAGGAAGTTCGTACTAAATGTTTTTGACTACAGTACTGAATATGATGAAGAGAGTAATATGGAAATAGAAAGAAGACAACACTGACGATGTTCAAACGACACAATGGTTCTTAACTGTATCATGTAAGCTAAGCCACATTTACAGAACACATCAGGTACAAACATGCAAGATTACATGTCTGTTCTTCCTTTCTTCCTTCCTTTCTTTCTTTCTTTCTTTCTTTCTTTCTTTCTTTCTTTCTTTCTTTCTTTCTGCTTTATTAGATATTTTATTTATTTACATTTCAGATGTTATCCCCTTTCCCCACCCCCTGACCCTCAGGAACCCCTTATCCTGTCTTCACTCCTGCTGCTTCTATGAGGTTTAGTTGGTATTGTCACTCTTCCCATGGGGCCTCAAGCCCCTTCAGCTCCTTCAGACTTCTCTGTACCTCTTTTATTGGGGACCCTGTGATCAGTTCAATGGTTAGCTGTGAGTATCTGCCTCTGTATATGTCAGATTCTGGCAAAGCCTCTCAGGAAACAGGTATATCAGGCTCCTGTCAGCCTGTACTTCCTGGCATCTACAACAGTCTGCGTTTGGTGACTCCACATGGGACAAATCCCCAGGTGGGGCAGTTTCCTAATGGCCTCTCTTCCAGTCTCTGCTCCACACTTTGTCTCTGTATTTGCTTCCTTGAGTATTTTGTCACTTCTAAGAAGGACTGAAGCACCCGTACTTTGGTCTTCCTTCTTCCTGAGCTTCATGTGGTCTGTGAGCAGTATCTTATCTTGGATATTCTGAACTTTTGGGCTGATACGCACTTATCAATGAGTGCATACCATCTGTGTTCTTTTGTAATTGGTTCCCTCACTCAGGATGATATTTTCTAGTTCTGAAACTAATAGAAGAGAAAGTAGGGAAGAGCCTGGAACACATGGGCACAGGGGAAATTTTCCTGAACAGAACACCAGTGGCTTATGCTCTAAGATCAAGAATTGACAAATGGGATCTGATAAAATTGCAAAGCTTCTGTAAGGCAAAGGGCACTGTCAACAGGACAATATGGCAACAACAGATTGGGATCTTTACCAATCCTAACTCTGATAGAGGGTTAATATCCAATATATACAAAGAACTCAAGAAATTGGGCTCTAGACAATCAAATAACCTTATTAAAAATGGGGTACAGAGATAAACAAAGAATTTTCATCTGAGGAAACTTGAATGATAGAAAGCATCTAGAGAAATGTTCAACATCCTTAGTCATCAGGGAAATGCAAATCAAAATGTCCTTGAGATTCCACCTCACACTAGTCAGAATGGCTAAGATCAGAAAAACTCAGGGGATAGCAGAAGCTGGCAAGAGTGTGGAGAAAGAGGAACACTCCTCCATTTTTGGTGGGATTGCAAGATTGTGCAACCACTCTGGAAATCAGTCTGGTGGCTCCTCAGAAAATTGGACATAGCATTACCTGAGGACCCAGTTATGCTACTCCTGGGCATATACCCGGAAGATGCTTCAACACATAACAAGGACATATGCTCCACTATGTTCACAGCAGCCTTATTTATAATAGCCAGAAGCTGGAAATAACCCAGATGTCCTTCAACAGAGGAATGTATACAGAAAATATGGTACATTTACACAATGGAATACTACTCAGCTATTAAAAACAACGAATTCATGAAATTCTTAAGCAAATGGATGGAACTGGAAAATATCATCCTGAGTAAGGTAACCTAATCACAAAAGAACACACATAGTATTCATTCACTGATAAGTGGATATTTGCCCAAAAGTTCAGAATACATGTATTTTCAATTTACTTTTTGACTGTCACTTTAGAAATTAGAGAATATGCCAAATTTCTTACAGTAAGAAAGGGTAGGAGAAGGCAGGCAGACAAATCTAATTCCCTAGATGTAGACCCTTCTCCGGGGATAGGAATGGGATATGAAATGATTATTTTAAAAGGAAGAAAACCAGAGCTCAAAACCAAGCAAAACGTAAAATTAAGTCCTTTCTTCCTCTTTCTTTCCTTCCTTGCTTTCTATTTCCTTCCCCCTCTCTCTGTCTCTCTCTCATAGTCTGTTCAGGCTATTTTAAAATATATCTCTAGACAGAGTTATTTATGAATAATATGCACATGTAGAAATGGGTCACTTTGTTATAAATAAGGTACCTTGTCACTGCATCTTGATGTGGACAAGGACATGAATGTCATGTCCTCACATGGTAGAAACAAGATGGCATGACAGTCATGACAAAGTGGACAGGTAGGAGAGAAAGTCCACAATACCTTAATTCTATACAAAGAAATACAAGCAACTAAGGAATGCTTAGATTGGTAGAAATAGGCTTAATCAGAGAAGAACGCACCAGTTAGTTACCCAATACCAAATGGTCAGTCCTAGAAACATACATATATGCATGTAATAAGAGACCGTGAAATTGAAATAGAGCAGGAAGGAAAATACAGGAGGGTTTGAACATATGCAAGGTAAGGGAGAAAGGGTGTAATTATATTATAATCCCTCCCCAAAATAGCCCACAAAGAAGGAATTAACAGATTCATTGTCTGGTAAAAGATACTTTCTCAGATTCTTCTTTCTGTGTCTTACCATGGTGGAAGACACAAGGAGACTCTCTCAGACTTCTATTATAAGAACAAATATATTCTAATTGACTCAATTCTTAAAGGCCTCACCTCATAGTAAATACTATTATTTTGGGATTTAGGATAGCAACATGAATTCTAAGAAAATGCAAGCATTCAAACTGTAGCAGTAGTGTACTATATTTGTTTAAAGTCTGCAATTTTATAAATATGGGCATAGGATAAATCAATGACTCTATAACCATCTTCATAATATTGGACTTATTTTCCCCACCTAAAAACCCTGCTCTCATTCCTAAGAACAACTATTTCTATGTGCTGTAGAAAAAAATGATTAAAACAAAAACATTGATGATCATTAAAATGGGCCATCTGGAAAAATCAGTGAGCACAATTTCAGTGTTAGAAACCCTATTGATGGGGCTTAGCAGGAAATGAACAGTGAAACAGTGAGGCAATGACTGCAGACTCATGGGAATATATAATTTTTATATGGAAGGATTGCTCAGTAATTTTCAGGATACTATAAATACAAAGAAATGCATGCTTATTCAACATTTACTATTCAACATTTACTATATATTGCATCCTGTGAAGGAAAGGGGGGTTTATTATGCCTTTAGATGTCAGAAATAACTAACTCAACTCAGAAGACATGAGTAGCTTTATGCTAAACAACCATCAAGGGTACCTGGGAGCAGTAAGAGCAAAGGGATGGTGTACCATACAGGACAGAAGCTGAATGTCGTCATCAAGGGTACTAAACAAGAAGAGATGAGGGATTCAAAACAAAGAATTACACATGAAATGTCAGTTTTCTGAGTATCAAAGTTCATGAGAGAATTTTGAGGAGGATATATTGTGGCTGAAGCCAAACAACTCCTTCAGAGTTAGATGGACTTTGGTAGAAAGATGAAGTCATGACAAAAGTAGGATTAGGTACTTTGTTGCATACTACAACCTCACCAGCTTAGCATTTTTACATCTTGCTTTTCCCACAAGTAGAACAAAGCATAACGTAATAAAATGTTTGTGAAAAGCTTTGCATTTCATAGTGTGGCTTATGTCTATACATGGCTATTATTTTATTAAGATAGCTAATAATTCAAAGATAAGTTTACTCAATAAGGGGTAAGGACTGTACTTATCTGTGGGCATAATGTCAAATATTCAAAATATAGTTAGGGATTATAAAGGTTCTGTAAAATGGCAGTAGTAGGCTCTCCAAGACCTGTCATTTTGTCCTGAGTTGTTGGCTAGGTTTCCAGTATTAAGCATGGTTTTACTTTTGTTGAGTGAGCCCTAAGTCCAATTAGAGAAGTGTTGGTTACCATCAAGGGTCTGTGCCACTAATGTACTTTTAATATTATCCTGACATGCTGATCACTGTTGTGGAGCAAAGTTATCTTTGCATAACAGAATATTAACTGAAAATATTGCAAAGTAATTAAGAAATAGTTGCATAAGCATATTATTTGGAGATATGAAGAACATATGAAAAAAAAATTTAAATGTTTGGAAAGAGACTGCAATCCAGGAGCAAAAACTGAGACTAATGATATGTGGGCTGAAGAGAACTATTTTTTAATTTAATTTATTTTTTTTAACATATTCACTTTACATCCCACTCACTGGCTTCCACCCGGTCAACCCATCACAAAATCTTTTCCCCTTCTGCTCTGTGCAGGTGGAGCAGGTAGGATATGTGGGACCCCCCCCCCCCAGGTATCCCTCCCACCCTGGTACTTCAAGACTCTGTGAGGCTAGGTTTTTCCTCTCCCACTGAGAAATAGTTTTTTCATTTTACTATAAACCTCTCTTTGCGCTCTGATCTTTCTGTTATGTACCTAACCTATTACTGTGCTAAAATTATTTAAAGTTTTTAAAAATGAATACTTTTGAAAAATTGATAACAAAGACCATATTAATATAAACAGACAGATAACTAATTCTCAAACATCTTTTCCTTTCTTTATTTAGTAGATATTTATTAAATTTCCATAGCACACCAGCACCGAATCTGAGCTAAGATAGACTTGATTGCATTCAAAGGAACATTTTTCTCCATTATGTGTTAAATGAGCACTCAAGCCAAGTGGTATGGCTGATAGAGGTCACAGTGGAAAAATCTAGAAGAAATACTCAGTGTAATCTCTAGGGAAGCAGGGGAGAGTGTTTGTAACTTAAGACTATTTCTCTTCTACACAGAAGTCCTTTGGATCAGTTCTGGTTGTTCAAAGGATTTTCCTATTCCACTAGACAGCAAAAATTCTTGATGGCAGGCAGTATTTTCAGGTTCATCTCTAAGCTGTCAAGTATTGATTTAGTATATAATATATACTTAGTATTTGGTGACCTGAGTTTAGCCCAAATGTTAGAACATCCAAATTGAAACTCTTTATGGAAGTTTCCAATCCAATTGAGAACAAAGCTTTTGACTTTCCTTAATATTAAATCCCGAAGTGGCAGAAGATACAAGACTACAGAATCGCATCAGTTCTGGTTTGAGTGAGTCTTTTACTTTCCTCTCAAGAGCACTGTTGTCTGACTTGCCCTGCTAATTATATACCCTGAGGGATCAGATCCAAACTGAGCACTTGCAATCTTTGCAAGTCTGTCCTCCTTTTGTATATATCTAAGACCTTTATGGAAATAGACAAGAACAATGAACGGAGGCTGGAAGAGAAAGAAAAGCCATCCTATAATCATGTTTATTGTTTTTATAATAGGTTTATAGAATTATGAATGAAGTTATTTTATTAATAGGAATTTTAATTATCCACCATGGTGAAGGGTGAGGGAAAATATCTCTCAGCCCCACTAATTAATGTGGGTATTCAATGTCTGTTAATTAAGGACAAAGGGGACCAAAGGCACACAATCCACTCTTGACACTGATGAATGCAAAGTCAAACCAATAGCTTATTTCCAAATTAACATGGCCGATAAAGAGTCAAGCTCAAACCCCAAGCTTTTCCTCCTCAGGGGACTATAATTTTCTTGTTTAGACAACAGAATAAAGGGCTCATCTGTGATCTCAGGAACAAAGCCCAGCATTGCAGCCCCAAAGAGATGAGGGGCTATGGATTATCATGTGAGACCTGCATTTCAATAGGCATTTTGTAGACTTTTTTATACTCGTAGCTTACCCCAGGAACTCTCTGTAGCTTAGATTCAACGTTAGGCTCTAGCCATGTTGTTCTAAAATAATTCACTTCTAGGACTCTGAACACAAACACTTCTTGGCCTCTTTAAATCATTGCTTCTGGATTTATAGAGTTATATTAGTTGCATGCAAGCTAGCAATGAGTCTCTTTGCAGCAATTGTTTCTGTGCCTACCAGTTGCTAATCTAATCTCTCTGGTCTTTAGAGGAAGTAAGAAAAAATTACTGTCAATTGACAGCTCTAAATTTCATGATCTACTGGAACTCTGCTCTATGACTTTATGCTTTTAGTGTTAAGAGAAGTGTGAAAACTGAACCATACAGATGTTGCGGCTCTATTATTTAGGATATGAAGTCTAGTGAAATTAAGAGGTTTGTGTAAAGTCATGAATTTAGTAACTTCAGACATTGGCAATCAGTAGTTTAATTCTAAGCTCTTAGTGATATGCCAGATCTTCTAAGTGGTATGTTCCATGTGGCTTTTCTCAACTTTTGTACTATAAAACACAATATCAACCAAGTCACTCATTCTTTTTGGTGGTGGTGGTGCAAGTATAATTCAGCCACTACAAAACACACACACACAAACACACAAACACACACACACACATACATACACACACAAGCACACTATATCTGAGGTAGGTAGGGTAGTATTTTTGTTCACCATTAAAACACAGTACAAATTATAATGCTGTTATATAATATTTTTTTTAATAAATCAGTAATTGTATGGTCTGGTGTGTGTACATAGCCATGTAAACATATTATGACACTAAGATATGTCACCTACTAAGGTATTTAATATTTGTTAAATAGTACTATATCTAACTTGCTATGGGAACAACCAAGAGAGTCCTTTTCTCTAGCAGGGTGTAAGAAAGAAACTGACATTGAGCCATATCTACCACATTAGAATAAACTAATGGGTGGGGTAAAAACTTCCCTAACAGTGAACAGGATATGTAAAGACAGTGAGATGTGCAACAGTGAATCACAGGTGGGGAAATGTAAGTAGATATGTGTGCATAAACACAGGGAGAAAAGTTTTAAAGTCCCCAAGGAATTTAACTTTATTTTGAAAGATGTTTTGTATTCACTGAAGAGTTTCATGCAAAATACTGACATGTTGATATTTGTCTATAACTTAAAAAATAATTAAAAATCTTTTGAAATGAACCCAGCAAGCGGTCTTGAGGATTTGACTTTCATAAATGTTTGACTCATTATTGTCTATGCTGGATCCAGTAGTTGATGGTGTGCCTTCATATGTGTATGTATAAAAAGCAATATTAGCAATAACATTTTCCTTAATTAATTTTCCCATGACTGAATTCCTATTTGAATATTCATTCCTACAGCAGCACTGTGTGTTGTGATGCACTTCGGCAAAATTAACTCAACGATCGCTTCTTTCCAATTTTAATATTCCATTGGGTTTTCTATTCCCGAAAACTCATTAGTATCTGAGTGCATTGCCGAAGAGAAACAAGAGCGAGGCATATTGTGTGAATGTGAGTTGAAGAAAAGAGACAGCTGGCACGAGAATTTTCTAATAAAGCTCCCCAAGGACTGTTATGTCTTAACAAAAACAAAATGAAAGAAAGAAAAAGAAAAAAAGAAAAAAAGAGGGTTCTTTGAGCTTCTCCTTTGTACTAAACCCTCTGAACTTTACTCACATCTAATACAAATGTTGGCAAAAGCCAAATTTTACTTACTGAGATTTCTCATGGGTCTGTTTCACAAAATTTCTGATGGTGCTAAGAGCTTGTATGAAGATTTATTTCAACATTCACATGTTTCCAAATACAGATGACATATTTTTAATCTTCAGAAAAAAATTATCCCAATATGTGTTTGACTATCCTTTGTAATGCTCCTACTGTGGTCATGATGTAATTTGACCATGCAGTTCCACCCATGTATTTCCATTTATTCACTGTATTCATGACACTATTTCTTCATAGAATGTTTTTCTCATCTTCTTTATATAGTGACATTCTAACTATCTTGAAGACTGAGGTCAAATATTTTGTCCTTCAAGAAAGTTCCAGAATCTTCTAGCCCCAATATTATTCATATGAGTATTCTTCATTATTAATATTATATCATATGAGTTTGATATATTACTATCAAATTACATATGAGGGCACTGAGGTTCAGAAGGAGTAAGTTGCCCAAGGACTATACAACCAAGTATGAGTGCAAAAATTATACCAGTGTGGACTTTTGCAGGAAGGTGAGGTAATCACAAGTTCATATAAAACCACAGAAACTGGTTTTCCTGATTTATTTGCCTACTGTTGAAGACAGTGGGATAAAATAAACTTGAGATTAACCTTGAGAGATGGATAGAGTGGGAATTCTGAAGGCAAACAGTAGATGAAGAATATTTCAGGTAGGAGGTTACCTGAGTGGAAAATACATAATACATGGAGGGTGTTGAGAAGCCATAATTAACCAAACTAGCTACTTCTAAGTCCCTTTAAGAATCAGGAAGCAAAGGGGAAGCTGAGAGCCTGGGTAGAAGAAGCATATTGTTTACACAATTCACAATATGCCAGAAAAAATATAAAGTATCAGGACTATAGAATGTATAGCTAACTGCTAATTTTTAGCATCTACTGGCTACATGGGCAGTTCCCGGGTAGAGACACAACAGCACCTGAAGCTGATTTGATGGCAAATCTTTACAAAAGAAAAATATTGCAATGCCTAATGGAAGAGAAATGATTAGGAAAAAAATGTTTTTATGGAAGGAAGGAATGTGAGGGCAGAGAACAAGGCAGAACATTGCATAAAACAAGTAAAATCAGCCCCTAAACTGGGTCAGGAGGCAGGGAGGTGTGAGGGGGAAGTAGCAAGAACTTCCTTCTTGTTTTTAATGTGTTAAGACTGTTTTAGTTCAATGTGAGGCATGATCAGGAAGAACATATGTCCAAGTTTCTCTTGTTTTGAAGTGTTGATTGGTATAACTAAGAGAATACTAAAATAGATCTATAGACACACTGAAACATTTCCAAAGTAACATTATCACCTATTCTGAGGGCCAAGAAGGATTCACTATACTCCCTATCCTAAAATACAGCTGGCCCTTGGCTATATTGTTAATGTTAGACAAATAGCATCCTTCAAGCCAGGCTTGGTGGACTTCCCTTGAGCAGCCTGGGAATTTTCACAGTAGTTCTGATGCTTTGTTTATCACTAGCACATTCATAATATCCATGGAAAGCCATCTCTGCTGCCTATGACATTTACTATGCCCTTTTCTGTAGAGCCTATTACATTGAGGAGGGTGTTTATGAGGACAGAAATGTTCTCTCTTACTGCCACATCTACAGAGCTTACTATGCGGCTATATATTTATTGATTAATCAAATAGAACAAAACCTGGACTAGAAATTCTGAGTTTAGTTCCCAGGTCTGTCTTGTAATAAGTGTTTACTGTTAATAACAAATAATTGTTAATAACACTGATTAACAATTTACTTCTAGGCAAATGTGTAAAGTTCCTGAGTATCTATGAAATGGGAAATAGAACTTGTCCTGTTAAAGTCAGATTCTTGAGGAAGAGGCACTTAGAGCAACATTCTGTGATCAGCAAAAAGAGGTAAACTGAGATAGCCATTATAAAAGAGGCCCTATTTCTAGTTCTATACATCCAACAACACTTTTAAAGCTCACAGCTGCTTTAAAAGGGCATGATCATTGCCTTCATCTTTCAATTGAAGACACTGAAAGTCATAGATTGTTAAGATCTCACCCTTAGTTACTGACAAGTCAAACGTGGTAGCGCCATCCTGTCTGACTTTGTAACATCCCCTGTTTTTTTATTCTGCTGTGTAAAAAAAATTAGTTTTAATAAAATACTGATATTCAAATATAAGTTTTTACAGAAGCATATCATAGATGGTCAAAAGTCATTCTTGAAAGATATAGCAATTGCATCTGCCTTTGCCTAGAAATACACATGTTCTTGCCATAATTAACATGATGGTTAGCAGAAATCCTTGTAACTAGGGTAGTTGTGATTTTGCAAACATATATTTGATCTGCATCAGTAGACCAGCTGATATTTTTCCTAGTTCTGTCCAGTCTCTGTTAGTAATGCTCATTTTGTGTGTTAAGTGAAGAATCATCTTTGTAATATACACCATATTTCTTATAACTATTTTCCTTCTTTCTTCCACTGTTCTTCCTATAACAGTTTTAACAGTGCTGAGTATCTTTAGTGAGAACAAATTATGGCATGTGAAAGAGAAGTACTGTTTTGTATGGTACTCTAACTCTGCTATTGCTTAGTTTTGAAACTTTGGGTTCTTGGGAACTAGCCTTTCTCTACAAATTAGCAACAAATGTAAACAGGCTCAGCATTGTATAAAGAAAAGTTTGGGATATTTCCACATAGTTCTATGTCTGTAACCTTGTAAATGTTGGTTTGTTTTATTTTTTGTATATCTTTGATGTTTAAAATTATTGCTCAAAGCCAATAGATGCAGAAATTAAGACTATCACTTCTCCATGATGGGCCTCAGTGTCTCTATCTGCAATGAAGCAGATCAACTTGATCTATGTTCATAATGTTAGAATTGTGATTATATCTTATACCTGTCAAAGGCAAAGTTCTACTACATGAGCTGTGATGTGGTTAGCAGGGCTCTGAGAATGGAGTCATCTCCAGTGAAGGTTGTTTGAGGGTTCTGGAACAGGAAGTCCAGAAATACCAACACATAATTGTTAGAAAAACAAAAGAGATATTTAAGTACAAAATGGCAATGTATTTATCAGTTTATATAAAACCTGAAAGCAGTAAGAATCAGAAAACCACAGAGAACATTATAAGTGAAATGACTGACAACATTCCCAGAATTGGGACAGGGATAAGAGAGAAGACCAAGAGCTTATAGAGTTCCATGTCAGAGAAGGTAAGTAATTTCTAAGGGCCAAGAGGCTTGGTAAGTTTTGGCTATTAAAAGTAGCACTTTAGTGACTATGGGCTGTGAGAGGTCAACAGATGCAGAGGACTAATGAGGAAGAAACCACAAGACCTTCAGTATGTGCACAGTGCATTTGTGGGCAGTGAAGAGACCAATTGCTTCAATAACTGTGGTTATATACTGAGATATGGTGGGAAAGGAGGAAGGCTAGACAAGTCACTACGAAAGACTCTCAGACAGAACTAGGAACAGGCAGAATCTTTCTGATTCTTTAACGGTTATAAAATTACAAATATATGTTGATTTATTGAGCTAATTATAGTTTTCATAAATTTTTATTTTCAATATTCGTAAATACCTAAGTAATTCTTAGTGTTGAATGTATTTACATGTATGTGGATATTTATATGACTCTTCACATATATGCACATGGATAAATGCATGCATCTACACACATGTGCAAAGGCCAAGGTTAATGTTGAAGTCCTCACTGATAGAACTCAAGAACTCTACAATAATTTTTGAGGCAAGCTGTCTCCTTGAACATAGAGCTCATTAACTTGGCCATGTTAGATGGCTAATGAGCTCCAGGGATCCACCTTGATCAATTTCTATGTTTCCAGGACCAAGACTACAGACAATACACGCCCATGCCCAGTTTTTTAAATGGAGCTTGGAAAGCTAAACACAGGTTCTTCTGATTGAATGGTGACACTCAAAACCTGCACATAAATACATTAAAATGCTACTCTTTGGTCTTGAGCATTTCTGGGGCAAGAAAATGATCCGAGATCAATCTTAGTAGCAGAAATCTGATTCTGTTTAGTAAAATAGGTGACAGGCTTTAGAAAGCTGATCAGCATTTCCACTTTCATTAGCAGAATCCCACTCTCCTCATCAGTAACTCTACTCTTTAAGCACACCACTCAACCCCCAACATATGAAACTGGAGCTTTCAACTTTGCACTGGCTTAATAGCTGCCATTACTTGGAGAACAGCCAGATCTAGAGGAAAAAAGGACAAAGCTGTTAGGAGGATTACATAGAGTTGCATGAGTAGGTGAGGGGCCTCGTACAGTGACAGGCATTGGGCCGCTCTGCTCCAACAATGGTTCTTGTTTTATTCCCTTAGGAGGTAAGGATCAAATGGTGAATAACAAACAGCTTGTACTCACTGGGATTTACAGCCTCATTAGAAAAATGAGATACAAGGAATAAAAACAATCTCCTAATGATTCACAGTTTACAAATCACTTTCACATCCACTATTTCATGTCAAATTTCTAACCTAGTTACTAGGGCAAGGCATATTATTTGCTGTGAAACAGATGAGGACACTACCATTTACTGAGAGTGAGTGCTTACAAAAGACAAGCTTGTTATTCCGTGGTAGGACAGGAATACCTGGATCTAGATTCTGTCTCTTTCCATTACATACCAAAGCACCTTATTATGGATATCTAGCACTAACGCTGTGGTAAGTACAAAGTACTGAAACTAAAGTGCAGACTATACATGATGGGAATTGTAATTTGTAGTTTCATTGTAGAAACAACTTGGTAAGAAAACCTTGAGGGAAAAGGTTCACTTTGCCTTGTCCATTGTTGCTATCTTTTAGGATCTACTTGAGAAGACAGTCAGTCTTCATTTGATCTTTGCTTTTGTATAATGAGAATCTAATCTCTAGAAACTATCCTTCTATGACCATGGATTGTATGAAACCAAACAGAGACAGAAAGACTGTATAGGAAGAAACTAAAGAAGTATAGCTGATAATGGTGCATTTATGGGCAGCTGGGCCAATGAGATGTTTTTCTCCACTCTTACAGTCCCATTTCTGTTTAATATAGACATCTTCAGTAAATAGTCTGTTTTCCGCCAACAGAAGGCACTTGGTATTAAGAGCCAACTAAGAGTTGGCTAAGAGTCACTGCTCCAACACAGACTGTGATAATGGGTTTCTGGATTCTTATAGTCAAAACCATAGTACTTATCTTCGGCTACTCTCCCATTTTCTGTCATTTCTCATCTATTATGCAAACCTCTTCTCAGCTTCCCTAGATGTCATCTTGAAATGAAGTGGGCAAGCCCAGATTCATTCGGAATGGGCTTCTGTCTTATTTTGTATGTGGAGATGTCGAGGAGTGGAGGAAATGCAGCTAGCTTGGTTGTTTTTCTGAAAAAAAGAAGATGAGAACTTAATGTCTGTTCTCAGGAAGTCATGCCACCCTTGGGCAAGTTTAGCAGTGAGCACCGGACTCAGTTTGAAAGATGTGTCCTGAATTTGCTACTGTGAATGTACTGTTTCATGTAATCCATTTCTGTTCTGAATAGCATTCATATTTTTACTCTACAGATGAAGTAACAGATTCAGAAAGATATCTGGACTCTCTTCAACTTTCTACAGCCAAGAAGGAGCTGGTTGAGAATTCATTCCTCAGACTGAATGTACTATTTTTCCCCCAATTGGGCTCGTAAGTTGCAGTAGATGTGTAAGTTTTAGATGGCACAGCTCAAGTGCAAAGTAGGCTTGGGTTGGTCTGGGGGATAAAACGTGGGATGGAGCACTGGGAGAAGTGTTAAGGCCAGGATGCTTAAGGGTAAGTTTTAAAGGCAGGAAGAAGAGGTCATGAATTATAACAGAATGTGCAGAGGTGGGAATGCATTGGGCACATATGAGCACATGTGTTCTCTGACCATAGGGCTAAGAAGAGCATTTTGAGGAAGAAGACAGTATTGTTTGTCTGGAACCAGGGCTTCTAGCCTAAAAATTAGGTTAGGTCTCTTCCTAACCTTCCTCACAGTGGCTGTGGTGATCAGCCCCCAAGTGAGACACTGTGTCGACAAGCAGTAATTTGGTTCTATTTCACTGGCCATGTTCAGTCAGGAGCTTTGTTGTTGCTTTTCAAAACTTTAAAAAAATTGCATTGTGTTGATAAATAGCCCTCAATCTTCTAATAATAGACAGATGTCTGCTTGAACAAATATCAGCTCTCTCATAATTCATTGTTTTTATTACCCTACCATTTGCCTATTGAGTCCAACAACCTCTCAAATTATTCACCCAAGTGCTTGTCCTGTATGTGACTCATACTTTTTTAGTTCACAGAGTAGATACAGGATGTCTGCATGTGGCTAGCAGGTTTTCTTTGATCCTTAATACTATTGTCTTTGTGAATCTTCTATCCCTTTGCTTGGTCAACTGAACTTGTTTTCTAGGAAGTACCTTCAGTATTGACTATGTCAGGGCCAGGACTGCTTAGAGACTGATCTAACAGTTTAACAATTTTGCTAAATTTGAACTGTCTGCTTACTGCAAATTATCTAATCTTTCTGAGAATTAAAATCTCATCTATAAAATGGCTGTAAGGAGTCTACTATATGACAAGTGCTAATAACAGTTGCATGACCCTTCTACATAAGCTGTTCTCTAATATATATTGAGGATTGAGAAAGTTTGCACTAGCACTAACAAGAACTTTATATGCATCATACCATTTAATCATTGTTATCTCTGAATAAGATTGGTACTGTTTTTATATACATGAATAAGCAAGGAAACTACAAATTTTAAGGTGTTAAGTAACTACCCAAATAAAATGCTACAGTGAAAGGTGTGAGAGCCAGATTAAGAATCTAAGCATTGATAGCACACCCCTTCTGCCTCTCTCCGGGACCTGAGGCCTGACGCAGACCGCTGCCCGGTCTGATCCTGGGGACACCGGATCCATCCTTACCCACCCTAGAGGGTGCACAGAACACAGAGCAGTAGGTAAGAAGACCCACTCACTGCTCTAAGCCCAGAGATGACTGCAGGGAGTGCATAAATTCCAGCAGATGCCCAAATTCCACCCCTGCTGAATAGCACACCCATTTTGACCCTCTCCCAGATCTAAGGCCTGACGCAGACCCTTGCCCAGTCTGCTCCTGGAAATACTGGATTCCTCCTGACCCACCCTAGAGGTTGCACAGAACACAGAGCAGCAGACATTCTAGAGGGTCCACTGAACCCAGAGTGGCAGAATTAACACTGAACACAGAGCAGCAGAGGAACAAAGGAACTCAGAGCTACAGACAACATATTTTGAGACATAATAGAGGAGGCACTGCACTCAGAGCAGTGGACACATTAGCCTGAGACATCCAAGAATAAACATTACACCCAGAACAGTGGATACCTAGCTGGACTGCTACCTAGGAGACACTATATTCTGAGTCATCCTAGAGGTACCACTGTATTCAGAGCAGCTGGAGAAGATCACAGAGACATTGGGACCCCGAGGAGATCAGACACAAGCAAGATAACTGGAAAGGGAGGTTTCAGTCAGAGACAGAAAGTACAGGGAGGACCAGAGTGAACCAGATGGCAAAAGGCAAGCGTAAGAATGTAAACAACAGAATCCAAAGTCACATGGCAACATCAGAACCCAGTTCCCCCATCATAGCAAGGCCTGAACACCCCATCACACTGGAAAAGCAGGATTCAGAATTAAAATCTCTTCTCATGATGATGATAGAGGATTTTAAGAAGGACATAAATAACACTCTCAATGAACTTAAAAAGGACACAGGTAGACAGATAGAAGCCCTTAAAAAGGAAACAAAAAAATCACTTAAGGATTTGCAAGAAAAAATAATCAGACAGGAGAAGGAATCAAAGAAAACCATCCAAGATCTAAAAACGGAAGTAGAAACAATAAAGAAACCACAAAGGGAGACTATCCTGGAGATAGAAAAGCCTAAAAAAAAAAAAAAAGATCAGGAGTCATAGACACAAGTATCACCAACAGAATACAAGAGATAGAAGAGAGAATCTCATGTGCAGAAGATACTATGGAAAACATTGACACAACTGTCAAAGAAAATGCAAAATGCAAAAAGCTACTAACCCAAAACATACAGGAAATCCAGGACACAATGAGAAGACCAAACCTAAGGATAATAGGTATAGATGAGGGAGAAGACTCCCAACTTAAAGGTCCAGTAAATATCTTTAACAAAATTATAGAGGAAAATTTTCCTAACCTACAGAAAGAGATGTCCATAAATATACAAGAAGCCTACAGAACTCCAAATACTTTAGACCAGAAAAGAAATACCTCCCACCACATAATAATCAAAACATCAAATGTACAAAACAAAGAAAAAATACTAAAAGCAGTAAGGGAAAAAGGTAAAGTAACATATAAAGGACGACCTATAAGAATTATACCAGACTTCTCACCAGAGACTATAAAAGCCAGAAGATCCTGGACGGATATCATACAGACCCTAAGAGAACACAAATGCCAGCACAGACTACTATACCCAGCAAAACTCTCAATCAATATTGATGGAGAAACCAAAATAATCCATGACAAAATCAAATTTATGCAATACCTTACCACAAATCCAGCACTTTAAAGGATAATTGGTGGAAAACTCCAACACAAGGAGAGAAACTACAACCTAGAAAAAGCAAGAAAGTAATCTTCCAACAACCCTAAGAGAAGATCACCACACAAACATAACTCCACCACCAATAACAAAAATAACAGGAAAAAACATTCATGATTCCTTAATATCTCTTAATGTCAATGAACTCAATTCTCCAATAAAAAGACATAGACTATCAGACTGGATACATAAACACAACCCAGAATTTTGCTGCATTCAGGAAACGCACCTCTGTGAAAAAGACAAACATTACCTCAGAGTAAAAGGATAGAAAACAATCTTACAAGCAAATGGTCCCAAGAAACAAGCTGGAGTAGCTATTCTAATATCAAATAAAATCAATTTTCAACTGATAGTAATCAAAATCAAAAAAGATAAAGAAGGACACTTCATATTCATCAAAGGAAAAATGTACCAAGAGGAACTCAAAATTTTGAACATCTATGCACCAAATGCAAGGGCACCTACATACATAAAAGAAACTTTAGTAAAGCTTAAAGCATACATTACACCTCACACAATAATAGTGGGAGATTTCAACACCCCACTCTCAGCTATGGACAGAAACTAAATCGAGACACAATGAAACTAACAGAAGTTATGAACCAATTGGACTTAACTGACATCTATAGAACATTTTATCCTAAAACAAAAGAATATACCCTTTTCTCAGCACCTCATGGTACCTTCTCCAAAATAGACCATATAATTGATCACAAAACAGGCCTCAACAGATACAAAAAGATCGAAATAATCCCTTGTACCCTATCAGATCACCATGGACTAAGACTCGTCTTTGATATGGTCAAAAACAACGGAAAGCCCACATACACGTGGAAACTGAACAATGCTCAACTCAATGATAACTTAGTCAAGGAAGAAATAAGGAAAGAAATTAAAGACTTTTTAGAATTTAATGAAAATGAGGACACATCATATCAAAACTTGTGGGACTCCATGAAAGCAGTACTAAGAGGAAAACTCATAGCTCTAAGTGCTCACAAAAAGGAACTGGAAAGAGCATACACTAACAGCTCGACAGAACACCTGAAAGCTTTAGAACAAAAAGAAGCTAATATTCCCAAGAGGAGTAGACGCCAGGAAATAATCAAACTCAGGGCTGAAATCAACCAAGTTGAAACAGAAAGAACTATACAAAATATCAACAAAACCAGGAGCTGGTTCTTTGAGAAAATCAACAAGATAGACAAACCCTTAGCCAGACTAAACAAAGGGCGCAGAGACAGTACTCAAATTAATAAAATTGGAACTGAAAAGAGAGACATAACAACAGAAACAGAAGAAATTAAAAAAATCATCAGATCCTACTACAAAGGCCTATACTCAACAAAATTGGAAAATCTGGATGAAATGGACAATTTTCTAGATCGATACCAAGTACTAAAGTTAAACGAGGAGCAGATAAACCATCTAAACAGTCCCATAGCCCCTAAAGAAATAAAAGCAGTCATTAAATATCTCCCCACCAAAAAAAGTCCTGGGCCAGATGGCTTTAGTGCAGAGTTCTATCAGACCTTCCAGGAAGCTCTAATACCAATTTTCTTCAAACTATTCCACAGAATAGAAACAGAATGAACAATACCCAATTCGTTCTATGAAGCTACAATTACACTCATACCTAAACCCTACGAAGACCCAACAAAGTAAGAGAACTACAGACCAATCTCTCTTATGAATATTGATGCAAAAATACTCAATAAAATTCTTGCAAACCGAATTCAAGAACACATCAAAACAATCATCCATCATGATAAAGTAGGCTTTATCCCAGGAATGCAGGGTTGGTTCAATATTCGGAAATCCATCAATGTAATCCACTACATGAATAAACTCAAAGAAAAAAAACCCCACATGATCATCTCACTAGATGCTGAGAAGGCATTTGACAAAATTCAACATCCCTTCATGTTAAAAGTCTTGGAAAGATCAGGAATTCAAGGCCCATACCTAGACATAGTAAAAGCAATATATAGCAAGCCAGTAGCCAACATCAAACTAAATGGAGAGAAACTTGAAACAATCCCACTAAGATCAGGGACTAGACAAGGCTGCCCACTCTCACCATACCTATTCAATATAGTACTGGAAGTCCTAGCTAGAATGATTAGACCACAAAAGGAAGTCAAAGGGATACAAATAGGAAAGGAAGAAATCAAAATTTCACTATTTGTAGATGATATGATAGTATACTTAAGCGACCCTAAAATTTCCATCAGAGAACTCCTAAACCTGATAAACAACTTCAGTAAAGTGGCTGGATATAAAATCAACTCAAACAAATCAGTAGCCTTCCTATATTCAAAAGATAAACAGGCTGAGAAAGAAATTAGGGAAATGACACCCTTCACAATAGTTACAAACAATATAAAATTTCTTGGAGTGAACCTAACCAAGCAAGTGAAAGCTCTGTATGACAAGAACTTCAAGTCTCTGAAGAAAGAAATAGAAGAAGAACTCAGAAGATGGAAAGATCTCCCATGCTCCTGGATTGGCAGAATTAATTTAGTGAAAATGGCCATCTTGCCAAAAGCAATCTATAGATTCAATGCAATCTCCATCAAAATTCCAAATTAATTCTTCACTGAGATAGAAAGAGCAATTTGCAAATATATCTGGAATAACAAAAAACCCAGAATAGTGAGAACTATTCTGAACAATAAAAGAACTTCTGGGGGAATCACCATCCCTGACCTCAAACTGTACTACAGGGCAATAGTAATAAAAACTACATGGTATTGGTACAGAGGCAGGCAGGAAGATCAATGGAATAGAATTGAAGATCCAGAAATGAACCCACACACCTATGATCATTTGATCTTTGACAAAGGAGCCAAAACCATCCAGTGGAAAAAGGAGAGCATTTTCAGCAAATGGTGCTGGTTCAACTGGAGGTCAACATGTAAAAGGATGAAAATCAATCCATTCTTATCTCCTTGTACAAAGCTCAAATCCAAGTGGATAAAAGACCTTTACTTAAAACCAGATACACTGAAACTAATAGAAGAGAAGGTGGGGAAGACCCTCGAATACCTAGGCACAGGGGAAAAGTTCCTGAACAGAACACCAATGGCGTATGCTCTAGGATCAAGAATTGACAAATGGGACCTCATAAAATTGCAAAGCTTCTGTAAGGCAAAGGACACTGTCAATAAGACAAAACAGCAACCAACAGATTGGGAAAAAAATCTTAACCAATCCTACGTCCAATAGATGGCTAATATCCAAGATATACAAAGAACTCATGAAAGTATACTCCAGACCACCAAATAACCCTATTAAAAAATGGGGTACAGAGCTAAACAAAGAATTCTCAACAGAGGAAACTCGAATGGCTGAGAAGCACCTTAAGAAATGCTCAACATCCTTAGTCATCAGGGAAATGCAAATCAAAACAACCCAGAGATACTACCTCACACCAGTCAGAGTGGCTAAGATCAAAAACTCAGGTGATAGTAGATGCTGGCGAGGATGTGGAGAAAGAGGAACACTCCTCCACTGTTGGTGGGATTGCAAGCTGGTACAACCACTCTGGAAATCAGTCTGGTGGTTCCTCAGAAAACTGGACATAGCATTACCTGAGGACCCAGCTATACCACTCCTGGGCATATACCCAGAAGATGCTCCAACATACAACAAGGACATATGCTCCACTATGTTCATAGCGGACTTATTTATAATAGCCAGAAGCTGGAAAGAACCAAGATGCCCCTCAACAGAGGAATGGATACAAAAAATGTGGTACATTTACACAATGGAGTATTACTCAGCAATTAAAAATAATGAATTTGAGAAATTTTTAGGTAAATGGATGTAACTGGAAATTATCATCCTGAGTGAGTTAATCCAATCACAAAAGAACACACTTGGTATTTACTCACTGATAAGTGGACGTTAGCCCAAAAGCTTAGAATAGAGAAGACTCAACTCACAAACCACATGAAGCTCATGAAGAAGGAAGACCTAGTGGGGATGCCTCAGTTCTACTTAGAACCAGTAACAAAATTACTCAAGGGAGCAAATATGGAAACAAAACATGGGACAGAAACTGAAGGAGGGGCCATCTGGAGACTATTACACCTGGTATCCATCCCATGTACGGTCATCTAAGCTAGACACTGATGTGGATGGCGGGAAGTGCATGCTGTCAAGAACATGATATAGCTGTCTCCTTAAAGTTTGCCTGAGACTGACACATCCAGAGGACAATGCTCATAGTTAACCACTGATATTATGATCAAGGGTTTCCCAATGGAGCAGTTGGAGAGAAGACTGAAGGAGCAGAAAGGGTTTGGGACCCCATGAGGAAAGCAACAATACCATTCAATCAACGCTCCCCAGGGTCTAAACCACCAGCCTGGGAGCACATAGGGAGGGATGCATGACTCCAACTTTATATGTAGGGGAGGATGGCCTTGACAGGCATAGGGGGGAGACAAGATTCTTGGTCCCATGAAAAATGAACACAAAGTTTGGGGGGGGATTGTGAGGGTGGGGAGGGGGTAGTGGGGGTGGAGGGTAGGTAAGGGCACAGCCTCATAGAAGCATGAGGAGTGGGGATGATATAGGAGGTTTCTGGGTGGTGGGAGGAAGTGTGGTAAGGGGATAAAATCTGAAATGTAAATATAATACCCAATTTTAAAAAAACTCTAAAAAATTTAAATAAAAAAGAAAGCAAAGAACAGAAAAAATAAAAAAATTAGCTTGATAGTAAAAATTGTTTTGAGAATTGTATATTGCAGAATACACAGCCTTGGTGTACCTACTCATCAAGCAAGCTGAGCAAACCTGCTCAAACCTCTGATGTCCTGGAATTCCATCTGTGAAGACCAAGCATCAGAGGCTTATCAATTTACTCTTCACCTCACCCCTCTTCCAATATCTCAACACCCGTAATCAGCTTGAAGAAGTTAATGATGAGTCAGCACCCCTATTCCCTGGGCTTGGGGACTAAGGTGGTTAATATTGGGCTGTCTTTCTAGGAAAAAATAGTGGTTTTGTTGGAACCGGGAGGAGTAGTTAGGAATTATTTCAGAGCCATAACCTATTGGTAGAAATCTGTATAATTATTCTCAAGATGAAGTTATAATTTCTTAAATTGCACAAAATTTACTTCAATTTTCAATTTTAGGGTTTCCATTGGTACGAGCTTCTTATTGATATAAAAGTGAGATGAATATTGATACCCACATAGGCATTGTGCCAGTATAACATATTTAGGAATACAAAGCTTAGACCCAGTCCTTCTTTAACTTTTCTAACTGATTTGAGATGGTTAGCCTGTGAGTTAAGGGACTATAGCAAATTCAGGGCTTTGAGTTTATTGATAAGGTGTTTTCTGTATTTTATTTAGAAATAGCTGAGAGGAGTTAACCAACAACAGTCCAGATTTCCTTACATGGATAGTTGGTTTTCAAAACGTCAGAAGTCCACAGAATTGACTTTACAAACATTTCTGTATTAATGTTCATTTTGATTAGAGATCTGTCTGCTCCTGACAGCTTCCTGTCTTGGATTCTAAGAAGAAATTGAGCATCTTTGGAGTTACTCCAGTTGTGGTGAGACATCCACCAGGCAAGAATTGCCTCTTCCCATCTACAGACAAATTACGGTCCAGAAAAGGACGCACTTGCAGAACAGTCGACTGATTATATCTGCCTAGACAGAGTAATCAGCCCTTAATAATTCTGCATCACTATGGTCTGTCAGAAGATCCTGGGCTAGAAAGCTGAAGACAAGATGCTCCAACGTTTTGAAGTATAGGGACTGTCCAGGTGTTCAGCAGTCTTTATAAATTGGCTAAGTTTTAGAAGCCATGCTTTGTGCTTCCCATAGCTTCAGTTAACTCAGTCATTCTGAATTTCTGACAGGGTTGAAAACTTACAGGCTCATAGGCAATCCTGGCTATTTACTTTGAGAGAAAAGATTGGAGTGGAGGGTTTTCAGCTGACATTCATTCCAAGACAAGAAAAAAAATCCAGGTTCAGAACTAAGTCTTTTAGTTAGGAGAGATGACAGATGTTCTGGTTAGTCAACAAAATGATGGACTGGTTATTAGGACTAACTAGTACCTCATTGGTACAAATCGGCACAATTATGCACTAGTTGTATTTTAAGAGAAAAGTTTTATTTATATTTTTATATACAGGAGGAGCTAAGGTGGGAGGAGTATGGAGAGGAAGAGAAGGAGTAAGGAGAGGAGGAGAAGAAGGACAGGAGAAGCTAGGTGATGATAGAAAGAGAGAGAAAGAGGGGAGGGGACATGGAGGCAGATATTCACGTGTCTCCACCAGTCAAAGATAGTTGATATATCTAGGCTGAGTATTGGGTTACACTCCTGACTGAACATTACCTAACTTATAAAGCCTTTGACTAACATTTTAATAAATTGTATAAAAGCAAAAAGGAAAAGGGGGCATGGGATAGGGATTTTCTAGGGAGGGGAAATGGGGAAAGGGGATGACTCTGAAATGTAAATAAAATATCCAATAAAAAAAAAAAACAAAAATAACTGAAAAAAAAGAATCTAATCATTCCATACTGGCCAAGAATCTGAACTCAAAACTATTCACTGGCTTTCTCTTAACTTATAACTACTTTACATCTTCACTTCCTAAGGCAGATATTCTATCTATGTCCCAAGTCTGACTGTTTCTCTGTATCTTACTCTTTAATAATCTGTCTGGTACTGTTTCACTCATGCCAGGCCTTCCACAAACTATAGTCCATTAGATATAGACCCACTGGTCTTCCTGTGTGGGTGCTGATTCCTGAATATTGCTCTTTCCATTCTCTGCCTAGTGAACAATGATTTCTTTACTATTTAAGCAAATTTTTGCTGAATATATATGTCTCAGGCCCAGTGTGAAGCATCTTGTTTCTAAATGGGGCTTGTTTCTAGGATGGGGCTCTTGTTTTAGAAGTCAGTTCCAATGGGGGAGGCAAACAAAACAGAGAGATGCTACTGGCATTTCCAATTTTCTTTTACAGTTCACATGGCCAATATATAATTAATTAATTTGTCTTACCAATTTTACCCCCAGTCTCTCCTGAGTTTGTGAATTTTTCACATGCTTTCTTGTCATTCTACTGTTCAACTTTTTATTACTTCTTATTAGATTGTTACAATAATCTGCTTACTCATTTTTGAATATACATTGTATATTCCATACTATCCTTAATATTGTAACCATATTCATTTGAGGCATATGTATATCTCTTAAAAACAGTATTTTGCCTTTCTGATGCCCTTAACATTATGGAAAAATAATAAATGCCTGCATTTCTAAAGTAAAAAGAACATGTTGAAATATACAAACAAAATACTTTAAAAGTTTCAAGGTCCTTGTAGGTTTTGACACCATATGGACAAAATTATAATGCTGTCATTATTTCCACCCAACATTTAGCCATTAGATTATGGCAATTGTCATTTACCCTAAGTTACTCTATATTACTTTAATAATAGGACAACTTTAAGAATTCATAAATTCACTGATTCATTAATTTCACAAATGTTCACTGAGCATCTGTCCACTGTGTTTGAAGCACAGACTGGGTGCTGGACATAAAGATTCAGGTCACACAGCTCCAGTGGATATCCTGGTGCTTGGTGCTTCAGTAACAATCATGGAAGACTCAGATGTGGTCTGTTTTCTCATAAAGATGAAACTATAGAATGAGACTACTCCTTGCTCTCAAGAGGCTTGTGTACTGTTAAGTAAGACAATGTCCATTTATTTACCCAATGCTTATGTGGTATCTATTATGTTTAGACACTGGGAATATAACAGTGAGTAAAGCAGAGCTTTATTATAGTTTCCATTTAGCATAACAAATACATGATCTGCATTCTCTGCAGGAGGCTGGAGGAGTGCAGAGGAGTCTTGAATTCTGCATAGAGTATTAGAAAGAATTTGGAATGGAACAATTAACTAATCACTAATAATTAACAATTAACTAATTAATTAACATTCTTAAAAGTGTGTGTGTGTATGAAACTAACTTACTCTTAGATAAGCAAAACTATATTTTGTATTTCTTTTTTCTTTTTTTCTCCGTCCCCCCCCTTTTTATTTTTAAGGATGGATTTCTTGATAGGTTCATATATACATATAATGCTTTGATTATACCCCTGACTTCTTACCCTCTCTCATCCCAGTCTCTCTATGTACCTTCTCAAGAAGTCTACCTCTTTCCCTTTATGTCTTTTTAAGAATATTGTGACCTAATAGGTTGATTTAGTGTTGTGTGCACAAGGGTAAGTAGAGGTCTCTCATTGAGGCATAGACAGCATGAAATGGACATACACCAGAGAAATTGAGCTTTAAAAAGGTACATTTTCATGGCTAGCCTAGAAAAATGCATGGGTGATATATTAAATTCTACACAGTTGTAGATTACAGAAGGCGAGCACAGAAAAGAAGAGACTGCTGCCTTAAGGATATAAAAGAGTACTAGAGAAGAGAAAAGATTTTAGGTCACAGAGCTATGCCGCAGCCATTGACTATATTTCTGGAACTATTATTCAGGTGAAAATAAAAACATTTACATGTACTATCTGTACACTGTCTATGGGCAGCAAAATTGTGACTATGGTTGATTTGGTTCCTTCACTCCAAAGAACTTTTGAAAGAATACTTATGCTTGGCCCTTTACAAACAGGAAAAATTAGTTGCTATGTCTGGTAAATTGACAGAATAATGGTTGTCAATGATCAAACCTCCATGATTTTTCAAGATGCATATTTATAGTCTTCTCATAGAGCCTATTTCACAACCTTTGAGTTTGGCTGGATCTTGTGAATAGCTTTGATAAGTATAAAGTAGTATAAGAGACATTCTGACATCTGAAGCTGGGCATGAAAACTCCTGTCATCTCTTTGGTGTTGCTAGAATCTTTCTGTCTTTAAGGGAAGAACTGGAGGTCAAATGAAGGGGAAGTGAGTTACCTTAGATAACACCCAAGACTTTGAAATGAGACATCTTATATCATCAGACCAAGCTGACCTCCACATAATTATTGTCATGTAATGAATCCCACATGAGACTAACAGCTGCCTAACAGAGTTCAGATCAAATGGCTGGTAGAGAGACTTTGTTGAGTTAATTCACTAAGGTTTGAAGTACTTCCATAGCAATGGATAACTAACATGCTAACAGATTAACTATTTAAGGATTAATATTGTTACATATGCACATAAAACCATTAAATATTATCAGAACATTAATAATATAGAGGAACACTATAGTGGAATGTACATACCATTATCTTTAAATACAGTTGTATTCTGGTCACCTGAATATCAATCTAACTTCCATAAAAGGCCTAGTATGAGGACTGGATGATATAAAAACATACTAAGTCACATGCTCCTTAGCACTTGCAGTCATTCCACATGAATGAAATTAAATCTCTATCTTCTTTAAAGGTGAGGACTTATATAATATAGGTGCCTCATAGAGTAACATAAAATTGATCAAATTCTGTTTTCTGGTTGTTTTTACTTCTGAAGATTTCTATTATACATTAAAATACCTGTTCGATGTATTTCTACCACTCAAAGAATAGACTAGATTAACATTGCTAGGAATGATGTACATATTTAAATTCATGGAACAAAAGTATGGGAAAAGATAGGTAGGTGAACAATAAAGAAAAGAAGGAGAAAAGTTATGTCTTGTTGAATTTATTAAGTGACTAGTACGGTTGAAGAAGAAGAAATTGTATGTTTTTTAAGTAGGCACTGAAGTGGATGAAACTCTGTAGCAGAGTGCACGTAGAGCGTAGTTGAGGCACTGATTTTGATCTAGTGCTAAAAAGGAAAACAAAGTAGCTCCACTGGTGCAATCAAGGCACTTTTCTCTTGGAGCTAACCAACACCTATTTGTACTTAAGATCAACTCAATACAAAGGAAATCATGCCTAGCACTTGTAAATCTAACCAACTACACTTGGCTGATTAGGCCATGAGCCCTAGAGGAGAACATACTACTACAATTTTCCTAAGCCTGTATAAGTTATAACTGCATTCTAAATCCTTCCCTTATATCTACAGAAAAAAATAGTTCTTACAACAGATAAAAGAAACTTTGGCAAACAAATGAAGAATATAACAGAGATCCATATCTGGTCAAAACACAGAGAAAAAGTTACCATCAAGTATCCAACCCCACATATATATCTATAATAGAATCTCTATACCAAAGGCTCTTGGAATATGAAATAGGAAGATTGGTAGAGTCAGAGAACAAGGATACCTGCTGACAAATAATATCTTCAAACTTGACAGAGAAGTTGAACCCATAAAATCTCAACAATATAGTCTCCTCACTGCAAAGTAACAATATCACTCAGCATGTCAATGATGAGGGAGACTTCACAAGGTCCCACAGTTGGCTGAAAACCTAATCTATGACTGCTGAAAGGAGAGTCAGTTTTCCCCTAGGGACCAGCTCCTGACAGACTATCTAACCTCAAGTGGCCAGTCCTACCTAAATATATTTGTATAGATGAACAATAGTAAATAGAATCAGTAGGTGTTATATACACGTGCTTGTGTGTAGATATGTAATGATAATAATTTAAAAGAGATGATGAATTTGTGAAGGAGATGGAAGTGCTGAAATAATTGGCGGTGGGAGAAGAGAAATGATATAAATATAATACTCATGTATTGAATCATAAAATATAAAAATAAATTAAAAAGAGATAAACAATGGCAGATATGGTTACCTTAAATATTTGAAAAATCCAATAAAGATATAAAAACAATTAAAAGAATAAAAAAATCATGTTCAGACAGGGAAATGGTAATATCTTTTAGTTATGATATTGAGTTTTCTTTTGGTGTGGTAAAATACTTTGGAACTAAATTAGGGTTGCTGGTAGTAAAATATAATGAATGTTAAATGTTATTGAGATCACTTAAAATGGTTAATTTTGTTTTGTATTTTATCTAAGAGAAATAATATATGCTAAAAACAACACAGTGGCTATATATAGTAATTTTGCATAGTTGAATAATAACTTTGAATATAAATCATTTTAACTGTCCAAATTAAAAAAAAAAAACATATATTAGGTGATTCAATTTTAAACACACACACACACACACACACACACACACACACACACACACACACA
>JANHMN010000004.1:37020394-37031391 GCA_030674055.1 Rhabdomys pumilio
ACACACACACACACACACACACACACACACACACACACACACACACACAAAGGGGTATTCTCTCAGAAAGGAACTTGAGAAGAAGCAGTAGTAGTATCTTAGTCAGTTTTGTTATCACTGTCATCAAAATTCATTAGAGAACAAATTACAATGAAGATTTGTTTAGTGCATGGTTTCTGAGTATTCAATTCATAATTTTTGTTCCATGGAACATGAGATAGAACATACAACGTCATACAGCATTCCCTCAAGTAGGTCTGCTTTTCCAAAGTTCATTTCCCAAAACTCTATTCAGATTCTGAATTGATCATTAGATTAAACCAGGGACCTCTTGCTCTAACTACCTCTGGGGATGCTCTCACAGATACATACAGAGCCATTATTTACTCCTGGGTTTTTTCAATCCAATCAGGATTTTGTCAATCAATATTAACTATCTAAAGTAGATATACCCTTGGGCCACTAAGATGGCTTGGATAATAAAAGAGCTAGTGCCAAGCTTGCAGGACTAAATTAGAATGTCTGTATCTAGATATTTTAAGGAGATTTCTGAAAATTATCTTATGTCCTCTATATACATGCTGTGGCAAGCATGTAAATGTATATACACAATCTCATACAGAAAAAAGTAAATGTAATACATTTTTAATGAGATACACTCATATCCAAAGAGACAGTCTTCAAATCAAAATTAGTCAGAGAAACAAACAAAATAAACACTTCTGATTGATACAAAGAACAATCCATGAGATCATATACAAATTATAAATATATGTTCACTAAACACAGACACACTGAGTTTTATTAAACAAATTCTATTTTAACAGGATGAGATAGTCTTCAATACAGTCAGAATGGGTGACTTTAATATTCCACTTTCACTCTAGATTTATCTTTCAGAGAAAAGTTGAGCACAGCAATATTAGAGTTAAGTGGTATTATAAATGAAATAGATTTAGAGATATCTATAGAAGACTCCAATCATAGCTACAAAATATAGGATTGTTTTTTAGCAGGCCATACAACTTTGTCTAAAATAAATTATGTTTTAGGTTGCCTTGCAAGCCTTAAAGTATACTGAAATTTTAAATGATATCTTAAAAATTATCAAATAATAATGGAAAAAGATTATAAAACACTTTATAAACTACAGAAAATGTATAAACATATGAACATTTAAAAAGATATTTTTGTATAATCTGTGAGTCATTGAATAATATAGAGTTCTAATGATGAAGCTTTATTGCCAACTTGACTAGACTATGTCTTTGAAGAAATTTCCAAAGATGATGTATGGAAAAAGCAGCAAAAGGGCAGAGATGTCCTAAATTTGAATAACTGCATTTAATAGGCTGGTGGTCCAGATGAAATGAAAAGATGAAAAGATAAAGCCAGATAGTGCACAAATTTACATTCCAATCTTCCCAAGATTTTTTTTCTGTAAATGCTATCACCTGGGAAAATTCACTTCCAGAATTTTCAGACTTTTCTTGAAGACTTGCACCCTTGACTATCCATGAATCTCCTGTCTTTTCTCCTAAGAATTCTTATATTGACTAAGAAGCTGCCAGATTTTCACATTCTCACACATGTAGATGGCCATCACAAATAATTCAGCCTCCAAATATCTAAGCAAAGTCACAGAATCCCATTACAAGTATGCATGTTCTCTCTCCCCCCATCTCTCAACCTCTCTCAATCTCTTACTTCAAAATGAGTATTATCTGTGTGTGTGTGTGTGTGTGTGTGTGTGTGTTTGTACATGCATTTTTGTTGGCATGCACACACACGTGTATGCATGAACATGTACATTTTACAGATAGAGGAGTAAATATACCAATACACCCCATATTTTTTTAGTTCTCTTGTTTTTGAGAATCCTGAATAAAACAAGGGAAAGATTAAAAGTTTCTATAATCAAATAAAAATAAAATACAGATGACCAGTGTTTTCAGTTCTGATAAAACCAGTTCAAAAAGAAGTTTATAAGTAAACACATAAAACCACCAGGGAAATCTTAAATAAAGCAGATGATGATATATCCCAAGGTCTTGAAAAAAAATGAGAAAACCTAATATCAATTTTTGCTGAAATAAATTTAAAAATCAGTGACAAAATTAACAAAGTACCAAACAAAAGGACAATTCAAAAGACTAATAAAACAGCTAGTTAACTCCTGGAAAGGATAGACAAGATCAACAAACTGTGTCAAAGTATTCAAAAGAAAGAAAGACAAATAAAATGAGATGAAAACAAGCTATTACATCAGATATAACTGGAAGCTTTAAAATCACCAGGGAATACTTTAAAAATACATGCTTCAATAAATAAATTTAAAAACACCCAGAAAAAAAAAATAGAGAGAACTTAAGACATGTATACTAAAACAAGCCAAGCAGATATAAACAACTTACAAAGATCAATGAGATTTAAACAGAACTAACAATTCTCCTAGAAAAAAAACCCATGGTACTAGATGGATTTACTGCTTTATTCTAAAAGTTCTGCAAACAGGAACTGAAACAGTGATCCCCAGACTTCCATGCAAAATTGAAAGGTAAGGAACACTTCCAAGTTCACTACATAAAGCAGGGATTAGTGTGATACTAAAACTGAATAAAGACACAAATGAGCTGGATAGATGGTTCAAGCCTAAAAGTGCACGCTGCTCTCCCAAAGGACTAGAGTTTGATTTCCAGAATATCTGATGGCTCACAACTGACTGTAACTCCAACTTCAGGCTATCCAACACCCTATTCTGGTGTTGGCTTCTGTTGGCACCTGAATATATATGCACATATCCATAGACATACATGCATATAAACAGTTTAAATAAAAAGAAAAATTGAAAATAAATGATTTCCTTGTTTAGTTGACATTCATACAAAAACCCTTATTGAAATTTTTGAAAACTGAATTGAATTACACATTTAAAAATAATAAACCATAATCATACTGGGTTCATTCTAAGATTGCATATAATAGTTCACATGTACAAATCAATTATGTCTTACTGCAGATATGTAGACTCAAAAGTCAAAAAAATAAGATGTTCTTCTTAATGGATTTAGAACATACATTTGACAAAATTTAACATACATATATGATAAAATCTCTGAAGAAACCAGCAGAACAATAGGATAGCAATACAGAATAGGTTAATTGTGATAAAATTATAATCAACTTTATATGGAATGGAAAAACTCAAAACATTTCCTTTAAAAACAGGGAGTTGAGGACTGTTCAAACTCACCACTATTATTCAAAAGGCTTAAAATTAACAAGAGGAATAAAGGAAGAAAAAGAACTGAAATAAATGCAAATAAGAAATAAATCAAATTAACCTTATTTGAAGATGATATCTCATACTGAAAAAGACCCTTAAGACTCACTAAAAGACATTTATAGCAGATGAACACTTTTAGCAAAATAGCAGGATATGAACCCACATAGCAAAAGCAAATTTAATAAGAAAGTAATCAGGAAACCAATCTTACTTGAAGTAGCCACCCAAAATTAAACAAAGTACCTAGAAATAAAACAAATAACTAAAGTATGAAAGCTCTGTAGTAAAACTTCAAAAGAAGTGAAATGACAAATTTCTATGTGAGAAAAGTGTAATATTTTACTTATGAGGGAAAATGCAAATCAAAGCTATACTGAGATTTCATCTCACTCTAGTCAGAATGACTGTCACCCAGAAACCAGCTAATGGCAGTTGATGACTGCTGAGAGAGGACTTTTGTCTGGGAAGGGACTGTCACTGGTATGTAGTTCATGGCAGTCAATACTCTTCATGCACACACATAAGGGCAGCTCTAATAGGACTTAGTGTCTGAGTTTTTAAAATCCATGAAGTTGGAAAAAAGGGCAGATATATGTTAAGGGAGTGTGTTGAGGGAGGGTTGATATGACTGAAATATATATAAAATTAGGAGAGATAAATAGTGAAAACTGTTTATGAAACTCCATGACCAGCATGAGTCTTACATGGACAAATGATGCCCACATCATTAATTTAGGCAAGGCTTAACATAATGATAAAAGAAGACATCCATACAATAATGTCCAGTGTCCCCAAATATATCTGACATTTGCTGTCATCAAGATATCTGGTAGAAGTGTCTGCTCTAGAGAACAATTATTTTCTGATGTGTTTACCTCTTATCTGTTACTATTTTTTAGGGGGGGGTTATTCAGTAAACAGGAAAGCTTGGGTGTCATTTAACATAGGCAGATTAAGACATCAAGATTTCCTGTCACTCACTAGTCTACTACTTTCTTTTCAAGTTCCACAAACCTCTTATTTCTGTTTAGGTCAAAAAAAGATGGGAATTTGTCTTAAAATCTTATCATCTTATCATCTAAGCATAGCTTCATAACATTTTAGGGCTTTTTTTCTTCTTCAGAAGGGCAGAGAAAGCTTTAACTAGATCAGCATGAAGCAAGCTTGGTAATAAATATCCAGCCCACAGATACCTATTAAAGTTCATTGGCTCTGTTTTAAAATAAACTGTGGGAAGGTCACCTTGATTACAAAACCACAGACACATTCTCAAATAGCTACAGGCTTTGATCTTAATGTTCAGAACTCATTGTTTTTAGGACTGAAATGAACCAGAACTTGGAAATCAAAATGATGACTCTCTCAAGAACTGAATTATACTTAGTTTTTTACTGTTGCATTTGAGATTCATCCTGCCGCTCTGAAATTTCCTATGTCTTACTGTTTCAATGTATGTTCAATTTCCTTTCATCATTACATAGTAGGAATAAGTATAGATATTTTCATCATAAAAACTATTTGAATCCTAGCTGCAACCCTTTCCAACTACCTTGCATTGTACAAGTGCATTAACCTTTAGAAATTAATTTTTTTTCTTGGAAATAGAGGAACAACTACCCATAGATTAAAGAGAAAATAAAGTTCTAAAATACCATCACAGACTTTAGCATGATTCTTGTATGTGCATATATTCACTAAGACCCCGGCTCAAAAAATTAAGATAGATAACAGTAGAAAAAGACATTTGATGTCAACCTCTCATCTACATAGGAACGTATAACAGTATGTACACATGCTCACACATTTACATGCACCTGCATGCACACAAGTCATCCTTACCTATCACTCCACAGATAAACATCAAGATTAGAAAAATGGATTAATCCCACATTAGGTGAAAATAGATTACAATTAAACAGTCCTAAAGACTCATAGAAAATATCACTAAGACATTGAATTGGCTTTGGAATCTAACACTGAGGCCAGACAAGGCAGCCCAGCTAGAACATATCCCATAGACAGGCAATAGGTTTTGGGAGAGCCCACATGAAGACCAAGCTGAAGATCATCTAGTACATATGTGCAGGGAGGCCTAGGTCCAATCAAAAGTCAGCATCAAATTAAATGGAAAGAAACTTGAAACAATTGCACTAACATCAGGGACAAGACAAAGCTGTGCACTCTCTCCATGTCTATTTAATATAGTACTTGAAGTTCTACACAGAACTACAAGAAATAAGACAATTAAGGAGATAAAGGGGATACAAATTGGAAAGAAAGAAGTCAAAGAATTGCTATTTGCAGATGATATGATAGTATACATAACAACCCCAAAATCTGTACCAGAGAAATCCTGCAGCTCATAAATAACTTCAGCAAAGTGGCTGGTACAAAAGTAACTCAAATTTCAAAGAAATCAGTCACCCTCCTTTATATGAATGATAAATTGCCTATGAACAAAATTAGGAAAATAACACTCTTTACAATAGCCACAAATAATATAAAAAGTGTTGATGTATCCCTAACCAAATAAGGGAATGATCTGTATTACAAGAACTTCAAGTACAAAAAGAAAGAAACTGAAGAAGAAATCAGAAGATGGAAGATCCCTCATGCTTATGAATAGGTAGGATTAACAGAAAAAAAGACCATCTTATTAAAATCAATCTACAGATTCAATGCAATCCCCATCAAAATTCCAACACAGATTTTTATATACTTTGAAAGAACAATTCTCATCTTCATATAGATAAACAAGCAACACAGGATAGTTAAAATATTCCTGAACAATAAAAGAACTTCTGGAGGAATCACTAACCCTGACATCAAGCTGCACTACCAAGCAATAGTGATAAAAATCAAATGATATTCATACAGAAATAGACATGTTGATCAATGGGATCAAATCAAGGATGCAGAAATAAACCCACACCTATGTACACTTGTTGTTTTTTTTGTTTTAAAAAGAAGTCAAAACTATACAATGGAGAAAACACTTCAGCAAATGGTGCTGGTCTAACTGGATGTCTACATGTCAAAGGCTGCAAATATATTCATATCTATCACCCTGCACAAAACTCAAGTTCAGTTGGATCAAGGACCTCAACATGAAACCAGATACACTAAATCTCATAGAAGAGAATGTAGAAAATACCCTTGAATGCACTTGAGACAATTTCCTGAACAGAAACAATGGCTCAGGCTCTAAGATCAACAACTGATAAATGGTGTCTTGTGAAACTGCAAAGCTTCTGTAAGGCAAATGACACTGTCAATAAGACAAAACAGCAGCTTACAGATTGGGAAAGGATCTTTACCAACATCTGACAGAAGTCTAATATAGAAATTTTATAAAAGACACAGGAAGTTAAACACCAACAACCCAAATAACTGAATTTAAAAGTGGAGTACAAAAATAAGCAGAGAATTATAAAAAAAGGAATCTCAAATGACTAAGAATTACTTAAAGAAATGTCCAAGGTCCTTAGTCATCATGGAAATACAAATCAAAACAAATCTGAAGTTCCATCTTACACCAATCAGAATGGCTAAGATAAAAAACTCAAGAGATAGCACATGCTGGTGAAGATGTAGAACAAGGGGAATATTCCCACATTGCTGGTAGGAGTGCAAAGTTGTACAACCAATTTGGAAATCAATTTGGCAATTAGTCAGAAAACTGGGAACAGTTCTACTTCAAGACTCAGTTATACAACTCCTGGGAATCTATCCAAAGGGTTATCCATCATCCCACAAAGACATTTGCTCAACTATATTCATAGAAGCTTTATTCATAACAGTCTGAAACCATAAACAACCTAGATGCCCCTCAACTGAAGAACACATAAAGAAAATGTGTACATCTACACAATGGAATTCTACTCAGCTATTAAAAACAAAGACAAAATGATTTTTTCTGGCAAATGGATGAAACTTAAGAATATCATCCCTAGTTTAGTCCCTGATTTTAGTGGAATTACTTTAATTTTCTCTCCATTTAGTTCGATGTTGGCTGTTGCTTTTACTATGTTTAGGTATGGGCCTTGGATTCCTGTTCTTTCTAAGACTTTTACCATGAAGGGATGTTGAATTTTGTCAAATGCTCTCTCAGCATCTAGTGAGATGATCATGTGGTTTTTTTCCTTTGAATTTGTTTATATAGTGGATTACATTGATGGACTTCCAAATATTGAACCATCCCTGCATTCCTGGGATAAAGCCTACTTGATTATGGTGGATGATTGTTTTGATGTGTTCCTGGATTTGGTTTGCAAGAATTTTATTGAGTATTTTGCACTGATATTCATAAGGGAGATTTGTCTGAAGTTTTCTTTTATTGTTGGGTCTTTGTGTGGTTTAGGTATGAACATAATCGTGGCTTCATAGAACAAATTGTGCAGTGTTGCTTCTGTTTCTATTTTGTAGAACAGTTTATAGAGAATTGGTATTAGGTTTGCTTGGAAGGTCTAATAGAATTCTATACTAAAACCATCTGGTCCTGGTCTTTTTTTGGTAGGGACATTTTAATGACTGCTGCTATTTCTTTAGTGGTTATAGGACTATTTAGATGGTTTATCTGATTCTGATTTAACTTTGGTATCTGGTATCTGTCTAGGAAATTTTTCATTTCATCCAGATTCTCCAGTTTTGTTGAGTATAGGCTTTTGTAGTAGGATCTGATGATTTTTTTGAATTTCCTCAGTTTCTGTTGAGTACTGGAAGAAATGAGTCAGGCTTTAAGCAGAAGCAAGAGGGCAGTGGGCTTGATTATTGCTGATATAACAGCTTTAATTACATTAATTGCTAGCATCACAGCTTCTGCAATTGCTGTGACAAAAAAAATGTTAGGATAGCTACTTTTGTTAATCATTTAGCAAAAAAATGTTACTAATGTGTTGAATATTCAAGAGGATTTAGATAGGCATTTGGAAGAATGAATTGATGCTATTTATCCTATTCAAATTATTGGAAAGAGGTTCAGAATTTAAGGGTAAGGAGCCATCTTGAGTGTCATGCCAAATATTGTTGAACTCATGTTAGTTTTAAAATTTACAGTGGTAGTCATTATAATAAGGAAGAAGTTTAAAAACACTTGTAGTGTATTTGACATAATTCTAACACTTCTCTGGATGTTTTAACAATACATAGGGAGCTTATGAATTTCAAGAATGCTTTTCTGCTAAGCTTAAATGCTGTAGATACTGCAGATAAAATTACCTGTGGCCTGAGGTCAGTATTTCAAGCTTCAAGAATGGTGTATATATAGCTTGATCATGCTAGCTCTTTTTGTCCTGGGAATACTTTTATCCCTGCCCATTGTGTTAAAGCTTGTCTTTAACAGTAACAACATGTTGGTAGCCAAAAGTACATGGCTTGAACCTGAAAATGAATTCCCAGACAGAATTATTAAATTAATAGGCTGGCAAACTGAGGACAGGTAAGATTCTGCACAGAGCCTTACCAACCTAAGACATAAGTACATTGCTCTTGATAATGCATATTCCATGATGAGTAAGGAAGGCATTCTTGTCAGAATGACCTAAGACAGGCTCAGTCTTGTTAATGAAATAAAAAATGGAGAGAGGCAGAGAGCCTTTAGGGCTGCTTGGTAAAAATCTGACATGGGCCAAGGACAAGGAAATAGATTGCTTAGCAGGAATATGACATTGGCCAAGGACAAGGAAGTAGGCTTCAGGAAGGAATCTGACATTAGGCTAGAGCAAAGAAGTGATTTCAGGCAGGAATCTAAGTCTTAGGCTAGAACAAAGAAGTAATTTCAGGCAGGAATCTAAATATTAGGCTAGAACAAAGAAGTAATTTCAGACAGGTATCTAAATCTTAGGCTAGAACAAGGAAGTAGGCTTCAGACATGAAAATGACTTTGGGCTAGGACAGGGAATTAGGGCTCAGATATTTTGGTCATTCTGATAAATCCTTAGAAACAGTGATCACCCGAGTGTTCATGTAATTGGGTTTAATGCCTTGCTTGTTCTTTGACTATTTGTGATTATTGTCTTGCTTGTTCCTCGACTATTTGCATCTATTGTATTGCTAGACCCTCAACCTAGAACTAACCTTAACACATGCACGTAATTAAAATGGTATAAAAGCAAGAAAAAGGATGCAGGATGGGAGGGGAAATGGGGAAAGGAGATGACATCTCTATTGTAAATAAACAAAATATCCACTAAAAAAATTTATAAAAAGAGAATATCATCCCAGGTGAGGTAACTCTGTCCCAAAAGGACATGCATGGTATACATTCACTTATAAGTAGAAATCAGACATAAAATGAAAGATTCCCATGCCAAACTCCATGGACCCAAAGAAGCTAAACAAGAAGGCAGGCCAAAGGGAGGATGCTTGACTCTCACTTAGATCAGGGAATAAAACAGTCATAAGAGGCAGATGGAGGGAGCAAACTGGGAGGAAGAGGGGGTGGTGAGGGAAATGTGGGGTTCAGGATCAGGTGTGGAGATGGACAAGAGAGATGGACATATGGCCATGAGAATAAATAATAATTTACAACTGCCTAGGAAGAGTAGGTGCGGGGCATGTCCATGATGAGAGAGAGACCTGGGATAAGTGAGGCAGTCAATAATCAATAGAAGTGGCCTTAGCTGTGACTCACAACATTGGGGATATATAACCTGAAGAGGTCACCTCCTGTGGCCATGTAGGAACCCCAGTCAAGTGAGAGGGACACCAACTCACCCACAAAAATTTGTTCCAAAATGTACACTGTCTACAAAAAATGTGGAGTCAAGAGATGGAGCAGAGATTCGAGGAGATGGCCAACCAATAACAGCCCAAATTGAAACCCATCCCATAGGTGAGCACCAACTGCTGACAGTATTAATAATACTCTGTTATGCTTGTAGACACAAGTGTAGCATGGCTGTCTTCTGAGATGCTCTACTCAGCAGCTGACTCAGACAGATGCAGACACCTACATCCAAAGAGTGGAATGAGCTTGGGGTCTCTTGCAAAAGAATAGGAAGAAAGATGATAGGCCCCAAAGGGTATAGGAACTGCACAGAAAGACCAACAGAGTTAACTAATTTGGATTCTTAGGACTCTCAGAGTCTGAACTACCAACCTAAGAGCATACACAGGCTGGACATAGGCCTCCCAGAACATACAAAGCTTTCTAAACTTGAGTAAAGAAACAAAACATTTCTCTAAAATGAGTTCTATCAGTGCTCTATATCTGAAAATCGACAGATGTCATCAGTAAGTGTCTAAGAGGAAATATACACACATATTTGGTAAAGTTGTGGGGTTTTTTTTTAATGGTGTTTAGAGATAAAATGCTAAGACATGTCTTAGATCAGACAACTTAAAATATCTTGTGATTTTAAGGGATCCCTGAGTGTGTGAACCAGTAGGTCTCTGGTTATTTTGCCTTTTCTTCGTACTCTTTCCTTCTGTTTCTTTGTCCTGTCCAACCTCAATGTGCTTCTGTTTTTGTTGTTTCTTATTGTACCTTATTTTGCTATAATTTTTAGAAACAGATGAATGAAGAAATGAGTAAAGGAATGAATGAATTAAAACTTGGAAACTGGAGTAAATGTTAATAAAATTTATACCCACACTCCACTTTAGGACAGGCTTTATGTTCAGGAGTAGTTGAGTAACATATGATGGATGCCATAGCTCTATGTGTGTGTGTGTGTGTGTGTGTGTGTGTGTGTGTGTGTGTGTGTGTGTG
>JANHMN010000004.1:37031401-37121230 GCA_030674055.1 Rhabdomys pumilio
GTGTGTGTGTGTGTGTGTGTGTGTGTGTGTGTGTGTGTGTGTGTGTGCACTTGCCTTTATTTGCTCATAGTTTTGTGGGTTTAGTTTTTTGTCTGTTTGTTTATTCCTTTGAGTAATGTTTCACATTGTTTTCTTGTCTTAGTTTTTGTTTTGTTTTGTTTAGTTTTTTTTTTTTTTTTTGAGAAAGAACTTACTGTAGGATGAGTAAGAAAGGAGAGATAATCTGGAAGGACTTGGGGGAGAGAAAGAATATTATCCAGTATATTTAAATTTAAAAATTGTTTTAAACAGTAAAAATAAAATACATAATCTTGTTGAAGCACATGAATGCTTTAAATACATGTATAACTTAATAATTTTTACAATATATGAGTAGAATTAGAATTTTATATAGAATTAGGAGTATCCATTGGCCAAATAGTCATCCCAAAGTATTAGTTTATAATTAGTACATATTAAGAGTCTGGAGTTAAATTTTCATAAAGATCTATAGTAAAGATTATTTGGTTTTTTCTTAAAGAAGGTCTCTAATATCAAACAGATACTGTGAAACTTAGGAAAACACTTACCTATCTATGGATATCCTAATATATGTGTGAAGAGCCTTCTATAGGTGGGAATTATTGTAAGAGGATATAGTTGTTAAGTCCACCTGGTTTGCAATGCATTAAATATTAGTTTTTTTTAATCCAATCTGAATCTGATTCTTGAAAATATACTATCAAGAAAAATTACATTTTATAAATTAGGATAGACAATCTCTTTTAAAAGACTTTTTTTTTTTTTTTTGAGATCATAATAAAATTACACCATTCGCCCATTAGCTTTCCTCCTCCAAACTCTACCATATGATAAGACTATAAACTTTGAGGTTAGAAGATTGAGTACTTATAAATATCAAATAATGGGAGAATAAAAACTATGAAGAGAGCATAAAGGGAGCTGCTCAGGGTCTTGCTGTATTACCGGAGAAAGAGGCAAACAACAAAATTGGTCTTGCCAGCTGGCTACACTGAAGACTTCCCACAAGGTATATGCATGTGAATACATGCTGTCAACTGTAAACGTTTATATAGTTCTTTAAGTTTAGCTCCTTTTCAGATGTTATGTTCCTTTGATAGTTTAGTTTACCCTTGAAATGTCTTCTTGTAGGACTTGCTAATTTGTGGTGCCCTGTGAAAAAATAAAATCCTAGAGCTCCTGTTTAAAAATTATTAAGTCTTTCAAGAAGACAACAGCAGAGCAGTAATGTGAGCACAGGTACTGTAAGACGCCACGCATGATCACTCAGCTTGTATACTTAGGAAGCCAGTCATGGACTCCCCCACCAACACCCTGCCCAAAACCCCTGTATCTCTAAGCAGCTGTTGACTGAGCGCTTTCAGATTAGGTCATTAGGACTCCTTAATATAATTGCAAATAACTTTGGATAGCTTAGAAACAGTTATTGATGAGCCCCCCCTTCTTTTTGCCTTAATCTCTTCCCATTGATTCTGATAGTCAAGGGCTGGTGATGATGATGGCTGCAGACAGTGTGGTAACAGGAAGAGAGGTGACAATGCTCTAAGAGGTCTTGTGTGGAGCCAGAGGATCTGGAGGTTCAACAAGTGTAGGCTCTAAAAGGATTTCAGTGGTGTGACACAGGAATGATGCTGCTTTCATGATTTTGTCCAGTTATTCTGGGATTAAAAATAAGAACTAGTGTTTCCTGAAAGTAATGAAAAAATAATCGAGACACAACCTATGTTTTCTCACTTCTAGTCCCCATTCACTGTCCAATATTTTCATGTTTTTTATCTCTGACACAAGCTCTGTTATTAAATTATTATGTGGCCATACGCTTCATATAGCTTCTATAAATAACTTCTGTAAGACAACAATAATATATTCTGTGCCCCCAAAGGAGTAAGCATACTTTCCACAAAGTATATTTTCAGAAAACTCTAACTAAACTATCTTAGTTCTGGTTCTGAATTGACATTTTTGTGTAAAGTCTAGATCTTTGTCTTCTTCATTTGGGAGACTAATTCTTCCAAGTGGTCATGTATATATTTAAAGAATTTCATCCATCAGAATAACTGAAAAGCAATGGGAATAAGTTGTTGTGAAGAAGCTTGAGAAGTTAAACTTCAGGCCTAATTACAAAAAACAAACAAACAAAAAAAACCACACAATAAAACAATCAAATAACCCAAAACAAACAAACAAACAAAATCCCACAAAAACACATGGTTCTGGAACTCAGCTAACATCTCATTTTTTTTCTCTTGTTGTGATAAAATAATATGACCAAAGCAACTTAAGGAAGAAAGGGCTTCCTCTGGATCACAATCCAAGGGTACAGTCTATAATCGCAGGAATTCGAAGGCAGCTTTGGAAGCCTCTGATCAGACTGCATCCAAAGTCAAGAAGTAGAGAGAGATAAATTAATGCATACTAGTGCTCCTGTGCTTTCTTCATGTTATTCAGACTCATATTCCAAGACTAGAAAATGGTCCTAGAAACAATTAAAGTGGGTCTTCCAGCATCAATTACTGTTTTCAAGATTATTTCTTCCTGATGGGGTTACCAATCTACCTTCAAAATTTTTGACCCAGAATTGTTCCTGTCTAAAAGAAATGTAGCAACAAAAACGGATCAGAGCTTGAAGAAAAGGCCGTCCAGTGACGGGCCCAACTTGGGATCCATCCGATGGGCGCACACCAAACCCTGACACTATTACTGATGTCATGTTGTGCTTACAGACAGGAGCGTAGCATGGCTGGTCTCTAAATTGCTCTATCAGCATCTGACTGAGACAGATGCAGATGCTCAGCGCCAACCATTGGACTGGGGTTGAGAACCACTATGGAAGAGTCAGAGCAAGGATTGAAGGAGCTAAAGGGGATGGTAACCTCATAAAAAACAAAAGTATCAAGTAACCGGGATGCCCTGGAATCTCCCAGTTACTAAACCACCAACCAAAGAGCATACATGGGCTGGTCTGTGGCCTCCAGCACATATATAGCAGAGGACTGCCTTGTCTGGCCTCAGTGGGAGAGGATATGCTAAAATCTGTGGAGACTTGATGCCCTAGGGAAGGGGGATATGGGAGGGATGTGAAGTGGAGGTCAAGGGTAAGGGGTATATGTAGGTGGGTGGAGGAGCACACACTCAGTGACAAAAGGGAGGAGGTTTTGGGTGAAGAGCTCTTGGATGGGGAACGAGGAAAGGGGGTAACCTTTGGAATGTAAATAAATAAAATAATTTTTAAAACATATTCTTTCAGAGGTACTCCCAGTGGCTCATTTCCCAGGTGAGTCTAGATTCTGTCAAGTTATTGATTAACACCCAAGACTCAATTTCTCTCTGTTATTCAATTTAAATAACACAAGAAAAATTCTGTGGCAGTCCCTGTGTGGAGAGTTCCTATAGACTCTTTTAGTTTGCTGCCAACAAATCCAAAGCCAGTGTCTCTGGGAGACAGCCATACAAGTATCAGTGGAACTATTCTCAGCATCCCGAGGACTAGATTCACTGAGTACTACGAAAGTGCTCTGCTACATGTTGACAAGTTTGTTATGGGTGATGTTACTATTATAGTCGCTTTTGAATTCTCAAGGTGGCTTTTACTGTAGTTTAGAAACAAGAAAACCAAAACTCAGAAAAAGTGAGTAACACATGCGACTTTGTAAGACATAAGGAGAGCGAGAAGTGAAGTCAAGGTTCAAGAGATAATAGGATCCTTACCTTTTATTTTTCAGAATTTTCAGGCAAATAATCTGTAAAAGCAGTCTAATGATGCCAAGCATCTTCAATGTAATCATATTTCTAGTCTTAATATATAGTGAAATCAGATGCAAAGTATTGAAAGTCTGACAAAGCAAATGCCTATAATGCTTAAATTGAGCAAATGTTTATAATAAAAAGATCAAGGCACGCACAGATATAGATATTGGAAAATTATACAAAACTGCTTTTATCTGTTATGAACTGCAGTGAAGATTTAATAATGTGATCTACAATTATGCCAGTTGGAGCTGCTACATAAGGCAGGCCAAGTCTTATCTCTGTTTTCTACATCTCTGGAGGTGGCCTGAACCATTATTTGTGTTAATAACAGTAAATCTCTATAAAATTCCCTAAGATTTTCTCCTGATATCTATAGATATAGATACAAATGCCAACTGAATTTTTTACCTTGATATTCCACAGAATCTCCTGTAAAGAATGGACATATCATACCCTTGCATCATCTAAAGCTGTACCTCCTTTAGCATTACTTATTATTTTATCTTGTCTCTATAAATTTATCTATTCTTTGCTAGAGTTCCAAAAATAATCTACGATAACTGGAGCTGAGGAGTTAGCTCTGTAAGTTAAGTGCTTGATTCTCAAGCATAAGAACCCAACTCTAGCACCCTCATGAAAAACTCACTGCATTGGTGCATGTTTGTAATGCTGGATGGAGATGCAGAGGCAGGAGGATCCTTAGGATCAATGGCCAGCCACCCAGCCTAATTGGTGAGCTCTAGGTCTAGCTCTAGCTCTAGTGAGAAATCCAGTCTCAGAGAACAAGATGGGAAAGGAATCCCAAGGCAGGCAATGTAAGTCCCCTTTAGGAGTACCACATAAAGACCCAGCTGCACAACTGCTAATGTATACAGAGACCCTGAGTCACTACAAGGCATGCCATCTGATTGGCAGTTCAGTCTCTATGAGCCTGAATGGGCCCAGGTTAGATGATTCTAAAGGTTTTCTCGTAATGTCCTTGAACTCTCTCACTCCTTCGGTGCTTCTTCCCATTCTTCCACAGGATTTCCCAAGCTCAACTTAATGTTCAACTGTGGGTCTCTGCATCTGTTTCCATCAATTGCTGGCTGAAGCCTCTCTGATGTCAGTTATGCCAGGCTCCTGTCTGCAAGTGCAGCAGAATATCATTGAGAGTGTCAGAAGTGGGCTCCCTCTCATGGCATGGATTTCAAACTGGGCCAGTCATTGGTTGGCCCTTCCCTCAAATTCTGCTCCATTTTTTTATTCCTGCACATCTTTTAGGTAGGGAAAATTGTGGGTCTAAAGTTTTGTGGCTGAGTTGGTGTCCCAATTCCTCCATTGGAAGTCTTGCCTGGCTTTAAGAGATGGCAAGTTCAGATTTATATCTCTCAGGCCTCCTCTTTACTGAGAAAGAGTAGGAAGGGCTGGGGGAGGGGAGATGAGAGGAAAGGACTAGAAGGAAAGGAGGGAGAGGAAGCTGAAATCCAGATATAAAGTAAATAAATTAATTAATGAAAAAGGATAACATTATTGGGAGCAATAATCAAGGTGGATGGGAGTGTTCACGGAATTTTGTTTATTGCCTTGTTTTTTCTTTGACTATTTGTGTTTATTGTCCTGCTTGTTCCTTGACTATTTGTATCCCAGGGGTCCAGGTTACAACAGTCAGTCTTCTTAAGCTTTTTTATTTCCCCTTATGATTGAGTCTGTCCTTAAATTGAAATTTCTGCCTTTGAAATAGGAATGCCTGTTTTATAGCTTCTTAGCCTATTCAACATACTATAACAAAATTCCTTTTATAGAAATATTATAACAATGTAAATTTATTCCTCCAAGTTTTAGAGGCTGAGGAAACCAAGATCAAAGTACTGACAAATTTAGAATCCTTTGAAGGGTCACTACCTGGCTCATAGATGTCACCTGCTCCGTATATATATCCTCAGATGCTGAAAGGTGCAAGGCAGCTCCTTAGGACCTTTAATAACAGCATCAATTCTATTAATGAGAGCCTCATCATAATCTAATCACCTCCCCCAAACCCACACTCTAATAGCATGTCCTTGGTGCTCAGACCTTAGCATTTGAATTTTAGGACTTAGCAGTAGTACTTATGATATTTTATAAGTTTATAATTTAGGGCAGAGGTACATAAATAGTATTTGCCCCATCTTCCATTTTATCCATTTTATATTGACAAAGACATCAAGTCATTTTTCTCACAATTTTATCCTCTGCACACATAACACTGCTAGACATGTGATAGACAATCAAAAACTATGTGTAGCAAACCATGAATAAATCTGTGCTTCTCTGGTATGGAGTGGGTGGCTAAAATCTATATGTGGCTAAGACAGATCAATCTACTTCTTCCTTACTATTTCTTCTGCCACACTTCCAGTTCAAACCCAAACCCTTTTCCAGGTGAGTTATCACAGTGATGTCTTACCTAACTTCACAACTTTGAAAATGCTTCACTCTTTTGCCAGAGTCCACTTTCTCTGGTGCATACATAATTTCTCATCATGTGTTTTCCTTTTATAAAGTAAAAGTTAATCCATCCAAATAGCTCCCAGGTTGGTGTAGCTTAACCTTATTACAGAAGACATCTTATACTATCAAATGAGAAAATTTATGTCTTACTTACATTGGCTTCTTAAAATTTTTACTATATTATGGAATATTTGATATAACAAATCTTATTAGCCAATAAAAATATAAATGATATGGAATGTTATTCAACTTGCTGTCACTATAGTGTACATAATATGTGAGAAAGTCAACTTACGAAGGTATTTGGGGCTCATCATTTTTGAAAAATCAGTCATGATTTAGTATTGTGCTGCCTAGAACTTGGAAGCTAAGGAAGGAATAAGAGAAGCCCAAGGCTAATCTGGGTTATATAAAAAGATCATATCAGAAACAAAATGAACTAAATTACAGAATGTTGAAATGCTCACAAAAGATAACACATTACCAAAATTCAACTCAATTTTAATCTCATGGATGCTCACAGAAACTGGGCCACCAACACAGGAGCATGCAGGGGCTGCACCTAGGACCCCTACATATTTCAAACAGATGTGCAGCTTGGTCTTTATATGGGACTCATAACAAGTGGGATGGGGGCTGTCTTGGTCTCTGTTCCCTGCCATTGGCTCTCTTCCCTACCTGAATTGCATAATTGGGCTTCAGTTGGAAAGAATGTGCACAGTCCAGATGGGACTAAGGTAGGGTGGTACCCAAGGGAGGCTCTCATTTTCTGGGGATGGGGAAATGGGAGGAGGGATTTGTAAAGGTGGGAATGAAGGAGGGGGCAGCTGTGATCAGTATGTAAAGTGAAAAAAAAACCTAAATTATTGGAAACAAAATGAAACATTGATTTCACTGGAGGCCTTGACTTTTAACCTAATATCATGGCTTCAATACTCTTTTCCCAACCTTCAGCCCAAGTTACTTTTAGTATGATGATATAAGCAGTTTGGATATGTGACCTCTTGAAACATTCATCTCATCTTTTCTTCAATGTTTGTAGGGGATTGACTGTCCTTTATCCTTTCCTTAACCCTACTACTTAAACATTAAAAGAAAAATACAACTCATGATCTTCCTGTCTCCTCCTCCTTTAGCAAATCTTATTGGCATGTACCACCACAAACAACTAATGGAGTTCATTTACACAATGGAATACTATTCAGGTATTAAAAACAAAGACATCAAGAATTTCTGAGGCAATGGATGAACTAGAATATACCATCCTGAATGAAGTAACACAAACCCCAAAAGATACGCATGATATGTACTTAGTGATAAGTGGATATTAGACATAAAGAACAGAATACTCATGATATGTCATACAAACTCTAAGAAGTTAAACAAGAAAGAAAGCCCAAGGGAGGATGCTTGAATAACACTCAGAAGGGAGAACAAAATAGTCACTGGAGGCAGAGGAAGGAAGGAAAGAGAAGTGGGAGGGGAGTGGAGGGCAGGTATAGGGAGAGGCAGGAGAACCAGAAGGCCAGTAGAATAAATGAAAATCTACAGCTGCCATGGATGGGGGATTTTTAGGAAGTACCACACTCCTGGATGGAAGAGGCTCCCAAGAGTAAATAACCTTAGCCGAAATGCCTAACATGTGGAGATGTGGAGATGCCCACACCTCCATGTGAGAACATGAACCCTGAAGAGGCCACCTTGTGAAGCCAGACAGGATCCCCAGTGAAGGGATAGGGACACCAATCCACCTACAAATTTTCAACCCCAAATTTATCTTGTCTAAAAAAAAATGCAAGGACAAAGATGGAACAAAGACTAAAGGAATGGCCAATAAATAATCAGACCTACGTGAAAATTAACCATAGGCAAGTACCAATCTCTGACATTATTAATGATATTCTGTTATGCTTGCAGACAGAAGCCTAGCATAACTGTCCTCTGAGAAGTTCTATCAAGCAACTGACTGAAACAGGTGCAGTTGCCCATAGCCAAACATTGGAAGGAGGTCAGGGGCTCTTTTTAAAAAATTATTGGATGTTTTATTTATTAACATTTCAGATGCCATCCTCTTTCCCCATTTCCCCTCCCTAGAAACTATCTATTCCATTCCCCCTCCTCCTTTTTTCTTTTATACCATTTTAATTACATGCAAGTATTAAGGTCAATTCTAGGTTGAGCATCTAGCAATACAATAGATGCAAAAAGTCAAGGAATAAGTCAGACAATAAACACAAATAGTGAAAGAACAAGCAAGGCATTAAACACAATTACACGAACAGTCCCTTGATCACTGTTTCTAAGGACTTATCAGGATAACCAAAATATCTGAGCCCTAATTCCCTGTCCTAGCCCAAAGTCATTTTCATGTCTGAAGCCTACTTTCTTGTTCTAGCCTAAGATTTAGATTCCTGCCTGAAATTACTTCTTTGTTCAAGCCTAATGTCAGATTCCTGCCTAAAGCCTACTTCTTTGTCCTTGGTCAATGTCATATTCCTGCCAATCAACTCAATTCCTTGTCTTTGGCCCATGTCAGATTCTTGCCAAGCAGCCCCAAAGGCTCTCTGCCTCTCCTCAATTTTTATTTCATTAACAAGACTGAGTCTGTCATAGGTCACTCTGACAAGAATGTCTTCCTCCCTCTCTGGATTCCAGCAGGTCTGCACCCTTGTGGAAACCTCATCCTGAGACATCCCAGAGAGGCCAGTGTCCTCAAAGAGGCAGGTAAAGTCAGTCGCACACTGCCCTATGCCCCAGAGCCACAGCTGTGTGCAGGAAGCTCACAGGACACCCCCCCCCAGGTATCCAAACCTGCCCCTATGGAATTCCACTCCCCTTCCACCGCTCTCCGGATCCTGGTGGCAGGAGCAGACACCCAGTGGGTCTGCACCCTTGTGGAAACCGTATCCTGAGACATCCTAGAGAGGCCACCAACCTCAGAGCAGGGGATACCATACCCAGAGACATCCTAGAGGAGCCACAGAACCCAGAGCAGCAGACACCATATCCTGAGACATTCTAGAGGAACCACTGCACTCAGACCAGCTGGAGCTCAGGATCACAGGATCACAGTGACATCTGGACCCTGAGAAGTTTTGACACAGGCAAGATAACTGGAAAGAAAGTCTCCAGTAGAACCAGTGAGTGAGGGTAGCACTAGAGATAATCAAATGGCAAAAGGCAAGCACAAGAATGTAAACAACAGAAACCAATGTTACCTGGCATCACCAGAACCCAGTTATCCCACCATAGCAAGCTCTGAACACCACATAACACTGGAAAAACAGGATACAGAATTAAACTCAATTCTCATGATGATATTAGAGGACTTTAAGAAGGTCATAAATAACACTCTCAAAGAACTTGAGGAGAACACAGGTAAACAGATAGAAACCCTTAAAGAGGAAACACAAAAATCCCTTAAAGAATCGCAAGAAAACACAACCAAACAGGTGAATGAATTAAACAAAACCGTCCACGATCTAAAAATGGAAGTAGAAACAAAGAAATCTCAAAGGGAGACTACCCTGGAGATAGAAAACCTAAGAAAAAGACCAGGAGTCATAGACACAAGCATCACCAACAGAATACAAGAGATAGAAGAGAGAATCTCATGTGCAGAAGATACCATGGAAAACATTGACACAACTGCCAAAGAAAATGCAAAATGCAAAAAGCTCCTAACCCAAAACATCCAGGAAATCCAGGACAAAATGAGAAGACCAAACCTAAGGATAATAGTTATAGATGAGGGTAAAAACTCCCAAGTTAAAGGGCCAGTAAATATCTTCAACAAATTTATAGAGGAAAACTTCCCTAACCTAAAGAAAGAGATGTCCATAAATATACAAGAAGCCTACAGAACTTCAAATAGACTAGACCAGAAAAGAAATACCTTCCATCATATAATAATCAAAACATTAAATGTACAAGACAAAGAAAAAATACTAAAAGCAGTAAGAGAAAATGTTAAAGTAACATATAAAGGCAGACCTATAAGAATTACACCAGACTTCTCACCAAAGACTATAAAAGCCAGAAGGTCCTGGATGGATATCACACAGACCCTAAGAGAACACAAATGCCAGCCCAGGCTACTATACTCAGCAAAACTCTCAATCAATATTGATGGGAGAAACCAAGATATTCCATGACAAAACCAAATTTACACAATATCTTCCCACAAATCCAGCTCTTCAAAGGATAATGGATGGAAAACTCCAACACAAGGAGGGAAATTACAACGTAGAAAAAACAAGAAAGAAATCTCCCAACAACCCCAAAAAGAAGATAGTTACACAAACATAATTCCACCTCGAATAACAAAAGTGACAGGAAGCAATAATCATTTTTCCTTAATGTCTCTTAATATCAATGGACTCAATTCTCCAATAAAAAGAGATAGGCTAGCAGACTGGATACATAAATAATACCCAAATTTTTGCTGCATACAAGAAACACACCTATGTGACAAAGACAGACACTACCTCAGAGTAAAAGGATGGAAAACAATCTTCCAAGCAAATGGTCCCAAGAAACAAGCTGGAGTAGCAATTCTAATATCAAATGAAATTGATTTTCAACCAAAATGTAATAAAAAAAGATAAGGAAGGACACTTTATACTCATCAAAGGAAAAATATACCAAGATGAACTCTCAATTCTGAACATCTATGCCCCAAATGCAAGGGCACCCACATACATAAAAGAAACTTTGCTAAAGCTCAAAGCATACATTGCATCTCACACAATAATAGTGGGGGATTTCAACACCCCACTCTCAGCAATGGACAAATCATGGAAACAGAAGCAAAATAGAGACACAATGAAACTAACAGAAGTTATGAACCAAATGGATTTAATTGAGATATATATATATATATATATATATATATATATATATATATAAAACATTTCATTCTAAAACAAAAGAATACACCTTTTTCTCAGCACCTCATAGTACCTTCTCCAAAACAGAACATATAATTGGTCACAAAACAGGCATCAACAGATACAAAAAGATTGAAATAATCTATTGCACCCTATCAGACCACCATGAACTAAGGTTGGTCTTTAATAATGACAAAAACAAAGGAAAGCCCACATACACATGGAAACTGAACAATGATCTACTCAAGGATGACTTGGTCAAGGAAGATATAAAGAAAGAAATCAAAGACTTTTTAGAATTTAATGAAAAAGAGGACATATCATACCAAAACATGTGGGACTCCATGAAAGCAATACTAAGAGGAAAACTCATAGCTCTAAGTACCTACAAAAAGAAAGTAAAGAGAACATACATTAATAACTTGACAGCACACCTGAAAGCATTAGAACAAAAAGAAGCAAATATACCCGAGAGTAGATGACAGGAAATAATCAAACTGAAATCAACCAAGTAGAAACAGAAAGAACTATAAAAAATATCAACAAAACCAGGAGCTAGTTCTTTGAGAAAATCAACAAGATAGATAAACCGTTAGCCAGTCTAATCAAAGGGCACAGAGACAGTATCCAAATTAATAAAAATCAGAACTGAAAAGGCAGATATAACAACAGAAAATGGGGAAATTAAAAAAAATCATCAGATCCTACTACAAAGTACTATACTCAACAAAATTGGAAAATCTGGATGAAATGGACAATTTTCTAGACAGGTACCAGATACTAAAATAAAATCAGGAGCAGATAAACCATCTAAACAGTCCTATAAATCCTAAAGAAATAGAAGAGGGCATTAAAAGTCTCCCCACCAAACAAAGTCTGGGACCAGATGGTTTTAGTGCGTAATTCTATCAGACCTTCAAGGAAGACCTAATACCAATTTTCTTCAAGCTATTCCATCAAATAGAAATAGAAGGAACACTACCCAATTCATTCTATGAAGCTCCAATTATGTTCATACCTAAACCACAAAAAGACCCACCAAAGAAAGAGAACTACAGACCAATCTCTCTTATGAATATTGGTGCAAAAATATACAAAAAAATGCTTGGAAACCGAATCCAACAACACATCAAAACAATTATCCATTATGATAAAGTAAGCTTTATCCCGGGAATGCAGGGATGGTTCAATATTCAGAAATCCATCAATGTAATCAACTACATAAATAAACTCAAAGAAAAAACCACACTAGATACTGAGAAAGCATTTGACAAAATTCAACATCCCTTCATGTTAAAAGTCTTGGAAAGATCAGGAATTCAAGTCCCATACCTAAACATAGTAAAAGCAATATACAGCAAGCCAGTAGCCAACATTAAACTAAATAGAGAGAAACTTGAAGCAATCCCACTAAGATCAGGGACTAGACAAGGCTGCCCAATCTCATCTTAACCATTAAATATAGTACTGGAAGTCCTAGCCAGAGCAATTAGACAACAAAAGGAAGTCAAAGGGATACAAATAGGAAAGGAAGAAATCAAAATTTCACTATTTGCAGATGATATGATAGTAAACTTAAGTGACTCTAAAACCTCCACCAGAGAACTCCTAAACCTGACAAACTACTTTAGCAATGTGGCTGAATATAAAATCAACTCAAACAAATCAGTAGCCTTCCTCTACTCAAAGGTTAAACGGGCTGAGAAAGAAATTAGGGAAATGACACCCTTCACAATAGCCACAAATAATATAAAATATCTTGGAGTGAATCTGACCAGGGAAGTGAAAGATCTGTATGACAAGAACTTCAAGTCTCTGAAGAAAGAAATCGAAGAAGATCTCAGAAGATGGGAAGATCTCCCATGCTCCTGGATTGGCAGGATTAACTTAGTAAAAATGGCTATCTTGCCAAAAGCAATCTACAAATTCAAGGCAATCTGCATCAAAATTCCAAATCAATTCTTCATAGAGATAAAAAGAGCAATTTGTAAATTCACTTGGAATAACAAAAACCCTAGGATAATGAGAACTATTCTCAACAATAAAAGAACTTCTGGGGAAATCACCATCCCTAAAACTACTACAGAGCAGTAGTGATAAAAACTGCATGGTATTGGTACAGAGGCAGGCAGGAAGATCAGTGGAATAGAATTGAACCTGTAGATTGCTGAGTTAGGTAACCCAATCACAAAAGAACACACATGGTATTTACTCACTGATAAGTGGATATTAGTCCAAAAATTTGAAACAACAAAGAGTCAACTAACAGACCACACATGAAGCTCATGAAGAAGCAACAACAAGTGTGGATGCGTAGTCTTACTTAGAAGGAGTAACAAAATACTCAGGGGAGCAAATATGTAGACAAAGTGTGGGACAGAAACTGAAGGAGAGGTTGTCTGGAGACCATTCCACCTGGGTACTCATCCCATGTTCAGTCACCAAAAATAGATGCTGATATGGATGACAGGAAGAGCATACTGACAGGAGCCTGATATGGCTGTCTCCTGAGAGGTCCCCCAGAGTCTGACATACCCAGAGGCAGATACTCACAGGTAACTATTGATCTGATCAAGGGTCCCCAGTGGAGAAGTTAGAGAGAAGACTGAAGGAGCTAAAAGGGTTGGTGGCCCCATTAGGAGAGCAACTATACCAACCAACCAGAGCTCCCCAGGGTCTAAACCACCAGTCTAGGAGTACATAGGGAGGGACCCATGACTCCAGCTATATATGTAGGGGAGGATGGCCTTGTTGGGCAAAGGTGGGAGAGGAGATCTTTGGTCCCATGAAGGTTAAACACTGAGTGTGTGGGGGGGAATCTGAGGGTGGGGAAGTGGGTGTGGTGGGTAGGTGGGGGCACATCCTCATAGAAGCAAGAGGAGGGGGGATGGGATAAGGGGTTCCTGGGTGGTGGGGAGAATGGGGTAAGGGGATAAAATCTGAAATGTAAATATAATATCCAATTTAAAAAAAGGGAAAAAAAGAAAAGTTGTTAGAACCAACATCTTTAATAAAATGTCATCCCTATTTAAAAAAATTATCTTGATACTAAAATTTGTTTTGAGAATTGTATAATGGAGAATACACAGCCTTGGTATATCTACCCATCAAGTAAGCTGAGCAGACCTGCTCAAACCTCTGATGTCCTGGAATTCCATCTGGATGCAGTGAAGACACAGCATCAGAGGCTTATCAATTTACTCTTCCTCCCGCTCCTCTTCTAATATCTCAATGCCCATAATCAGCTTGAAGAAGTTAATGAAGAGTCAGAGCCCTTATTCCCTGGGCTTGGGGACTAAGGTGGTTAATATAGGGCTGTCTTTCTAGGGAAAAGTAGTGGTTTTTGTTGGAACAGGGAGGATTATCTAGGATTTATTGCATAGCCATAACCTATTGATAGAAATCTGTATAATTGTTATCAAGATGAAGTTATAATTTCTTAAATGGTACAAAATTTACTTTGATTTCAAATTTAAGTTTTTCATTGGTACGAGCTTCTTATTGATACAAAAGTGAGATGAATATTGTTACTCTCATACGCATTTTGCCTGTATAACAGATCTAGGAATACAAGGCTTAGACCCATTTCTTCTTTAATTTTTTTTTAAACTGATTTGAGATGGTTAGCCTGTGAGTTAAGGGACTATAGCAAATTCATGGCTTTGAGTTTATTGTTAGGGTGTTTTCTATATTTTGTTTAGAAATAGCTGAGAGGAATTAACAGACAACAATCTAGACTACCTTACATGGATAGTTGGTTTTCAAAACGTCAGAAGTCCACACAATTGATGTTACAATCATTTCTTTATTAATGTTCATTTTTATTAGAGACTGTCTGCTCCTGCCAACTGCCCTGTCTTGAATTCTAAGAAGAAATTGAGCATCCTTGGAGTTACTCCAGTTGTGGTGAGACAGCCACTAGGCAAGAATTGCTTCTTTTCATCTTCAGACAAATTACTGTCCAGAAAAGGACACACTTGTAGAATCGTCGACTGATTATATCTGTCTAGACAGAGTAATCAGCACTTAATAATTCTGCATCACTAGGTCTGTCAGATGATCCTGGGTCAGAAGGCTGAAGATCAGATGCTCCAACATTTTGTAGTATAGGGACTGTCCAGGTGTTCAGCGGTATCTATAAATTGGCTAAGTTTTAGAAGCTATGATTTGTGCTTCCCATAATTTCAGTTAACTCAGTCATTTTGCATTTCTGATGGGGTTGAAAACTTACAGTCTCATAGCCAATACTTGCCATTTACTTTGAGAGAAAAGATCTGAGTGGATGGTTTTCAGCTGACATTCATTCTAAAGCCAAGAAAAAATCCAGGTTCAGAACTAAGTGTTTTAGTTAGGAGAGATGACAGAGGTTCTGTTTAGTCAACAAAATGATGGACTGGGTATTAGGACTATCTTGTACCCCACGGGTGCTAATTGGTATAATTATGCTCTAATTGTAATTTGAGAGAAAAGTTTTATTTTAACAGGAAGGGTGATATGTAGGAGGAGATAATGTGGAAGGAGTATGGAGAGGAAGAGAAGGAGTAAGGAGAGGAGGAGAAGAAGGAGAGGAGAAGCTAGGTGATGAGAGAGAGAAAGAGAGAGAAAGAGATTGGGACATGGAGGCAGATGTTCATGTGTCTCCACCAGTCAAAGATAGTTGATATATCTAGGTTGGGTATTGGGTTACACTTCTGATTGAGCATTACCAAACTTATAAAGCCTTTGATTAACATTTTTAAAAAATTGTATAAAAGCAAAAAGGAAAGGGGGCATGGGATAGGGGTTTTCTAGGGAGGGGAAATGGGGAAAGGAGATGGCATCTGAAATGTAAATAAAATATCCAATAAAAAATAAAAAAGATTAATGCCTTCCTTACCCATCATGGAATATGCATTATCAAAAACAATGCACTTATGTCTTAGGTTGGTAAGGCTCTGTACAGAATCTTACTTGTCTTTGGCTTGCCAGCCTGTTAATTTAATAACTCTGTCTGGTGGCTCATTTTCAGGTTCAAGCAATGTACTTTGGCTTCCAACATGCTGAAGTTGTTAAAGACAAGATTTAACATGATGGGCAGGGATAAAACTATTCCCAGGACAAAAAGGGCTAGCATGATCAAGCTATGTATGCCATTCTTGAAGCTTGAACAAAATAGAAATACTGACCTCAGGCCATGGATAATTTTATCAGCAGTATCTACCTCATCAAGGCCCAAAAGAGCAGCATTCTTTAAATTTATAAGCTCATTATGTAAAGTTAAAACATGGAAGAGTTGGGGAAAGGATCAAAGGCCTTGAAGTGGATGGGAACCCATAGGAGGACCAATAGAATCAACTAACCTGGACTCCTGGGAGCTCAGAGACTAAGCTACCAACCAAAGAGTATACATGGACTGAAATGAGTCCTGAAGTACATAGGTATCAGACCTGCAGTTAAGTTTCCATGTGGACCCCCCAACAGCTAGAGCGAAGGCTTTCCATATAGATGTAGCCTGACCGTGGTATCTGTTCTCCAACAGGGCTGCTTTGTCTGTTCTCAGTGGGAGAGGATGCACCTAATCTAGCAGACAGTTGATAGGCCATGGTACGGAGATACCTAGAGGGCTCCCACCCTCTCAAAAGATAAGGAGAGGGTCTCTATGATGGGGGTACTGGGGTGCAGTATTTCAGGCAAATAAACAAATACATATAAAAAGTAGAATTAAAGAAAAATACAAGTACCATATCCAAAGTGATATTTCTGTCCCTAATAACCAAAGCACCTTCGCATATGGCTGTATTAAAACACAGGGGACTTATACCTCAGCCTAAAAATTACTAAAGAATAAGGGAACACTGTCATTAATCTTTACATGTATAAACTGTCTAGCAGAGATGAGGTAGAAGAGGTAGTCAATAAATATGCTTTCAAGTCATGTAGTAAGCATTTAATGAATTCCTATATGGCAGGCACTGTTCTAGGCTCTTGCTATCTATCAGTAAACAAAGATCCTACACTTATGGAGCTTAAATTATAGTAGAAAACAGACAATAAACAATAAATTGTAAAATGTAAATAACATTGATTTTAATTGATAAGGACAGAAAACAAAATACAAAACTTAGAGAGGCCCTAAGGAAGATCAAGAGTTCTGGAGAAGCAAGGTTTTAAAAGTTTTTCATATAATAACTAGGGTATATGCCTTTATGGAGAATTCTGAGCATGCTCACAGAAGATTGACTGTGTGGCTACCTGAACTGAGCTCTCTAGGGAAAGGAAGCAGCCATAATAATACTTCCAATGCAGAAGAATATCTGATACATGTGAGGGACAGGAAAGACTAGGACAGCTGAAAATTTGAACAAGGAGGAAAGTAGGAAGTGTTATGGAGGGCAGAGGTACATAATGACTTGCCTTGTGTTGAAAGAATCATTCCAGCAGCTATGGAGAATAGACTATAGTGACACAAAGATAAAAGCAGGGATTGCTATTAGAAAGTCATTATAGCAATACAAGAGACAAGCAGCATCACCCAGATTAATTCTGCAATAGTCCTAGAGCACCATAAAGAAGAGAAGATTGTCTTTGCCTAGACACAGAGTGAATAATATTTTTGTAAGTGGATTTCAGCCTTATGACCCATGTCCTGCTTATCTTCCTCATTTTCTGGCATATAGTATTGAGTTAGGTACAAACTGCTCATGCTTTCTGAAGATAGCATGCTTTCTTCTGCCTTTGCAATGCCCTTCTCATTGCCTATAACCCATTTCTCAAACTTGTTCTGTTAGCAACATTTTACTCATTCTCTAAGACCCAACACAAATGCCACCTTTCAACTGATTCTTTCCCTAACCACTTACTTAGAATTGGTCTCTTTATTCCAGCAGTTCTCAACCTGTGAACTGTGATCCCTTTGGGTACTGACCTACCCTTAAGCAGGGGTTGCTTTAAACCATCTGCATATCACATATTACATTGTGATTCATAACAGCAGCAAAATCACAATTATAAAGTAGCATAGTTCATAATCTTACAGTTGGGGGTCACCACAACATGAGGAACTGTTTTAAAGGGTCATAGTATTAGGAAAGATGAGAACCACTGTACTGTTCCTTTCTAGGTAGTCTGAATATACCACGAATTCAGGCATATTACAATTGTACTCATACAGCCTATAAGTCACACAATATAACTTATTTAATGCCTATCTATAGTAAAATCCTTTGACTTCATTACCTTTATAGTAAACATAGGAGACAAAAACAAGGGAACACTAGAAAATGAAAAGAAAGGGAAGAGAGAAATAGCCAGTTTGAAACATTGCAGTTTCAGTCTAGTAAAATTACTTGGACATCATATCTTTTTAAAAAGAAATAACTGGTGGCAAGCACAATAGGAAACCCTCAGGTTCCAGCCATGATTCTCAGAAAATTTTAAGCTCAAGAAATAGCTACAGAGAGTAGAGTGGAGGACATGGTTGGTGAGAATCAGTCACCTATAAAATTCTGATGAGAACAAGCACTTGGATTCCTTGATCAAATTCAGAAATAGTCTTGGTAGTGTTTGGGTCCAGACCTCCGAAGGCTTTTTCAGTTGTAACAGAATACAAATGTGCTGAAGGACAGGAAGACTAACAAGCCCTGACACAGCCTTGACTGTGGCTAACTCCCACAGTGTCATGCTTGGGAATAGTTGGGTTAGAGAGAGGCTAGAGTTGGGTCACAGCACTAGCACTCAGTCACTGGATCTGTCTGTCTGCACATCGTCTTCAGGTAGAATAAAAGCTACTCTTTTAGATAGTCTATTAAGAATGGATTTGGCTGAGTGGAGACAAACATCTCAGACATGGTTCTGTCTGTCTTTCTCTATATCTCTTAATAAACTTCTTTTTCCATCTAATCATTTTTTTCATGAAAAGTTTAGTCAGTGTGATCTTTAAGGTGCCTTCAGGTTCTGAAATGCTATGTTGTTTAGTAGGAACTTCAAAGATGCTACTCTCTTCCTTCCTAACTCTGCTCTCTTACCACCTTCTGCACACTCCCACATAGCACTTTAAGAAGAGGTGTAGAAGGAATCTTTTTATACTATCCAGTTTGGAAGAGGAACTTGTCAAAATCTAGAGCCTCTGGGGAATGTATCACTGTTGATTCACTGAGCACCACAGACACACCCCACATTCAATGTCATGTCTTCATTGTTTCTGTCAGGAAAATGTACCCTCCACTCTGAGCAAGAGAGACATGTCTTTATCTTCAACAATTTACTCTTTTAAAATCCCATCTTGCAGCTTCAGTTGCACTAAGTAATTCTATTCATTATGAAATTGGAGTAAATATCATGGAAATATTGAAATAAAATAATATTCTCACTAACACATTCATCTTAATTGTTTCTTTTCTTCTTGGTAGAGTGAGTGGGAGATAATCATATCTATTTCAGTTATTCTTTAAATTACTGGAGTTTTACAATGAGCTATTTGATGAGCTTAGGTTTTTTTTTTTTTTAGTATTTTTTCTCCCTTTTCTTCCTCTATAATATTAAAGCAAGGCCTATTACAGTTCAAGTGAAATCATTTTGTTGTTTCTGATATACTTGATCATGTGCCAAGGCACAAACAATACTTTTTATGACCCATGTATCTTTATTAAGTTTGTTTCCCAAATTAAAGATTCTGGGAATAGGTTAAAATGACTATAACAGAAAACTTTCATGGGCAAGCATGAAACTTTAGAATTAATGTAAGTTTTTATGGAAAATGAGAGAAATTATTAGTAATCTTTCAGTGCTGGGAATTGGAGCAGGATTAATCTGTTAGCATTTTATCATTGAGTTCATGTTTTCAGGGCTGGAGTTCCATCACCAGACCAAGACAGTAACTCTTATGGTTGTAAGCTTATGGTGAGTCATGCAGCTTTAATTCTTACTGTGAAACTTTAAGATGCATGGTATTAGCTCTATTTTATAACTGAGGAAACAGAAGCTCTGGAAAATCATGAGTTGCTCAGATGCTCAACAAATAAGTGGTAATACATGGTTTCTGAAATTGGCTCCAGAAAGGGGATAGGCAAAAAAAGAAAATAGCTGGGAAAGAAGTTCATCTTCTTCCAACTCCTTCCACCGTTATGCTTACTGACTCGATTGACACTTGGAAATCCAATACTGTATCTATCCCAGACCTCTTTTCCTACTGACACCATCTTTCTCAAGACAGGAGGCCTCAAATCTTCTCAGCAGTCTCTACTTAGCTGGTGCTAGATTTTGGAATTTTCTAAAGGCTCACCAGCAAGCGATATCTGTTTCAGATAAGCCAGGAAAAAATTCCCTAGGAGGATGGAGACTAAAGTACTTGGACTGAATTGTGAAAGAGGCACAGGTATATATACAAAAATGATATGATTCGTAGTTATTCATAATTACATGTATCTACACATATACATGTGTAAAATTTATCCACTCACATAAGTTTCTTGCCTCATCCTTTTCTCTGTCTCTGACAGTCTGTCAGTCAGTCAGTCAGTCAGTCAGTCAGTCAGTCAGTCTGTCTGCCTTTATGCATACCTGTCTGTTTGTCTCTCTTTCATTCACACACACACACACACACACACACACACACACACACACACACACACGGGTCCAAAATATAAGAATAAAAATGATTTGGTATTGGTTGGGAATATAAAATACTGCAGCCACTTGGAAAAACAGTAGAATATTTTCTTAAAGGAACAAGCTTATTATGCAGCACAGCACAATATTTGTACACCAAAGATAAATGTCAAGATATGTCCATACAAAAACTTATATACACACAAGTGCCTATGAACACCATTCATACTTACAGCTGACAACTGGATAAAATATGATAAACATATATAATAGAATATTACACAGCCACTCCAACTTCTATAGTCTCTTTAACCCTTTCATGCCATTCTGTAACATATATCATTATGTGAAGTTGGCTTGAAAGTTAGTATTAATATTTGAATAACAAAGCAAACAAACAAAACAAATAAAACAAACAAAAAGAAGTCATTGATAATGGCCATATTATCAATCAAAAATAGTATTACTTTATAAATTATAGCCAAACGAAGTCAATGTAGCATGTAAATTTACATTATTCAACAAAGCCGACATTCTGAAAAGATGCAACCCAGTCTGTGCATTGAATACATATTACAATGATCTTACAAATTAGGAGGAAAAAATGGAAACAGTATGGTGAAGAGTCAGAGAGACATAACATAGTCCTGCTTTTGCCCCCTGAATAACTGACTTACTTTTCTGAGACTCGGTTTTTATGCCTGTAGCTGGAAGTAATAGTCTCTGATTTTGCTGCTTTCTAGAATTGTGGTGACAAATGTTGGCTCACATCTCTCTGGCAGAAATAAGAGATGTAGGCCTGTACCTTCCTTTGGTTTCTTTGCCCTGTGCAAGAACTCTCCTATCTGCAACATGAGCATAATCCAGGGTAGATAACTGTCATATGTTTTGAATATGCCTGACCCAGAGAGTGGCACTATTATGAGGTGTGGCCCTGTTGGAATAGGTGTGTCACTGTGGGTGTGGGCTTTAAGACCCTTATCCTAGCTGCCGGGAAGTCAGTAATCTGCTAGCAGCCTTCAGATGAAGACGTAGAACTCTCAGCTTCTCCTGCACTATGCCTGCCTAGATGCTGCCATGTTCCCACCTTGATGATAATGAACTGAACCTCTGAACCTGTAAGTAGCCCCAATTAAATGTTGTTCTTATAAGGATTGCCTTGGTCATAGTGTCTGTTCACAGCAGTGAAACCCTAACTAAGACAACAATCTTGCTGTGCTCTGTGTGCAAAATGGTGAGGTAACTTCATACAGCACCAATAAGGCCTGAGATGGAATGCACACCTAGTCTCTGTTTCACCCATGCAACTATCCTGCTTCTACTTTTACATGTCTCTTTCCTCAGGACACATTATCCATTCTGAAAAATTAATTTTTTATTGTTGAAATGTTCATTTTGTTAGATCTATGGCTTTAAAGTGGTTCTTTTTATTTGTCATTTAATTTCTAGGAAGTCACAGATCCTTCTGAGATTTTTATCAGTTTTCAAATACTCTGTGGGAAATTTTGTGGGGAAAAAACTAGTTAGCTGAAATAATCTAAGCTCTAAACAGGTTTTGGCACAATACTGAACCTCATGAATTTACAACACAGTATGGATAGGTCCTGTATATGTCATCACCCAGTTCTCCTACAAGTACTCCTAGCCTCCTCTCTCCCATGCATGGCATATTTACACAACTATGTATGTAGCTCTATATCTTTGCGTCATATGTAACTTCAATGAGCCTCAAGGTACATAAATATTGCCTCAGCACAAAGGTCATTCAGATGCTACATCACTGTGGTCACTCCTGGGCCCTTCTCCCTCACCATCTTGTTCGTATTCGTCTATCTTCTACAAAATAATAAATTCCAGAGATTATGGATTCATAAAAAGTTCTATTTTAGTGCATGATTTTGTAGATTTCAGTCTGTCATATGACGGAGCCACTAGTGGAGATTCTGGAAGGTAATGGCAAGAACAAAAGAAAGAGCAAAGCTTTTTGCCTCACGACCAGGAAAGAAAGGATAAAAGTGAAAAGCATGCCCCCGAGGCCAAAGCACCTCTCCTCTAGGCAATACTTCAATTTTCACCACTTCTTGGCATTGTAAGTGGGGCAGGAACCCTTTAACACACTCACCTTTGCAGTTCATTTTAGGTTTAGTCTACAGCAGTGTTACCTTGCTGTCAGCATCAGTCTGGTGGTGTGACACTTAACAGTTGTGTCAACACTGGAACACTTTTCATCTATACCTGTGTTAAAATCTCTATCATAATGGCAAGAACTGTGTCACATAATGAGATTATTTTTGTTTCTACAGCAAATATCTTTGACAACACAGAAAGAGTAAACCCTATTTTGTCCATGTTTTCATTATTTCTGTTGTGTCTTCTTGATATTTTAAAAGTCCTTTAGCCTTTCTGCAGCAAGAACCTCTTTAAATCATTGTATAGCTTATTTATTCATCCATTTATTCATTCATTCATTCACATTGCATCACAAGCGCCAACCTCTCAATTCCACCCTTACAAATACTTCCCCCTGTTACCTTTCCTCTTTCCCCACCCCCAAGAAAAGGAAGCATCCCTTGTGTACCACCCCACCCTAGGACATCCAGTTGCCATAGGCTTAAGTGCATTGTCTCCCACTGAAGCCCAACAAGATAGTCCAGTTGGGAGAAGGGAATCCAATGGCAGGAAATTGAGTCAGAGACAGCCTCCACTCTAATAGTTTGGGGACCCACATGAAGACAAAGCTGCGCCATGTGGTCTAGGGGTATGATAATAGACAATCTTAGTTTTGCTTCATTTTGAATATCTTGATTTCTTCTTAATTTCTGTAGAAGATTCTTGTTAGATATATGGGTGTGGGTTGACAGTGCTTTCAGCATTTAGAAAAAAATTGTGGCACTTTACTTGGCTACTGTAGTCTTGGACATGTAGCCCTAAGGTATTCTTAACTACACTGTTTTCATGATTTTTCTATCCTTACTTTTCATAATTTTAGACTATGTCATTTCTTAACAGGGATTTCCCTAGCATTTTCTTGTCTGGAGTTTACATGGACTCTCAAACTTATTTGTCTTTTCCTAAATTCAGGAAAATTTCAGACATTTCAAACATACTTTTCCAAACCATGCTTTCCTCTCCTTCTGTAACAGGTCTGACGGCATGGATGTTACAATAGTTACTTCAGCCCTGTGAGCCCCAAAGCTGTTCAGTCTTCTTTCCAGCCTGTTCTTTTCCTATTTCTCAGAATGGGTAATGCCGATTGCTCTAGTCACTCCATAGCACTGGGGAAGAGATAGGCAGTTCCCTGGGGGCTCATTGGGCAGACCGTCTAGTCTACTCACTACATTCTAGACCAATGAGAGAGATTTGTCTAAAATAAAGACAGATGGTGCTTGAAGAATGACACGAGGCTGTTTTCTGGCCTCCATACACCTTCACTTATATAAGAAGAACATGTATATGTTACCCATTTGTACACACAGACAAAGGAGTAGGAAGGGATTGTTGTTAAGGAGAAGAAATTAAAACCATGGCTTCCGACTTTGCTTTGCCATGATCAAGTATATGTAAAGGGTGGAAGTTTAGATTTTCCGTTCACTCTTGGTTGAGTGGACACATTTTCTTATCATCTTGTTTGGATGGATTGGGTCAGTGTTGTCTCAATATCACATGTTTTATTAGACTAATTTCTTAGCTCTTAGAAAAAAAGTAAAGATGTGACTTTTGAGAGTCTTTAGAAAGAATTCTGTTCTCATTGGCGTTTTTAGGCCTCAAGCTTCCTCAGCAGCCATTGCTGCACACATCAGTCAAAAGAAAACCCAGAAAACATGTGTTGAATCAGTTCTTGGATGCTCAGATCTTCATTGCCCTTCCTCTTCTCATTGCCTTTCCAAGTTTTTGTTTGCTTCACAAATAATGACAAACTATTTCATCAGTACTAGAAACAAGAAGTTCATTTTCCATGTTTTATCTAAAAATCAGACATCTACAATGCTCTTTTTTCCTTTTTATATATTAGTACTTACTTTTGAAATTTGGTTTTATTGCAGTAAATTAATATTCTTGAAATGCAAAATTAAATGAAAGTAAAAAAAAAAAAAGACAATCCCAGGATCCTTTTAGAGTGCATATGTCTGTTGTTGGTCTTTTTTTTTTTTTAATCCCAGGAATTGAACCTCAACAGTAAGCTCTCTACTGCTCTACCATAGAGCTTTACCTCCAGATATTCAATGGCAATTCTTATGCTTTCATATTGCTGTTCTCATGCTAAGCTGATGGCTACCATTTAAATCAAGGACACTTTTTTTTTCTGTATGTAGCAAGATCGTATATTCACTAACTCTGTAGTTTCTAGCTTAGGAGATAATTGTAAAACTTGATTTAACAAAGCTGAAATCTGTACAATGTTATATCTTCGTAAAATATGAGAAAGCTAAATGTCTAGAACCAAGTGTGTAATGTTTTAACGTTGTAGGGATGGAACATAGTTCAGTGGTTAAGAACACTTGTTCTACTATCACGAGGAGTTGAGTTGTAACTCCAGTACCTACACAACAACCTTTCCATCCCACAAACGCTATAATTCCAGGTACAAGGCATCTTCTGGAATCTGCCAGGGCACTTCTCCTAGTATCTGTTCATTTTGTTCATCCCTAATATATTTTTTAATTCAGCAAGATTGATTTTTCTAAAATGAAAATCACATTGTGATCTGTGTCCACTGACTTCACGTATTTCTGTTCAGGTCCAGTAGAACGGAGTACAAGTCCTTAGCTTCCCTCATGAAGCCTGTCTCAATTTAATTCTTGCATAATTCCTCAAGTGCTATACTCATACTTTCATATTTGAATTGTATTGTTTTTGTAATCAAAGGTAATGTTATCTTTTATATTTAGGCTTTAAGTACATTTTACTACTTAATACCTATCTCCACCTACTATTTATATTTCAGCTTTCAGAATAAATGATAGTTCCCTGTGGAACACACAACCGTGCATGGTCCATTGTTACTTCTTTCTCTAGTAGCCCAATTTAATTTTATTTATGTCCCATGCAAGTGATATCCCGCTGAAATATCACCTTCTCAGAGTATCTCAACTAATCTATAAGGTTCTCTCTGCTAACATCCATTCATTTCTTCTACTTAATTTCGTATCATTCTTTATGCACTTCTAACTTTTGCTAATCATCAATTTAAAACCAAATATAGAAGCAGATACTTACATCCAACCAATTAACTGAAGTAGGAAACCCCTGTGGTTGAATTAGGGAAAGGATGAAAGAAGTTGAGGAGGGTAACTCATAGGAAGACCAGCAGTCTCAACTAACTCGGACATTTGAGATCTTGCAGACACTGAGCCACCAAGCTAGTCGGAGGCCCCCAACAAATACACAGTGGAGGACTGCCTGGTCTGGCCTCAGTGAGAGAGGCCCCAGGGAACAGGGAGGCTTGGCAGGGTGTATAGGGTGTGTGGGGGTGAGGACATTCTCTTGGAAACAGGGGATGAGGACCTGTGGGAGGGCAAAAAAAGAGAGGGATAACAATTGGACTATAAAAAAATTTAAAAAGAGAGAAGAAAAAGGAGAGATAAGAGAAAAAATGAAATCTAGAGATAAATGGATAAACTAGAGAAAATCATCTTGAGTGAGTAACCCAGATCCAAAGAGAAAAATATGGTATACATTCACTTATATACGGATATAAGCTATTAAGTCAATGGAAATCAAGCTACAATCTATAGGACCACAAAGGTTAGGATTATAGCAGTGATTTTCAACCTCCCTAACAACGCAACCCTTTAAAACAGTCCCTTGTATTGTGGTGACCTCCATAAACATAAAAGCATTTTGTTGTTACGGCATAACAGTAATTTTGCTATTATAAATCATAATGTAAATATCTATGTTTCTTAATGGTCTTAGGTGACCCCTATGAAAGGGTTGTTTGACCCTTAAAGAGATCATGACTCTTAAGGGTTGTGAACTGCTGTTATATAGAGTCTTTGGTTCAGGAAGGTAAGTGTATTCTGCATGCTACGAAAAGAGAAGTATAAATATCAACCCAGCCACAAATGCATTGACCTAAAAGGTGCTCCTACATGCAAGATACACTAAGGGAATGGTGACACAAAGCTTGTGGGAGTAACTAACCAACATCTGATAAGGCCTACTCCCTAAGATGGAACTTATACTTAACATTGCTTGGTTGATCTGAGACTTGATTGGCCAGAGACTCAGGGAAAAACTGAATTCTACTGCTCTAAAAACAATAAAAATGTAGCAATAAATGGGATGTATCCATCAAATCTCCCCTTGAGGGCCTAGGGAACCATGCAGAAAAGAAGACAAGCAGGGTTAGAGCCGGAAAGTGTGGGGATGTAGGAAACCAAGGAAACAAGGTTCTCTAAATTAACATAATCAATGCACATATGAACGCACCTCAATTGACCAAATTTAAAATAACTCTTATTCATAAAATAATAAGAAACTAATCCAAAAATGGGTTTTATATCACAAAACCTAATTTTTTTGAAGTACTTAGGAGAAAAACCATGGTCTCATGGAAACTAGACAAGTGCTCTACCACAGACTCCCAGCCCTTAAACATAAAGTTTAAAGAGAAGGGCTTAAAGAAGGGAAGAACCTTAACTGCTATTGTACACTGTGAGTAGGAGGTTAAAAGTCTATAAATTTATTTATGGTGGACAAAATAGCTTAAAATAGCCCCTGAAAATTAAGAACAAGGAGCCTGTGCCCAAACCTGACAGGCCCAAGGAAGTTCTAGGTTAGATGTGGGAGCATATATAACAAGGAAGAAAGTTTTGCCAATCTTTATGGCTCTAAAATTACATGAGAAAGGTTTTGAACTATATATTTCATTTACTAGTTCACAGGGATGTTTTGTAAATTCTCAGATGGAAGAGAATGATTAGAAGGAGACATATATTTCAAGAACAAATCAATAGAATCTGGAGGGATAGATACTATTAGTGGTTATCTGTGATGGAACTTTTAAATTCCAATGAATTTTACTTTAACCACTCAGACTTTGTCTCTGAATGATAGAGTATCATGTGAATAATTAAAAACATACATTTCTTCAAAAAAAACAAACCAAACAAATAAATAAAAAACAAAAACAGAAATCAGATCAGGTTCATATTTATCAACCCAGGATCCAGTATACTCAGAGTATATCAACAATAAAATATTAGGTAGAAATTACTTTAAAGTTCATTCCAATTTTCTTGGTCTATTGTAATGGAAAGGATAATCAGAAAAGGTATTTCAGATCAACAAAAGACCATACAACAATACACTTCTTGTGTTCCCATTTCCTACCTTTTTTATGCATTAAATAAGATTGGAAAAATACACTTGGGTCATGAGCTTCTGGCTGATATCACCATTAACTTCTTGTGTAAGTATTCCTACTCTCAATTTTAATGTATGCAAAGATATAGATTTCGGATGTTTAGAAATGTAGGTTATCAGTAGTGTTCACACATAGTAAACTATCTTCTGGAACCATCAGGGAACATTGATGAACTGTGATTTAAAAAATCCTACTGCTATAGACTCTACCCATTGTTATTAAGAGGGCCACTGTATAACAGAATTAATTATAGTACACATAAAAGTCTGAGAATTTCTTACACCCTTGCCATTTGCTGCCAGATATTTTTTACTTTATCTCCTTAAAACAGGAAAGCACTGAGTGGCCATATATTTGCAAAATGTGTTCTTAGATGTGTCTTTTGTTCATTTGGTTTCTATAACTAACAGATTTTCAAGTTCATGCTAAAACCCAAAAGTATAGTAATCACTTATAGGTCCTTATGAGACATATCAAGAATGTTTTACTCTGAAAGTGAAGACATACTATTTTTCACTATTTCTGATGATAAAGGTCCAGATAAACATAAAAGCTTAACATCTATCTTGAGGCAGAAATTTCCCCCCCAAACTTAACCTATTTGCTATTACAAAAAGTAGAGAAATCCAGGCAAGAGAATGTTAATTATTATTCCTGTCTTAGTACTGGGAAAAGTAGAATTAAGCAAGCAATGTAGAAGATATTCTACTATGGGAATCTGCAAACTATTTGCCAGGTTTGAGTCGAGCTATTTTTCTGAAAGCCTGAATTGTGATAAATTTCTAGAAATAAGTGAAATCTAATGTTTTGACAGGCAATGCTCATGACCACTGGGAAATTTGAAATAATACCTCCTGGGAGGTAGGGTGCAGTCTAGGTAACTGACAGAAGGAATAGCCAGGGAAAGAACAGGAAAGGGACCATTAAAGATGCTCAATGTAAAATGTGGGCAGTTAGAGGAATGGTTAAGACATGTGAAGATTATTAATAAAATTTCTATGAAAGTTTCCTTTGCATATTCATGTTCATTCTTTACCCTAGCACTTAACATAGAATACAAAACATTACAATGTTCAGTAAAATCCTGAAAAATAAATATATAAACATCAAAATTGAGGGGAAAGGAAATTAAGAGAATGTGAGAAGTTTCATATTCAAGTTCCAGGCAGTAAAATGAGGAATTAGATAAGGTTGTTTTGCTAAGTTATTCTTTCCTAATATTTCAGGCAATTTCATACTAAAAAACTCCATCACTGGATATTATTAATTGATTTTGCTAAGGCCTGCCAACATTGGATATAGGCATTAACTTAATTTTCAGGTATTATATAATACAAGTGCAAGGACTCAATAATATTTCAAAATCTTGTCAAGAGGAAAGGGAAGTAGGGCAGAGTACCTAAGTGACAAGATATGGAGCAGGTACCAAAATGAAATAATTTTAGCTGTAAGATTTGAGAGATGGGGGGATGTTGGGAATGTGAAAATGAATGAAAAAAAGAGGAAAGAGAGAGAAAGGGAGAGGAAAAGAAGAAGAAGGAGGAGGAGAAGGAAGAGGAGGAAGAGGAGGAACAGGAGGAGGAGGAAGAGGAGGAGGAAAAGGAGAAGGAGAAAAGGAGAAGGAGGAGAAGGAAAAGATAGGGAAAGAGGGAGAAAGGGAAAGAGAGAGAGAGAGAGAGAGAGAGAGAGAGAGAGAGAGAGAGAGAACAAAGCTAACACTTGGAAACACTGGGAAAGGTAGATAGCTCTGAGTGTTTTTGCATAAGATCTTAACACAGAATGTGGAAAACGGCAAGATTTTATTGTACTTCAATGGTTCCAATGAACAGAAACAGTGATATAATTTTATTGACTTGAAGTACCCACTGACACAAGTGCCTGCCTATATTATTGTTTCCTTTAATTGGATAGAGAGACTCACAGTGAAGTCTTGCCTTTTGTTCAGACTTTATTGACAGAGATCAAAGTGCAGTTGTTTAATTGATTTGATTCAGTAATGTAAAAAACATGACCAGAGAGATATTTTTACCATTTAATAGTTTTTATAACTGTTATCAAATATCTGCATTTTTATAAACCTGAGCTTTCCAAGCTAGCATTTATAGAAAATTACCAAGCATCATTTGTAGATAAAAGAAAAATTCAATATTTATGAAATGCTAGTTTTCTATAAATACAGACATTTGGAGACTACCATCTCACTAGTCATTAAAATTTGAACAAGGATCAAAGCTAGAATAATATTAACAATTCCTTGCATTTGTATAGCATTTTACATGTTATTAATAATAGATGACATTTGTTGAGCATTTAGCAAGTGCCAGGTGCATTACGTATAAATTCTCATAAGGAATTCAGTTCATTCACAAAGACATTTGCTTAACACCTACTATGTGACTGAGGACTAATACTTGGTTTCTGTCTTTTAAAATCTCATTTAGTCAGTCTCAACAAATGTTGGTTTAATGAGCAAATGAATAGGTGGAGGAACAGATGAAGCACTTTCAAGGCCCTGTGAGGCAATATATAAATAACTAGGTCCTCCTCTTGGCTTTTATGACTTTGAGAATAGTTAATTTTCTCTAGCTTCAACTTTTCCAATCAACTTTTCCCAGTTTTTGTTATATTTAAGAATATTTCTTACAAAGTATGAAAATGTTAACTATAAAAGGAAAATGCTTACAAAAGTATGAGGTCTCAATAATTAGTGTAGTTATTATTATTACTGTTGGTCTCATCATCATTACAATTAGTAGGCAATCATATTTAATTCCTTTCCTCCTCATATAGTGAAAGGACAACTAAAACTCTTAACATCTCTACAAATACAATGTCTATAGAGAATAACACACAAACACACACACCCACACAAACACACAAACACACATACACACACAGTAGAAGGAAGGAATGAAGAAAAGAAGAAATGAAAAGAAATATATCCAGAGTGTCCAACCACTTTTGTGATGTGACATTGTCATCTACAAATGTGCTTGGCAGCATTCACAGCTATTCTAGGATGCATGTGGTCCACAGAATATGGGTTGGGCTAAACTATAGTTTCCAATGTCTTCCTACACATCATCTATATCTAAAATAGACCAAAGGAAAAAGAGTGGGTGGAGGCTCAGTTTTAAGTATATTTCCAATGATACATAATAAATTAAAATAAGACAAGAATTTTATCATACATCATACTATAACTTCTCCCATAACAAAAGTTTGTTTCTACTAAGCATGGTACCAAGTTCCCAATAGTTTGAAAGCACAGTACATAAAGCCCAGATAATAGTCATCTAGAAACTCCTCTGATTCTTAATCCTCAGGTATAATGAAGTTCTGCCTCAAATATGCAAATGGTAAACTTAAGCAACGAGTCAAATTTTCTACTCAGAAATGGATCACACCACGTGGGTCACTTACCATTTTGGTCTGCTTGTAGATTTCACCATTGGTGCCATCCCATCTCTGTAAAGACTCTTGGTTTTACTGAAGTTAACAATGTTGAAAATGACCCTCTGTAAAAGAAACCGAAATTTATCAGATGCTCTTGCTATGCAAATTACCATTTTTTTTTTGATAATTAAGAGAGAGAATCATAAGTGAGGTTAAAGGAAACCGCACAGACTACCACCCCACAGTGCCACAGCGATCATGAATTGTAACTTGTTTGTTCTGGGTAAGCCTGTCAGCTTACAGATCTTATTCTTTTAGAATTAATTACTACAATTGACTTCTACTTAATTAGTTATGAAGCCCTGAAAGCCTGATATTTTTTCTAACACTAACACTTTACGTATTTTTAACCTTGTATTATGAGTTAATAATGATTCCCATGTTGATAAATGGTAGTAATTGTATCTACATAAGTGGGTTTCTGATGGGAACTAAAGAAGTTAATGTATGTATAGTGTCTAGACTCTCACTGGGAAATATAGGATTCAATATAAACTTTAGCTACCATTTTTCCATTCTTCTCTAGAAAAACTATTTTTCTGAAAATCAATACTATCATTAGGGTAAAGGTAGACATTTGATGTTAATGAGACAAAAGCTACTCAGTACAAAATTACAACAAAAATATCTTCCAACTACTTGGAAATTGTTTGACTAGACTTAGAGACACCTTTTCTGTTCTGTACCTCCTCTGTGCTATACTCTGTGCTCAGGCACAGGGTGTGGGGGTCAACTCTAATCTCAGCATGCACTGTACAACTATAGGTGCTTGGGTAAATCATAACCTCTTGATGTTTTACCCTTAAAATAGTAGAGTGGAGTATTCTAGATATCTTTGTCTTAACACATTTTCATAAGGAAACAGAAGAGATTATGAACGAAAGATGAAATAGATTGAAATACATCTGATACCACTGAAATATTTCACGACACCTGAAGACTAGGGCTTAAGCAAGTAGAATAGAAGGAGGAAAGAAAAATGTTCTGAGAGATTACCATTGTCTAGCCTTCCTCTACACTTATGGTGGAAAGATAAAACATAAAAAAAAAAAAATCATGGGATACTTTATTCAACAATTATTTACATGTCAGTTGTAATATAAATTTTACATAAAAGATCTTATATATTCTTTCATAACTATAATTAAAACAATTATTTCTCCATTTTAAAGATATGGGAACTGAATCTCTGAGAGTCTACTAAAATTGTTCCAAGGCACACAACTCATAGATAATAGGACATATATATGAATCCAGGGGATAAAAAAGATAAGACAGCAATGATTTTTATCTATGAGGAGTTGTTTATTAAGGTTCTAAGATAATATAGCTACACAGTTTTTTAAAAAAAGGAGAAAATGAAATGTGACAGCAAGTTTTAAACTTTCAAATATGTTTTATTAAAAAAATGAAGATCACTATTTTGTATTTGAAACTATCATAAATGGCTTTATTCCATGAAATGAGTTCTTAGGAATAACTTGTGTTTTTGTTTCTCTTGAGGGACCCAGTCTTTGACCCCAACTCCAGACATTTCAGACCTCCATTCTGTTGTTACATTAAGTCATCAGGAATGTCCAAGGCTGCTCTATTATTAATAACTTAGACCTGCTGGTTGTCAGTTCAATTACTTTTCCCAAGGTCTTAGCTACTATCTGATTTAAGAAAATCAGTATCAAGGGGACAAATGGCCCTCAAACTGCTCAAGACATAATCCCCCTTTTTCTTTTGAGATTTTGAGTGTCAAATCCATTTCCAGTGAACATGGAATATGTATTTTATATATGTGGTGGTAGATTATTAATAAAAGGAGAAAGCTAATAAATAAATGATAGAAATACATAAAGGTGAAATTAAAAGGTGGAAAGTAAGTGAAATGTTTATGAATTACTAACATTTTAATACATTAACTAACATGTGATTAAACTTTTTCTCAAGTATTTTAAATATTTTATATTACTTCATTATTACACTCTTGAAAAAAAGTTGTACATTTCAACTCAATTTAAAACAGTGTGAAAATTAAACTAATAATAGCCAGTTTATTTATTTTTTTTTGCCTTTATCCTATGAAAAAAATCTCCAGACCTGTAAATGGCAGAATTGGGACTGAAGTTTCAGATTGCTTTTTATTATAAAGGCTCATATGTCTGCTGCAAGATTCTATACTCTCTAATATTCTCACCCCGTGCATTGGCCAAAAAAAAAAAAAATGCTACCCACACATTCAACAAGGCAGCAATTGGTGATAAGAATAAAGTAATAAGAACGAGAAATCTTATATTTAAAAAAAGCATTAGCTAATGATCTCACTATATACTCATTATACATTATACATTTCATTCGTATTATTCATATTATTCTACCTTGTAAGTTAGAATCGCCTGCAAAAGTTTTGAGACCTACAGAATCTTAGACTCCAACCCCAGAGTTTATGACATTTGATCAATTTCTTATTTGCTTGAAAGTAATGAACTTTATAAGACAGAAGCTATTTGTTACCTCTCGTTGTAGTTTGAAAATCAACTGTTCCCCATTGGCTGGTGTATTGGGGGATTCTTTGGTAGCTGGTGGGTTTTGGGGGAGGAGGCTGTATCCTAAAGACTCTAACATAATCAGTGGATAAAACCCTTAATGGATTTCAGTATGTTGTCATTTTGAGAAAGTGTTGGGAATTAAGAACTGGAGTCAAGTTTGAATAAGCAGGACACTGGGGTAAAAGATCCAAGGAAGAATGTCTATATTCCCTGGCCCTTCTACAACTCTCTATCTCTTTTAAGCTATGAAGTGGCCAGTCTCTTCTAATATGATTTCTCCTGGTTTTCATGTTCTAAGTCATCTTAGGCACAAAAGGACAGTACCAGAGCTCTGTCATTACCAGAATACTAGATAATGACAGAACAAACAATGAACACTAAAAGGAATGATCAGCCAAAAAAAAAAAATAGGTGAATAAGTATGGGAAGGCATGGCAAGGCCTTACTCTTGGCAAACACTCATCCTTGGCTTTCCTATCTACTATTCTTCTTTCTGCTTACCTTCCATGATTTACTTGTCAGTTCTCAGAACTTCAAACAAGGCCTCATAGCAACCCACCTTAGTAACCCTTCCTCCTGATATCTAGATTTAGACAACCTCCTGCTTGATAGATGTTTTTAGAACCCCTGGTAATGAAAAGGCATTGTAAGAATAATTTAATTAGACTCCACAGCTGCAGCTAGCTTCCTCCACCTGCAAATCCCTCTTTCCTTTCCTACCTCTCCTCATATCCTGTTTTTAGAGTATATAACTGATGTGAACAATAAAAATTTTGGCAGCTTGATCAGACTTCTTGACGTGCTGTGCCTTTTTATTTTCTTATGCATCTCAGTCCTCTCCACAGGGCCTAAGGGTTCCACTTGATTGTCCAGCTGGCCTGGACAAATAAGAAGACCACAAAGAATTTTAGATTATACAACTCTGGTAAACTACAAAGTATTTTTATGTATTTAAGTAAGATTTTTAAGTAGAAGAAAATACCATCATCTACAACAAAACCCTACTCACTAACTTAAAAATTGCAGTTGAATTTAAATATCCATCTCTCATGTTAAAACTCATAATAGATGTTACTCTAAGAATAATTAAAAAGCCATAAGAAAGAGCTGAAGAAATCCAGAATTAAGAATAAAGAACAAGTTATAAAATATTAACAAGATATAAAGTGGGAAGAAATAAATTTCTAAATGCATCTCATTAAAAGTTGACTAAAAAGAGATAGGATAAAGTGGCACAGGCTAAATGAAAGGGAAAAATGTCTGAATATGGGTTCAGGACAGGGAAAAGGCACAAATATTCAGATTCAGGAATTACAAGACCACCCAAAGCAGGATGTTTGAAAACATAAAAAAGTAAAGACAACTGTCTGAAAACAAAACAGACAAAATGCAAAATAAACGAAAACCATATTTCAAAATGATACTAAAATGGTCTGAATTTTGAAGAGTTCAAACATACTCTCTAAGTTTTCATGTGTCAAAGAAAAAATAGTGACAAAAAATAGTACATTTTTAGACTCAGATGGTTAACTCACCATTAGTTGTGAAAAACTGTGACACACAGCAAGAACAGTCCATAGACAAATTATAAAGAAACAAAGACATACTGACAACCATAGAATTGTTGGAAGGCAAAACACTGAAAACACCTGGTACCTCTGAAGACAGACATCCTATTCAGGGTGTGGCCAAAAGTATGACTAAGAGAAATCAAATCCCCAATACTCCATCTCACCTCAGTTCCAAGACTTACCCTTACTCCCATGTAGCCAAATTTAGAGGACTAAAAGTGCTGAAGCACACAGAGATATCTGGATTCAGAGATGACAAGCACAGCAAAGGGCAGGTGCTGGGTAATGTCAGACTCAGAGCTCCAAACGGAAGATTAGAGAATTCATTTCTGGAATCACCAACTCCCCAAAGGAAAATAATTCCAATATAGATTTAGAACACTACTCCAATAAAGTGCCAGCTTGCTAATAAAAAAAATATAGGGAGCAGAGGAAGTCCTCAGTGAATGAAATCCTGAGGAAATGTGTATTTTGATATAAGCATGGCCTAATGAAGACTTTGAGACCAATTGTCCCATCTTAAATTGACAAAACATTAACTATACAGGTCAGGTACAACAGGGATAACAAAGCTTTACATGAGAGTCTGGGTATGAGTGTTTATGAGCCATTTGTCAGTGTGTAAGTCTAGTACCTACAGTTTCCTCCTTCCAGACATTTACGGCCTGAAACTACTGCCCCATAGAGAACTTCTAGGAGACTAACTAACCCCTCTGCATGTGCTATACCCAATAAACACACTGAAGATCCAGGTTGTACTGGTATAGGTTAGAGAACCCTACATAATCCCAACATTGTTGTATGTGTGTCTGTGTGTCTTTCTTTTATTCTCTCATTGCTCCTAGCCAGGCTTCTTCAACCCTAGCTGTATAGGACATGCAGAAATAAAAGATACTCAATAAAAGCTGAGACCGAGGCAAGAAAACTTAGAACTCAAAGAAAAAGTCGCCTTGTACTAGATGTACAGAAAGCTAATGTAACAGAAGTAGAATTATGTATTAGAAGGTAAGGGGTCAGTAGCAAAAAAAATATTGAGAATATAAGAGATAACAATCTAGTGGCAGAAATATTAAAAAAATAAAACTTTCTGTAGCAAAAAGATCAATAAGTCCTATACAAAATAAAGAGAAATATATAGCAAATATATTTGTAGACCAGAGATGTTTATTTAGAAACATACAGATGATACAGAAAACAGTCAAATAAATCATTTTTTTTCTGTTGGCAAAGGGGCCTTCTGACTGCAGCCTTTTTGTAGTTAAAGCCATGCTCATTACTGAATGTTGGTTATGCTGCTTTCACAACACTGGCAGCAGAGCTGAACAGTTCTGCAGAAAGCTAATAGCTCTCAAAGTATAAATCATTTACTCTCTTATTCTTCAAAGAAGCAATTTGCAGATCCTTCATTTAGAAAGCAGAAACCAAAAGTGACTGCATGTTTGGAGGAAACATTTGTAGTAGTATTTGAATTTAAAAATTATGTTAATGGTTTGTGAGATGAAAGAAAATTAAAAAGGTAGAGATCTATTCAATTCACTGAGTAAGGCTCTTAAAATCTTGAAGCAAAACCAGACATGAACTTATGGAGGAAGAACAAGTGTAGCCCAGTCTCAGTGATAAGCCATGATTGAAATTTCCTAAATATTACCTATTTCTAAATATTATATGGCAGTAAACCTCCTCACAGATAAAATAATATAATAACATGATATAATATGTATTAGGAATAAAAAGATACATCAAAATTAAAGTATATATTAATATAAGACACAAGACTAGGAAATTACACACAAAAATGTTTAAAAGGTCACTCAGAGAAATGGATCAGTGCTAAGGACACCTGCAGTGAAAAATGAGATGCAAGTTGGATCTTCAGAGCCAATTCCTACAAGTTACACATACATATACGAATTGTGATGAAAATTAAAATAAAATACTATAACAATTAGTTTCCATAATTAGAAGGAAAATGAAAATATCTATTAATACAAAAACTTTTTGTTTCTAAAGATGACAGAAGACATACCAAACCAACATAGTTCTATTAAATATATAAATGCAATTGATCATATTAATAGCATCTTCACATAGAAAATTCAAAGTATGGTGAGTTTTACCAGATTTGCCCAACAACCCGGGCAGTATCTAAGCTTCCTGTCTTGGATTCTAAGAAGAAATTGAGCATCATTGGAGTTACTCCAGTTGTGGTGAGACAGCCACCAGCAAGAAGTGCCTCTCTCCATCTACAGACAAATTACTGTCCAGAAAAGGACACACTTGCAGAATAGTCGACTGATTATATCTGCCTAGACAGAGTAACCAGCCCTTAATAATTCTGCAGCACTAAAGTCTGTCAGATGAGTTTGGGCCAGAAGGCTGAAGATTTGATGCTCCAACGTTTGGTAGTATAGGGGTTGTCCAGGTGTTCAGCGGTCTCTATAAATTGGCTAAGTTTTAGAAGCGATGCTTTGTGCTTCCCATAAATTCAGTTAATTTAGTCATTCTGGATTTCTGACGGCATTGAAGACCTATAGACTCATAGCCAATCCAGGCTATTTACCTTGAGAGAAAAGATCTGAGTGGAGGATTCTCAGCTGACATTCATTCTAAAGCCAAGAAAAAGCCAGGTTCAAAACTAAGTGTTCTAGTCAAGAGAGACGACAGAGGTTCTGGCTAGTCAACAAAAGGATGGACTGGGTATTGAGACTATCTTGTACCTCATGAAATTTTCATGTTTGAAGCCTACTACTTCCTTGTTCTAGCCTAAAATTTAGATTCCTACCTGAAATTACTTCTTTGTTCTAGCCTAACGTCAGATTCCTGCCTGAAGCCTACCTCCTTGTCTTTGGCCAATGTCATATTCCTGCCAAGCAGCCCATTTCCTTGTCCTTGGCCCATGTCAGATTCTTGCCAAGCTTCCCTAAAAAAAATCTCTGCCACTCCCCCTTTTTTATTTCATTAACAAAACTGAGCCTGTCTTAGGTTGTTCTGACTTCTTCCATTCTTATTCATAATTTTCTAACTACATCAACAACGTAATGAAAATAAGTAAGCAGAATGGAACTGTAAAGAAAGAAATAAAATTTATATTATAGGATTAAGCACATCCTCTCTCACTGAGGCCATATAAAACATTCCTCTGCTACACATGTGCCCAGGGCCACAAACTAGTTCAGGTAAGCTCCTTGTTTTTTGGATTAGTCTCTGGTAGATCTGAGGGGTCCAGGTTAGTTGACACTGTTGTTCTTCCTATGATGTTAGAATCCTCTTCAGGTTCATCAATCCTTCCTCTAACTCTTCCATATTGGTCCCCAACCTCAATCCAATGGTTGCAACTTTTGGAATGTAAATAAATAAAATAATTTAATAAAAAAATAATTTTATAAACAAGAATAACAACAAAAGAAATAAAGCCCTTTAAAGTCTGGGGAAAATTTTATATTATATATACTACAAAAATAATTTTGCATGCAGAAAATCCCTAGAGAGTCTGCTACTAGAAGTCATTGATACAAAGTCAATATTTTAAAATTAATTATGTATTTATACAAAATTTAAACAATAAAAATTTAAAAATTAAAGTGTTTTATATTTATAGATGTTTCAGAAGAGTAAATACCCATGTATAAATGGAACCAAAATATAAAACCTTTAAACACAAAACTATCAAACAGTAAGACCAATCAGAGTAATAAATAAGTGGAAGGACCTATTATTTATTCATAAGTAAAATTAACTATTGGAATCAATGTAATCTATCAAAATCTCAGCAGATGTAATTGTGTATTTGCTTTACCCCCTATCTCACTCTCTCTCTCCCTCTTCCTCTCTCTCTCTCTCTCTCTCTCTCTGTGTGTGTGTGTGTGTGTGTAAAATTTGATGTCATTACAACATTTCCATGGAACGGCAAAAGGCAAAAACTAGCAACAATATAAACATACCAATAATCAAATTAACGAATCTAAGGACATGTTTAATATATGAAAGGCATAGTTTTGGTGAGTAGGAGAAAAGTTGAGTATTAATGAATGGTACTGAGACAAAGGGGACATATCCTGGGAGACAAACTGCAAAGTGGAAGGAATAAGCATAGTCTTCACCCCTCATCAAGGAAACGTCTTCATGCACTAAATGGAGGCTATTACAGAAAACTACAACTAATCAAAATGCAGAGTTGAGGATCCCCATCTCAACAGGTATATCTACAAAATATTCCTGCACCTGAGGTTCTAGTTTCTTTGGAAAAGAGGGTGTAGAAAGATTGTAAGAACCAGAGGAGGATCAGGGGATTTGCTGTGAGATTGTGTCTCCCAAATTTCAGAAGCTACATCTATGAAATCTTACCACAAAACTTCCAAAACACAAGCTGAACAAGGAGAACCTCAATAAACATGCCAAAGTGGAGAGAGGAAAGAGTGAGAGTCCTCAACCCTACCCAAAGAACTATAGATAACTAGGAAATGCTGAGAACAGGAGAAATGTTTTCCCAGAGAAGACATGAACTGGCTAACCAATACCAAATTGTCAGTCACGGAGACATACATACAAGTAACATTATACAGACTGACCTTGTTATGTTTACAACTATATATGTATGCACATACAACTGAATTTAAAGAGAGCAAAACAAGGAATATGGTAAGGTGTGGAGAGAAGAAAGAAAAGGGAGAAATGAGGTAATTATATTATAATCATCTATCTATCTATCTATCTATCTATCTATCTATCTATCTATCTATCTACCTAATTGAAGAGGAAAGCTCTGGCACTACATTCTGAGACAAGAAAGTTCCAAAAATACTGTTGAGTTCATCTTCTGTTGTCCATCTATTGTTGGGCATGAAGCCTATTCTTTGCTTTGAATTATTATTTTTATTTACATTTCAAATGTTGCCCCCTTCCCAGTTTTCCCTCCCCCAGTTCTTCATCTAATTCCCCCTCCCCTTTGCTTTTGAAAGGGTTCTCCTTTACCCACCACCCCCAACTCACCCTTGCTAGCAGCCCTTTTCCCTGAGGCATGAAGTTTGAAAAAAATTTTTTAAGTGCTAAGTCAGTGTCTTTTGCCAATACACCAAATTGTTGACTTAAATCTAATAAAAATTAGGATAAAAATGTAAACAAACATGCTTTAGAAAAAATAGAAATTTATCAATTATGTGAATAGGTAGATGATTATCCTATTAACAGTTGTGAAGAGATAAACTAAGAAACAAATTCACTTCTTACCCATGAAATTAACAAAATTAATAAAGCTGAAAATACCAAGTAAGGAAAATTATGTAAAGAAAATTATGTGGAAAAGAGTGATTTTATACTGATGATGAATATGCAAAATAATATAACCTCTTTAAAGGCAAACTTGACAATAAAGACGAAGGCACTTGGAACTATGACCCATAAACTATGTAATCTAAGACATATTTATATACTGAATAAAGTGACATACATGAGAGTGACATACTTTAATACATCTGTTTATAAGAGCAAAGTAAACAACTAAATCACTTAACTCAGGAGAGTGGGTAAATTTTGTTTCATTGGCAAAACAGAATACCTGTCAGCATTTAACATGAATGCTCTAGAGGGACAATTATCCAGAATTGTGTTTAATGAAAAGGCAAAGCAAGCATCATAACACAGAATGATAGCATTTTCAGCTTAATATGTGTATAAAAGTCATAAAATCACTTCTGAATAATACACACTAATTTCAGATGTGTGGTTCATTCTGGTAGAAAGAAAAAGAAAAGGTATTTATGATACAATGTTATATCTATTAAAGTAACTTAAAAATCAGCAAGATATGAAGGCTGGTATATATTTGATTATTTTATAGATATTTGTAGATTTCCTAATACAAAGTGTAAAATTCAGCATTAATTTTATTGAGTATCTTAGTATAAAATCTGAAGTGCAGTACAATGTATCTTTTTCAAATGTTCGGTATATTGTTTTCTCGAATCAATATTTCTTACTTTTATAATTGTAAATGCTATCTTTTCTAAATAATAGCATTTTATGTTGAGTTTCTTATGCCTGAATTTGTACTTCAGTTTCACAGATCTGTATCTTTATTCTGGGAACAGGCTATCATTGCATTATTAATTGTAGTTCAGTGGCACTTCAGTCTCTAGTTGATGTTCTCCTCTTGCAGTTGTGAATGGTTTCATTCACACCCAGGGAATGCGGTATTTACTGTTATACTTCTTTATTATTTTTAAAATTGCTCGATTATCTATTTACTTGATATTTTTATGGTTTTTATTCTTTCTCAATAATTTAAAAATATTGAGTTTAGATATATACTATCACTATGTATAAATTTTATAATAAACTTGATTCCTTAAGTTAGTCATGAGTATTTTTCATATGAATAATGCCAATAAATAATTTTGAAACAACTAATTCTTGCCACAACATTCTGGTGACATATCAGCAAGTCATACAATGGTAGAAGATTGTCTGGGATCGTTACATAATCCAGACATGAGCCATTATATAATCAGCTCATTACAAACTTGGAAGGACTACAAAGAGCAAATTAACCTTGTTGTCATGACATATCCAAGGCATATAGGAAATATAGGTAAGAGTTGCTTAAAAATTAGGTCTTTGTATATTCAATTCATTGACACCTTTACTTCCCAGCCATTCTCCATGGTTTTACATTGCCTACTCTCTGAAATGAACCTGCATTTCATGCATTCTAGGAAGAAATATTGGGAGGTCCAAGCCTACCCCTTACTGTATGACCTTGACCATGATTTGTCATCTTTCTGAACATGTTTTCTTTATCTATAAAGAGAGGTGCCATGTCTACATGATAAAGTCAGTAGATTTAATTATACTTACTAAGAAAACGTGCTTAGGAAACAACATGCATACACTCATGTTCATCTCTATGTTTATAAATAAATACTTAAATGTGTGTAGATATTAACGTGTATGTACAGAGTTGTAAAAATATATGTGCATATAAATGTAAGAAATTATATGTAATATGTAAATATTATATATACATAGTTAAGCACCTACCCCACCCATGTTGTTACCCAAAATTTTAAAGATATGCTAAGGAATCCTGGGTGTAACATACCAAAAGCATAAAATCTGAAGTAAAAATAATCTCTTATCTAATAGTAATCCATATTTACAGGAGTCATAGACAATTCTTTATGAACTGAATCTGTGTGTTTTCACTGGCAATTGTCGAAATCTTTACAGGAATACTGGGGCTTGAGCTAGGTAATAAATAACTGGTTTACAGACAGCACATTAGGAGAGTCTTCTCCCTCACAGAACATTGAGAAGGCAGCAAAAGAGATAGAAGAGGAATGCAACAAAGCATTGTCTTCAAAAGAAGTTTATCCTATCGAACAAGAGCATAACCAAAATGACAGAAGCTAAACAAGATCTTTCAGGGAGACCTTTTCTTCTCTAATCAAAATAAATATCCATCAATCCCAAGACCTCTTTCCTAAATTCCTTCCTTGTTCTCAACTTGACAACATTCCTTATTCAGTTTTATTCTAAAATTTTCAATTCATTTATTCAAGAAAATATTTATCCAATCACCTCACTGAATAAACAAGTACAAGATTTCTACTCTGCATCAGTTGTGATTATAGATATGAATAAAAGTGATCTCTTGGCCCTTAGGCAAGGCTGATAAGCAAACACACGCACGCACATGTGCACGCATGCACGCATGCACGCGTGTGCACACACACACACTCCAATGGTGAAGAAGAGTCAGTATTATAGCGAAGGTAATGCAAAGAAAGTTTTTTGTGGGAGAGCAAGTCATGGTCTTGTTTTATACCAAGGCTGGCTTTGAGGCTTTGAACATGACCTCCCTGCCTCAGTCTTCTGGGTGCTGGGATTGTAGGTATGTAACACCACAGATGCTTACAAATTAGAATCTTTATTGAATAAGAAGGATTAACCAGATAGGAAAGAATGTCTACAAGACATTTCTTCAACATGAAGAAAGCACACAATTTCTGGAATTATTATTTTGTGTGACTGGAGGGAAGTATTACCTGAATTCTCCTGAGAGCACAGAGAATGGATAGGACAAGAGATGAGACCTTGTCATTGCGGTATACAGCAGTTGTGGTAAGAGACTTTACTTTCCCTGAGAAAAGTATAAAAAGACTATTGAAGCTTCTTTTTTTACTGTATATGTGAAAAGTTCAGTTCTATATTTAAAAATAATCTAAAGAATCTGGAGAATAAGATGAGTGAGGACAAAAGACACGATTACACAGTCCTAAGTATAAAATACACAGGTTAATAAATTATTAATAAATTATTGCAAATCCAGTATCATCAATGCGAAAGTATGTCAAGAATTCCTCGGGTTGACAGAGGAGAGTGGTCACATCTGCACGAACATGAAAGGGAATGCTTTCTTTGCAGACGGTTCATGAAAGAAAAGGTTCAGTTCTGAGTAGGGAAACTTGTGATTCAGTACTATAATACATTTCCTCTGCTACTAATGTGTTTGATTTGACCAAAGCCAAGGTCATGTCTTGCACTTCTTTTGAACTCCATAGCATATATTAAATAAAATTCATGTTTAGGACAACTCCTGTTCTCCTGCCTTTTCATGATGACATCAAGATAAAGGGGGATAAATAGAAACTGTACAAGTTAGGGCTGGTCCTTCCTCCTAGCCCCATGCTTTCAGAAAAAAGACTCAGACTGAAAATATATTTACAAATACCCTGGTCATATAGATAGGCTCTTCTCTGATTATATCATAACTTAACCCATATATTGAAATCTATATTCTTTCACTCGTCTAGTTATCTGTGCTCAGGTACCATATATCCATCATATCATATCTTGTTAGGCAAATCCCCCATGCCTCCCTCTATCCCTGAACTATTTCTGACTCTCAGATGTCTTACCTTTTATTATATACTTTCCTATAGGCCATAGTTTTTTGTTTTAGTTGACAGGTGAAGCACCCATACAATATATGAGATATTCTCTCTACAAGACACAGTCTATAGGTTCCAATGCAAGTCAATTTCTAACCCACCAGGGCAGTGGGTATTTTCCTATATCTAATCTGTTTCACATCCATAGATGTGCTGTAGACATAATAGGACAGTAGCTATACACACTGGTTTCTTAAATAATGAACTAATCAACATCTGGGAGCAAAGGGACTTTCAGCGACTCTAATTATCAAACCTGAATGAATCTGCTTGCAAATTTAGGTAAAACCCAAATCCACCTCCCCTCTGTAATATAGGATTTATTTTAGCACAAGGCATCATATATCTGCATAGTTTCACAGTGCTACCCACTTTTGCTTTCCATCAGCCTTGAACTTCTATTTATTATATTTTCATCTTACCATGATATGAAGAATAAATTGATGGCTACGTTAAATTAATATCAGCATAGGCTCTCCTAAATGAGATAATTATTGCTCATCTATTTTCTTACAAATGCTATAATCTATATTCTTAAAAATAAATGTGGATGTAGTTTTTCTCCCTTATCTATGTATTATTTTTAAAATATGTATTTATTTCAGATATAGATATATAAATATGCCTACAAAAGTTTATATGTAGCACATGTGTGCAGGTGCAGAGGCTCATAAGAGAGCAGTGGATCTCCTGGATCGTTATTAGAGGTCATGCGCTAACATGTGAGTAGTAGGAACTGAGCCTAATCCTCTCTAAGAGCAGTAAGTGCTTTTAATCACTAAGTCACATTTCCAGCACCATACCTATGTTTTTACTGCTGGTTTTACTATTCCTCCTATCAAGAACGATCTTCATGAATCTATGCTGAGCTTATATTTCTGACCTGAGCCAATAAAAATTGATGGAGGTGATGTATATTATTTCTGAATCAAGACTTTTAGAAGTCTTATGTAGTTTCTTTGTATCTTTTGAACTCACTATAACCAACATTTGATTAAATTCAGGATAAACTGACAAACGAAGCACATTGAAAAGACAAGGAGTTCTAGTTGAAGCCATTCTGGACCAGTTTATAACCAGATTAATGTGCAACTTAGGAGAGAGCTCAGATATTTAAGATTCCTGTGCAAGTTGGGAAAAAGCTCAGATAACTAATCTAATTCTAACTACTAATTAAGAAGAACATAGATTAAGAAAGGGTTTTATTTTGGCTTCCAGTCCAACGGTACCATCCTGATAAAGATTCTACTTTGTGTTCTTATAATACAATACCTCAACAAGAGCAACTTGGAGGAAAAAAGTTTATTTTAGCTTACAATTCCATATTATAGTCCATTATTCTTGGATAGTCACAGTGGCAGAAACTTAAATCACCTAGTTGCATCATACCTCCAGTAAAGAATATTGCTAAGTACATTCATGCTCACATGCTTGCTCGTTTTCTGTTTCCTTCTTGTTCTCCATTCAGTTTCTTGACTATTGGCCAGGTAATGACCCTCAGGCTAGTGAATAGCACTGCACACAGTAGGAGGGGTCTTCCCATATTAATTTTGTAAAGTAAGACCATCATCTACAGACATGAACACAGGTAAATGCAATGTAGATAGATCCTTTATTGAGCCTCTCTACTTAGATGAGTCACAGATGTTTTAAATTGTCAGTTATAGATAACCATCACAGAGAATCATGGTCTCATGAGGTTGAGGGAATTTTTTACATTGTGTCTACAGTCAGGAGCAGAGACTGAGGAATGGTCTGCTCAGGTATCATCTCTCTCTAGTTTTTAACTCAGTACAAGTGTCTGTCAATAAAATGGCACTGTCCTCATTAGGGTGGGTCTTTCCACCTCAGTTATTCTCAACAAGATAAACCTCCTGCCTATCTGCAGGTGATTCTATATCTCATCAAATTGCCTTTTTTTTTTTTACAAGAAATTAATCAATACAATAATGATGTGGACCTACTGGAAAGTATTGTTAAGTTTTTTTTTTTCTCTTGACTCATCTATAAAATCATAAGTTAATAAAGATTATGGTATAAGGAGTAGAAACCTATATTCAAACCTTGTTTCTAATGTTCTTTCTATTTTTTTTTATTTTTACACAATTGATACACCCATAGAATCAAAACAATGGTTTATTACTTAGAAAGTATGATGTTTGGTCTTGACAAGTTGACTAGATTTAGAATCTCTAAGAACATACATCTCTGGGTTTTACTGGGAGGGCACTGGTGGGCTTTGAATATGCTTGTCCCAGGGAGTGGCATTATTAGGAGGTGTGGGCTTGATGGAGGAAGTTTGTCATTGTATTGGGGGAGGGGTGGGCTTTGAGACCTTCCTCCTAGTTTCCTGGAGGACAGTTTTCTCCTGGTTGCCTTCAGAACAAGATATAGAACTCTCAGCTCTGTCTCTAGTAACATGCCTGGCTGAATGCTGCCATACTTCCTGCTTTGATGCAGGACTGAAGAACCTCTGCGTTTGTAAGCTAACCCAAATTAAATGTTGTTATTTATAGGAGTTGCCTTGGTCATGGTGTCTCTTTGAAAACCAAAACTAAGACACACATTTACGAGAGAATTAGCTAAGAGAGCAAGATCCATCCTTGATGCAGCACCTTAAAACATTTTGCCTGGATAGAAAGCAGCCTGAGAGAAAAGCAGCACACATCTGCCTTTGCATCTTCTTTCTGAGCTAGTGCTTCAAGGGAGGCTACAGATATACTCTATTTACATCAGACTCTCATTTGTTAGCAAATTTTCCTATACATACTCAATATAACTTTCAGAAATGCGTTAAGATTGCTTAGGCATCCAGCTTCTTGGAATGTTTATCTATCAAGTTGAAAAACTTGTTTGTTGTAATACTCAGTCCCTATTGTGTATGCCAAGCTAATAAAAGCTCTTTTATCCTTTTACTGCGTACACACTACACACCCATGCTCCTCACCAGTTCTTTTGATTCTGTTAGTCTAAAAATCCATGGCCAGTGCAGATATCAGTGGCAAGAGTGGTATAGTAGACTCTGCACTGAGACAATGGGAAAGGAGTCCTAGGATTGGCTCATTGAGGAAGTGAAACTAAAACCTGGCTTACAGAAGGTTCTTCATGCTATTTAGGTACAACCTGGAAGTGCAAAGCTATAACATTACAGCTTCTTTCTGGTATGTCCCCAAAGGCCAAGAGTCAAGGGAAATTCACAGTTGGTAGAATTTCAGACAGTGTGCATAATTGTATATTTTAGAAACTGACTAGCTGTAGAATTATAAACTAATTCAGAGGCTATAGTCAATGGTTTGCCTGAGTGGTCCCTAATTGAAGATGATTTTTAAAAAAGAGAAAGACCCACACACATTGACCAACTCAGCTGCCATCCAGGCTCAAATCCAGTGCTTTGAATCAGGCCACCACAATATCTGCTGTGTCAACAAGTTTCTAGAGTGAGTGAAGGAGCTGGTCCTGGAAAACCAGCTATCTTTACTGCATAAGGCCTTCAGCATGGAGTCATTGTGGTTGCAGCTTGTGTGTTTGCCTGACAACAGACAGAGAGCATATGGCAGAGGTGCTGCTAGAGGCCTACAAATACAAAGGCCAAGCCCAGTGAGCCTCGGGAAAGCCAACATAGAGGGCAGGGAGGTGTGCAGCAACCTAGAACTCACACAGAACCTGCCTCCAGTTACCCTGACTAGCCGTAAGATCACTCTAATTCTGGGAAACAGCAGGATATCCTAGTCTCATCAATGGTCCAGTATTTATAATCTGTCAGAAAGCAAAACACTTGAACCAGACCAACACCTCATTGCAATGAATATTCGCATATAAAACTGTCTGAACAACATGAATAATGCTATGTGTCATATGGCAGGCATTTTCCAATACTGATATGACTAATGAATATGAGATAGAGAGGTCGGAATGATGGAAGAGTGAAGCAGTGAGTGAGTAGTGAAAAGAGGCAGAAGTACAGATGCAAAGGTGGTGATAGGTGTGAGTGGGCTACAGTGGATGAACAAACATGTTGCTAAGTAGGGCCAACAGGGTGGTGTGCAGCAGCTGGAGAATGTACTACAACTCAGCCTGTAAACACACTGCCCAGCCACACCATTGCTCTGGCTCTGCGCTATGACTAGCTATCTGAAGTGGAAACTTCTAGTTTCTTTGGAAAGTCAGTTATGTCAAATGATGTATGGTTGGGGCACACAGGTGAAAGGATGTTTTGCTATAGCAAACACGTGAAACAACCAGTGATGAAAGAGTATAAATATGACCCCACAGACAGTGAGAGAGAGAGAGAGCATTGGTTTGGTTTGTTCTGCCTCGTTATTCTTTGCTAATGACATCTATGTATTGGTTCACCTTATGTAGCCTTGTTGAGTTCAACATGTGGTAATGCTGCTCTTGAGAGAAACTAGCCAAAGAACTGCTTGTGAGGTTCCTGTGACTTCTTGCTGCTTCAGTGGCCTCAGGCCACTTGGTGAGCCTTGTAACTTCTTCAGGGTTGAACTACAGCTGCCGGTTCATGTGTGGTATCTGCCTGCCAAGAGGACTAGACTGCAGCTGCCGGTTCATGTGTGGTATCTGCCTGGTGAGAGGACTAGTCTGCAGCTGCTGAGTTAGATTTGGTGTTTTCTATGACTGAACTGCTGCTAAAAAGATAGAGCTTGCCCACACAAAACTATTGCTGAACAGGTGCAGTTCCCCACCCCCACCATTCTAATATCTTTTCTCTTCTACTGCCTCTGCTGGATGATGGGCTAGAGGAGAGGTTGAACCATTATGAAAAGTAGGTTGCGCCTTCCAGTCTGGGCCTGAGCACTAAGCAGATCCTGGGTGGCAGCTCTGCCCCAAATCTCACAGAACCCTGAGGAAGCGGGCCTTCCAGGAGCTCTAACCAAGGCAGTATCTTAGGTAAGGAGACAGCAACACCCGAATAAGACAGGGAGTAACTGGGACCCACTAAGACCCAGGACGTCATTCTTGGCCTGGAGCACTGATTCCTTCCTGTCTGCGCCTGAGCACTGAGCAGATCTTGGGCTTCAGCTCTAACCCCAGTAGGAACACCCACCCCACACAATTCTGATACAAACAAGATAATAGGAAAGACAGGCTCGAGTCAGAGACAGGGCAGGTAGCACTAAGGAGATCGAGATTGCAAAAGCTAAATGCAAGAACATAAGCATCAGCAACCCAGGGTACTTGGCATCATTAGAACCTAGTTCTCCCACACAGGAAAATACTGAATTCCCCATATCACTAGAAAAGCAAAATTCAGATTTAAAATCACTTCTAATGATGATGATAGAGGACTTTAAGAAGGACAATAATACTCTCAAAGAATTTGAAAAGAACACAGGTAAACAGGTAGCAACCCTTCAAGAGGAAACACAAAAATCCCTTAAAGAATCACAAGAGAACATACCCAAACTGGTGAAGGAATTAAACAAAACCATTCAGGACATAAAAATGAAAGTAGAAACAATAAAGAAATCACAAAGGGAGACTGCCCTGGAGATAGAAAACCTAGGAAAGAGATCAGGAGTCATAGATGCAAGCATCACCAACAGAATACAAGAGATAGAAGAGAGAATCTCAGGTGCAGAAGATGCCATAGAAAATATTTAAACAACTGTCAAAGAAAATGCAAAATGCAAAAAGCTCTTAAGACAAACCATCCAGGAAATCCAGGGCACGATGGGAAGACTAAACCAAAGGATAATAGGTATAGATGAGACTGAGGATTCCCAACTTAAAGGGCCAATAAATATCTTCAACAAAATTATAGAAGAAAACTTCCCTAATCTAAAGAACAAGATGATCATAAACATACAGGACGCCTATAGAACGCCAAATAGACTAGACCAGAAAAGAAATTCCTCCAGTCACATAATAATCAAAACACCAAGTGAACAAAACAAAGAAAGAATATTTATTAAATGCACTAAGGAAAAAATGGCCAAGTAACATATAAAGGCAGACCTATCAGAATCACACCAGACTTCTTAACAGATACTATAAAAGCTAAAAGATGCTGGACAGATGTCATACAGACCCTAAGAGATCACAAATGCAAGCCTAGGCTACTATACCCAGCAAAACTCTCAATTAACACAGATGGAGAAACCAAGATATTTCACGACAAAACCAAACTAACACAATATCTTTCCACAAACCCAGCATTACAAAGGATAATAGTGAAAAAGCTTCAATATAAGGAGGGAAATTATGCCCTAGAAAGAGCAGGAAAGTAATCCTCTTTCAACAAATCCAAAAGAAGATAGCCACACAAAGATAATTCTACCTCTAATAACAAAAATAACAGGAAGCAACAATCACTGTTCTTTAATATCTCTTAACATCAATGGACTCAATTCCCCAATAAAAAGACATAGGCTAATGGACTGGATATGTAAACAGGACCCAGCATTTTGTTGCATACAGGAAACCTACCTCAGTGACAAAGACAAACTTTATCTTAGAGTAAAAGGCTGGAAAACAATTTTTCAAGCAAATGGTCCTAAGAAACAAGCTGGAGTAGCCATTCTAAAATCTTCAGACTGAGAACACAAAGGGAGGGACTCATAGCTCCACCTGTATAGATAGTTGAGGGTGGTCTTGCCAGGCATCAGTGGAAGTGGATGGCCTTGGTGCCTAAAAATTTGGATTCCCTAGCATTGGGGAATTCGAGAACAGGGAGACTGGAATGGGAGGATGGTGGGAGTACACCCTCAGAGAAACTTCCACAATTATATGGATTAGACATGACAGAGGCAGGCCACCAGAAGACTAGATTCCAGAATTCAAACAAAAAATTATGTTGATACTAAAATTTCTTTTGAGAATTGTATATTGCAGAATACACTGCCTCGGTGTATCTACTCATCAAGCAAGCTGAGCAGACCTGCTCGAACCTCTGATGTCCTGTAATTCCAGCTGGATGCAGTGAAGAGACAGTGTCAGAGGCTTATCAATTTACTCTCCCCCCTGCCCCTCTTCTAATATCTCAATGCCCATAATCAGCTTGAAGAAGTTAATGAAGAGTCGGCGCCACTATTCCCCATGCTTGGGGACTGAGGTGGTTAATACTGGGCTGTCTTTCTACAGAAAAGTAGTGGTTTTGTTGGAACAGGGAGGATTAGCTAGGATTTATTGCATAGTCATAACCTATTGGAGGAATATGTATAATTGTTATTAAGATGATGTTATAATTTCTTAAATAATACAAAATTTACTTTGACTTCAAATTTAAGGTTTTCATTGGTATGAGCTTCTTACTAATATAAAAGTGAGATTAATATTGTTACTCTCATAGGCATTATGCCTATATAACACATTTAGAAATGCAAGGCTTAGACCTAGTCCTTATTTAACTTTTTTAAACTGATTTGAGAGGGTTAGCCTGTGAGTTAAGGACCTATAGCAAACTCATGACTCTGAGTTTATTGTTAGGGTGTTTTTTATATTTTATTTAGAAATAGCTGAGAGGAGTTAACAGACAACAGTCCAGATTGCCTTACATGGATAGTTAGTTTTAAAACATCAGAAGTCCACAGAATTGACTTTACAAACATTTCTGTATTAATGTTCATTTTGATTAGAGACCTAAGAAGAAATTAAGCATCTTTGGAGTTACTCCAGTTGTGGTGAGACAGTCACTAGGCAAGAATTGCCTCTTTTCATCTACAGACAAATCACTGTCCAGAAAAGGACACACTTGTGGAATAGTCGACTGATTATATCTGCCAATACAGAGTAATCAGCCCTTAATAATTCTGCATCACTAGGTCTGTCGGATGATCCTGGGCCAGAAGGCTGAAGATTGGATACGCTCCAATGTTTTGTAGTATAGGGACTGTCCAGGTGTTCAGTGGTCTCTATAAATTGGCTAAGTTTTAGAAGTTATGCTTTGTGTTTCCCATAATTTCAGTTAACTCAGTCATTCTGGATTTCTGATGGGGTTGAAGACTTATAGTCTCATAGGCAATCCTGGCTATTTACTTTGAGAGAAAAGATTTGAGAGGATGGTTTTCAGCTGACATTCATTCTAAAGTCAAGAAAAAAAGCCAGGTTCAGAACTAAGTCTTTTAGTTAGGAGGGATGACAGACGTTCTGGTTAGTCAACAAAATGATGGACTGGGTATTAGGTCTATCTTGTACCTTACTGACTCAAATTGGTATAGTTATGCTCTAATTGTATTTTAAGAGAAAAGTTTTATTTTAACAGGAAGGGTGATATGTAGGAAGAGCTAAGGTGGGAGGAGTAAGAAGAGGAAGAGGAGGAGTAAGGAGAGGAAGAGGAGAAGGAAAGGAGGAGCTAGGTGATGAGAGGTGGGTGGAACATGGGAGCGGATGTTCGCATGTTTCCGCCAGTCAAAGGTAATTGATATATCTAGGTTGGGTATTGGGTTATATTCTGATTGTATGGGTATCTTGTTATTGAGCATTACCAAACTTATAAAGCCTTTGATTAACATTAAAAAATAGTATAAAAGTAAAAGGGAGAAGGGGGATGAAATAGGGGTTTTCTAGGTTGGGGAAATGGGGAAAGGGGATTGCATCTGAAATTTAAATAAAATATCCAATAAAGATTTTCACATCTCCGTACCAAAAAAAAAAAAGTAGGTTGTAAAAAAAAATTATGCCAACAACAAATTGAGGGTTTGTTTTCTTCTTACTTTTTCTTTTTGGGAGGTGGGATAAGTCCCAAGGGGAGTAGATGGACCTGGGACTGGGAAGTGAGGGCACTCCAGGTTCATGAAGAAAAATTCCCCCAAAATAAAGCATTATGAAAAATTACTTACAGATGTACATATAGAGAATAAGGGCAGATTTATGTATATGGACAAAGATCATGAAGATATTTTTGTCCTGTATAAATACTCATAAAAAGGTGACCTTAGCTTTAGAGGACTAAAAGTATAATTAAGTAATTATAATGACTCATTCTATGGATATTAGTCAATCTCTTTCTCTGGCCATCCCATAAACTGGACATAGTGGCTAGGGCAGAGGCATATATACATGGGCTTAGCAACATGAATATATACCGAGGCTGACCTGATTGTGACAACTACTGAATGTCAAATCCATTCAGAGCAAAGACCAACACTGAACCCTCAATACAGTGCTAGCACATGTACTGAAATCCTATACTGAATAAAAAGAAAGAAAGAAAGAAAGAAAGAAAGAAAGAAAGAAAGAAAGAGAGGAAAAAAGTTGAATGTTGACATGTCCCTTTCTCAGTTTTTATATATTTGTGGATACTAATATATAAGCCAGAAGCTTCCTATCATCATGTCTTTTCTGCCATAATGGCATGTATTCCTTAAATAATGATGTGGGGAAAAAACCTTCCCTTTTCTATAAATTATATCTTTCAATTAAATTATTTGGTCACTGCAATAATAAATATAACTAATACAGAAAATTTAAATCCTAAATTGGATATACTAATTCTCTTTAGAGAGTTATTTTATATATGTATATGCATGGATGTGTAGGTATATATATGCATTTCTGTGGAAGCCAGAGGAAAAAGTTGGCTGCTGTTTCTCCAGTGCCATCCACTTTATTTTTAAAGACACATTCTCTCATTGGCCTGGTGCTTGCCAAGATGGCTGAACTGGCTGGCTTGCAAGCTTAGTTATCATTTTGTTTCTGCCTCTAAATTATTTTGTTACCAGTGCAAAGCTGTACATTTACCTTTCTGTGGATCCTAGGGAATATAGCATATGTCCTTATGCATGTACAGTAAATATTCTATAAACTGAGCTATGTCCCCAACTTTCTTATAAGAGTTCTGCCAACTTAGTGACTTGACTAGGCTTGGCCCCCATAGACTCATGTGTTTGAATGCTTGGTCTACAGGAAGTGGCAGAATTAGGAGGTGTTTGGCCTTTCTGGGTTACTTGTGGACTTATTGAAAGAAGTGCATCACTGTCGGGAACAGGTTTGAGGTTTCCTATGTTCAAGCTCTGCCTAGAGGGGAATTCTAATGTCTTCCTGTCTGCCTGTGGAAGACCGTCTCTTCCTGGCTGCCTTCTGATTATGATATAGAACAGCTTCTTCTCCAGCACAAAGTCTTCATGGGCAATGCCATAATTCCCACGATGATGATAATGGAATAACTTTTTGAAACTGTAAGCCAGCCCCAATTAAGTGTTTTCTTTTATAATAGTTGCCTTGTTTATGACATCTCTTCAAAGTAATAAAATTCTATGACAGAAGTTGGAACCATAGACTGAAGTGTTTCTATGATAGGCCTGGCCATGAATTTATTTGGAGGAATGTGGATTTCAGGACTTTACATTAGTAAAATGGTGGAATGCTTTAAGTGGGGCTTAATGGACCATACTAGTAGGAACGTGGAAGACACTTGTACTGAGCATGAATTGAATTGTAGGGGCTTGGCTCAAGAGGTTTCAGAGGAGAAGAATTTTAGTATGTTGCCCAGAGATTGTTCTTGTGAAATTTGGGTGAAGAATGTGGCGGCTTTTTGTACTTGTTCAAAGAGTCTGCCTGAGACTAAAGTGAACAGATTTAGATTAATTGCATTGACAAAAGAAATCTCAAAAAAGTCTAGCCTAGCATAGACTCAGTCTTAGATTCGGTCTAAGATTGAAATCTTATGAAGTGCAGAAAGCTTAGAAAGAAAAAATACAAAATGTGTGGTTCAAGGATTAAAGGGGCCCAAGAAAGTGGAATGAAGCTAAATCCTGTGTTCAAGGATATTAAATGGAATTAAGGGAATGGTAACCTCAGGACTCAATCATACCCAGCTGAGCTTATTATTGATGTATTTGCAGTTGTATGAGGGGTACTTATACCACATTAGGCATTATTATGACCAGGTTATTGTTTTCATTGGGTCATATGATTTTATGTCAACTTGACAAAGGATGGACTATAATGTCTATTCTTGGTTGTCAATTTAACTACAATCCAAAAATGAACTACAACCCAGAACTTATAAAAATCTTGTGAAATAGAATTAAAAGCTTAGGTCTAGGCATGATGGTACATGTCTTTAATCCCAGGACGCATGCAAGCAGATATTTGAGTTCAAGGCTAGCCTGGTACAGAGCAAGTTCTAATAAAGAAAAGCTTAAGTTCAAGCATGGTAGGACATGCCTTTAATCCCAACACTCAGGAGACAGAGGCTTGCATTCTTTTGGTTCAAGGTCAGTATACAGAGCAAGTTACAGGACAGCAACGCTTAGGCTGTGAAGGAAACCATTGAAAATAGAAATTTGGTGAAGATGTAATAGAACAAATGGGCCATGTTTCAGCCCCAGCAAGCAGCAGAGTGTGGCAGCTTCAGCCACATGGCACTGGCTTCAGAGTCAAGAGTAGAAGGAGCTACTGGGACAACTGATGCTGGCTAGCTGGAGATAAGAAATTAGCTGTGATTAAGAGACAAGCATCGTGGAGATAATGTCTTCTGGGAAGTGTTTTCTGAGAGCACAAAGCTTTATTCCAGAGATAGTCTTTGTGCTGGGAGCTGGACTTGGTAAAGTATAAACCCTGCCAATGTGTTACTGGTTTTGAAGGCATGAAGTGGCCATGAAAAACAACTGGGGCTTAGCACTGAAAAAGGCCAGGAAAGGCCATTGTTGAAGATGTGACTTAAGTGGCAGTTGAAAGCCCAGGACTAAAGGGGTCATACAAAGAAGTTGAGGCTTAGCACCATGAAGAGAGCATTGGTAAAAGTACAGCCTAGTTGCAGTGGTAGACCCCAGCATATTGACAGTACCATGGGATGATCACCAAGAATATCAACAGCAGTGGAGAAGAGTCAGCCAGAGGCTAGCATGCTTCAGAGGGCAGAACTAGAGAAGTGACTCTAGTCCTTTGGAGGAGAGTAGAACCTAGACATTTAAACAAGAAGCTGTGAAGTTGAAGTTATCTTGGTGACCACAAGATATTAGAGATGCCAGGACTGTGGTAAACCTGCTGAGGAAAGCTGGATAATAGGGAGCGGAACAAGAGAAAGAATTGTGTTGCAGTCAACAAAGCTGAAGGGAATGGGACACCAGACATGGAGACACAGAGTTTAGAGTTTGCCCATCTGGTTTTTGGTCTTTCTTTGGTCCAGATTTTTCTCACTATGACATTTTGGAATGGAAATGTATATCTTGTTGGAAGTATGTTGGAAGTATTGTGATTATATAGAATACAGTTAAGAGGTTGCATGAGCCGGGCAGTGGTGGCGCACGCCTTTAATCCCAGCACTTGGGAGGCAGAGGCAGGTGGATTTCTGAATTCAAGGCCAGCCTGGTCTACAGAGTGAGCTCCAGGACAACCAGAGCTACACAGAGAAACCCTGTCTCAAAAGAGAGAGAGAGAGAGAGAGAGAGAGAGAGAGAGAGAGAGAGAGAGATTGCATGAATCTCAAAAGAGATTTGAAGTTTGGAATTTTTACACACTGTTGAGACTGTGATAGATTATGGGGATGTTTGAAGTCGGACTAATAATGCATTTTGCATTATGTCATGGTCACAAGACTATGTGGTCCAGAGAGCGAATGTGGTGGTTTGAATAGGTTTGCCCCCACATCTTGTCGGAAGACGTGCATCACTGTGGGGGTGGGCTTTGAAGTTTCCTGTGTTCAAGCTCTGCCCATTGAGGAATTCCAGTCTCCTCCTGGCTGCCTGTGAAAGAAAATCTCTTTCTGGCTGCCTTCTAATCAAGATGTAGAACTCTTAGCATCTTCTCCAACATCAAGTTTACATGAATGATGTTATGCTTCCTACCATGATATGAATTTTACCTCTAAAACTGTAAGCCAACCCCAATTAAATATATTCCTGTATAAGACTGCCTTGTTCATAGTGACTCTTCACAATAATAAAACTCTAACCAAAACAGTCAACTACAGAATGCATGTTCCTATAGTACTAGTTGATATTAAGTACAGTGTACAATGTTTGAAATGTCAGACCTTATCATTTAACAATTACAACAAAATTGTGAGGGGGGTACTAATATTCCTCTTTCCCAGATAAAAAAACTGAAAACCTCACAGTAATAAGAAAATTTTCAAGGATACAATGCTGGCAAGTAGTAGGACTAGAAACCAAAATCGGGTTTATTTTTCTGTAAACAGATGGGCTATGTTATACACCATATTGTATGTCTCTATTAGCAACTGGTACATCAAAGGTCTAGGCTGTCTCTGTAATATCAGGGCAATGACTAGGGCTGATATACTATTTTGTGCCCTGCATTAAGGCTTAATATAAGATAAGGGCCCAACGTAGAGCTAGGCATATGATTCAGTCCACACGAAGACATACCATTAACGCCACAATTACAGGAAAAAAACGCTAAACCATCTACCATATTTATAATTAGCTAATCAGTTAACCATGTCAAACCATATCAAACTAAACCTTTTCTTTCTCCACAAGCTTCAATTTTTCATATATTCCATCAGAGCAATAAGAAGAGCAACTGATAGCAAAGATTAAATCAGCCTGACTAGCCAATTAAAGGAGATTCATATTCACATCATATTCAAATCACATTCTCATGTGTGTAGCTGAAATATTTTTGTCATTGATCTAAACCTTACCTTGAGGAAGTTTTTCTTTTATAAAATTATTAGAAACAATATTCATGGATTATACCAGTTTTAAACCTGAGATTTGGACTATATCAATTCTTAGAGAAAAAGGCAGAAGTATCTTGTCAATTGCAAATGTAAGCTAAAACATCCTCTTATTAAAGTCAGCTTTCTTCTTCAAAGCATTTCTGAAAATGCAAAGATTCCCCCTTTTGTTTAAAGTAATCACATTTTGCTCAGAGTTGTGCACTAGAGTTTTACCTTAGGCATGAATTTTTCATGATTCATTGATTGGAAAGACAAAACCAACAGAGAATAATACAAGCTTAGGGACCTGTCTTACAAGGTAGAGTGAAATTACTCTAAGGGTTAGAATGACAAAGCCAGGTTGAGCCCTCAAGTCAGCAAGAAATTGACAATTACAAATTTGTCAAAAAATGAGAAAAAAATCAATTATGAAAAGGTTGACTTGTGCTAAATTTATTGTTTACTTTATTGAACATCATTCTGTGAATTTGAAGGGAAGAAGAAAGGACTATGAAAAAATGCTTATCCCTTAGTATGGTTTCAAGGGACTTACGATAAGAAAGTTAGACTGCAAAAGACCTGTATTCCCTCCTGGGTGTTGTCACTCACTTGTGGCTTGACATGAGAAAGATGGTTTCTCAGCTCTGATCCCTAATTTTCCATTTTCTAAAGTGGAGAGAGAAGAATAATTCCTTCTTAGAGGAGACTGGTCAGATACTGGTTTAAAAGGCACAAGCACAATTACAAGAGGAAAATTTAGGCTGTCATAATTTATCTCTTTCAATGGTGTTATATTTTAACTGGGTAAGATGTAACCCTGTCTTAATGATAAAGAATTTTATAGAAATTTAGCTAATATTCTAGAAACATTGAAAAAATCAGAGTAAAAAAACACACTCCACTTAAGAGAAGGCAAAGCAAACTGGTCCTGTTAGACACAAACAGAGGGCTAAGGGTCAGGAATCTGACTGCTGAAATGGCCTCTGAAAGAAACAAAAGATAGAAAGGTCAAGTCAAACTGTCAAATTCATGGACCAGAGCTTAGTACTGAGGTCTTAGGAATGCACTGAGGAGTTTGGGCAAAGTAAGACAGTTAATTCAAGTTGAGAATCAAAAAGAAGATTCCTTTATCCTATAGATACACAACTAATTCTTTTATTCTTTTAACAAATACCTGTTGAACTCCACCTATGTGACAAAATATCTTCCATATGCTGGGATATACTGATATATTAATCATACAAAGCTCCTGCCTTCATGTGCTTATGATTTGGTAATAAACAGCAAAAAAAGAAAGTAAATGCACATAAGGCTAGGAAGGGATAATTTCTTTGAAGAGAATAAAATAACAATGTACTATATACTAAGAGTATATAGAGACCTCATTCATTTATTTTCTTATATTTATTCATTTTGTTTCACTTGTTGAAAAAGGTTCCTTCTATGTAGAGCTAACTGATCCAATGCTCACCATACAGTTCATGCTGTCTTTGAACTCATAATAAATATGCAGTTTTAACCCCTGAATGCCAGGAGTACAAATATATATATATATATATTTTAAATTATACTTAAACTTATTGACTTGCCTTGGCTGGGACCTTTGTCTGCTGTGCTGAGGTCAGTGACAAGGAGGTCCTCACAGTATCCCAGGCTGTGCTGATTGGCAGGCAAGGTTAAAAGTAAAGTCAAGAGATATCCAAAGACCTGCAAACTGACATGTCATGTTGTTCAAAACAGGAAAGATGCCCACAGACCTGTCCTTCACTAAACTGCACTGGTGAGCCATAGATAGAGGTCAGCCTGTCAATATATGTGGTAGTGGAGGAGAAAGGTGTCCATAGACCTTCCTGCTGCAGACAGGCCAGCTCAGCCACCACCCATGCCCAGATCCAGGGATTTAAGTTGGCCCACCCAAAAATCTCATCCTCTGTGAACTGTTGGGGCACGTAAAACAACCAATCCCGTTGATTCAGAGCTGTAGGATCTCCATGACACAGGGCAACAACAGGTTTAACCTAGAGGAGTCCTAATAAGGAGCCAATATTGATGGTGTCATAGACTCTAGAAACCTGGAACCAGACCAATGACTCATTACAGTGAACATCTGAAAGTGAAGATGTGTGAAAAGAAGTGTATATTGTGGGACACAGCATGACAAATGACAGCTTCCATGATAAGACGTATTTCATGTTTGTTTTGTTTATTTTGTTTGTGTGATTTTTTATTTGGTAAGTTGCAAGAGCAGAGAGCAGATAAGAGGTAAAAGGGAGTAGGGAGATGAGTGGAACTAGGGTGCAAGAGAAACTCACAACAAATCAACAAAAAATGTTTTAAAAAAACCCACTCTTTGTCCAGAATAAAGACACAACATGTATATTAGCCTACCCCTACACAGAGTTAGAATTATCAGTATCATCATTATCTTATACCATATTTTAGTCTATTATAGAGTTTCTCAGCTTAAGGGTTGCAACCCTTGCAGGGTCATACATTATGTACCCTGCATAGCAGATATTTATATTATGATTTGCAACAGTAGCAAATTTATAGTTTTGAAGCATTAATGAGATGATTTTATAACTGTGGATTACCACAACAGGAAGAATTTTATGAAAAGGCCACAGCATTAGAAAGGTTGAGAATTGCTGGTATATTAGAGGCTCTGCAGGGGGCAATAACGAGAAGAGTACTGGTCTCCTAGGACATCTTTTGCAATGTCTCCTGAAAGACCTACGTAAGGCTCTTTCAGAATCAGAATTCTTTAAGTATGTAGAACAGATACTTTAAAAAAACTAAAAATGTATAGTCTAACAAATATGTAAGCTACTAGTCAATTATTCTTATCAAGTGCTCTGCTCTACACATAATAACATGAGCTCTGTTTTTAAAGGGCTGACAGAGAACTAATGATGCTTACATCACATCCTCACAAATTACGTTACAACATCACTACGTAAAAGAAAATTCTCAGCTCCATTAGAATCTTATGGTTTCTGCTTCAGTTTCTGACTCTAAATTCTTAACTTGAATAACTGTCTAGATATTCCTTGATGATGGTTTATAAGCTTTATGCTATAAGATGAAATGAACCAAATCCTTCCTAAGTTGCTTTTGGTCATAATGTTTCATCACAATGATAGAAATCTAACTATGATACAAGGAAAATCTTCTGTCATTTACTAATAAAGAGTGTTCCAAGAAATATGTAATAAGGAGAATATATATATATATATATATATATATATATATATATATATATATTATGTATAAATAAATATATGTGAAAAATAAGATACAAAAAATAAATAAATAATCTAGTGTCAACAGAGAGGGGGTGGGTCCAAACATGTCGATGGCCTGATATTTTTCTAAGTGACTTCCAAGTCTCTAAGTCTCTCATTTTTCTTGTCTGAGCCTCAGCAGCCAGGCATTTCTAATAAGAATCATCACACCACCCATTTAATGAGCACGTATTCCTTGCCAGATGCTACATTTGAAGCCTGTTCTATCTCATCCGTACATTTGATCTCATTTGCATGTCGTAGTTATTTAATCAACACAGGCATTCCTTGGTCGGTCAGGTGTAGCAGGATATTTCCCCCCCTACATTTTACAATAAAGCTCAGTAATTTGGGAGGAGCTAACGTGGGAGGAGCGAAGAAAGGAAGGGAAGGAAAAGGAGGAGCTAGGAGAGGAACGAACGGGGAGAAGATGGCTGCGGATGTGCACCTGTCTCTAGCAGTCTAGGGTAGTTATAATATAATATCTATCTATAATATATACACATATATTTATTTATACAAACCTAGATGGTATAGGCCAATCACTATAGAGTTTTCCATTGATTCAATTAATATATGTGATAAAAATAAAATATAGAGAAATCTTCTGAGAGAAAATTACCTGTTGTTTTAAAGTAAAATTTTTAGACAAGCTGAAGTAGTACATTTTAATGCTAAATATATAGTACTTATAAAAAATATATAAGCCAGTAATTTATTACTATAACCAAGTATTATGTGTAAGTGGCCATGAATTAGGTTTGTTTAAGCCAGCAGCAACACAAATGTGATCCCATGGTGCTATAATAGCTACAACATCACACGATGATAGAAAATGTTCAGGTACAGTGTAATCTAATCAAAAATACAGTTTGTTTTTAATCAAAAATGCCAGTATGTAGAATATGATTGTATATAGAAAGGTTGGTAGCCGAAGAATAGAAAACCTGAGCTCTAGTATAGTTAGTATGAACAACAGACAAACTATACCTTTAAGGTAAGAAATAGCTTAACATAAAGAGATGCATCTAACAATAAAAGGGTTATAGAATATGGCACAATCTGAAACAATATGTATCTGAAACATAGCATCAAAGTTCATATGTAAAAGTTATTTCTATTAGTAATATTGTTTACATCTTCTAATACTTTATTGAAGATGTTAATTTAATTTTAATTTTTATTTTTTTACTTAGTAATTGTGTTATTCGTTTACATTTCAAATGTTATCCCCCTTTCTGGTCTCCCCTTCATGAACCACCCACCCCATGCCCCTCTCCTTTGCATCTAAGAGGGTGCTCCCACACCCACCCTCCCATTCCTGCCTCACCCTAAAAGAATGTATGTATTTTCCATATGCATATGTTGGTATACTACATAATAATGAACATCAATGAATTAATGCACAAGTATACATGATTATCAAGAACATGAAGCATAAGAAATCAGACAGGCTAGTCATAAAAGAAAGCTTCTAAAGTGGTTCCTTTTCTAACATAAAGTTCAAATGCTGGCAAGATCAATTTATAGTGTTTTTGTACAGTAGGTATATAAGATATAGCTATTTGGGTGTGGGGAGAGGATGGGCTTCTGAGGTATGGACCTGCTGTGGTTACATATGTGGATCTGCTTGTCTAATTCATTTAACTTTGTCTTATGATTTGCACATTTTTCTGCATGTCTAATAATAAAATACTTGGCATATAAGTAAATAAATAAATAAACTATCTTTACAGAATCAAGTACAATATTCGAAAGCTTGTGAGTTGCAGCTGAAATGTTGCTCAGTGGAAAATCTAAAGCTTTTGCTCTAGTTTGTTTCTTTGCTGTGTGATACAACACCACAGACCAGAAGTAACTTAGGGGGAGGTTTTAGACTTCTGAGTTGTAGGCCACCATCAAGGAAGCCAAGGAAGAAGCAGAAGCCAATATCTGATCACCAAGAGCTGAAGTAGAGACCGTGGAGGAACTCTGCCTATTGCTTGCTTCCCCTGGTTTGCAGTTGCTTTCCTTAAATAACCCAGTACCACCTTCCCAGGGATAGCATTACCCACACTAGGCTAGGCCCATTTCTATTAATTAGCAATCAAGAAATTGTGCTGTAGACATACATGCCCATAGGCCAATTTGATGAAGGCAATTTCTCAACTGAGTTTCTTTCTTCCCATGTATGTCAAGTTGACAAGTGAATCTTACCACAAAAGCTCAAATGCACATGTGAGACTATGAGAAAGGTTAGAATCAATGACATAACCTCAACTCATGTAACTAAACAAAAGCATGCCACATGTGCACGCACACATACATAAATAGGTACACATACACACTATAATGAAAATAAAACAAAGAATTATAAAATTGTATTAATCTTTATATCATCATTATTAGAAAAACCTGAATTACCATCCTATATATCAGGCTTCTACGACTATGATATGTAACAAATAACTTCAAAATGTCAGTAGCAGATAAGTCTCTCCTGTGAAACTGGAAACTGACTATAGATCTGTTGAGGCTGGCAGAGATCTGCTAAGGTTTGCTGCAGACTTCTGTCAAATATTTCGTCGATCTGTGACAAAAACTTCCTCTTGTGGTAGATGACAGAGAGATCAAAGAAATACATTCAAACACACTGTAAGCTTATATATGGGCCACAATTCTATAACATTTCATTGGCTAATGCAGTTCTAATCAGTAAAACTTTATACAGACACGTACAATGTTTGTTTTAAAGCAGTGGCTCATAATCTTCCTAATACAGTGACCCTTTAATACAGTTCCTCATGTTGTGGTGACCCGATCATACTATTACTTTCATTACTATTTCAAAACTGTAATTTTGCTACTGTTATTAATTATAATAGAAATATTTTTGGAGTTAGTTTGCAAAAGGGTTAATGACCCACAAGTTGAGAACTGCTACTCTAAAAGAAGGTGCTGCCTATAGACATAGTTTATCATCCCATTAACAGGAAGAAGACTTATGAACAAAAAACCAAAAATCTACCAAAATACTGTATTTATGAAATGAAATAAATTTGTAACTGAAGATCTTTCTTTGAAGAAACTTTAAACTAGGGTCACTTCACTACTGAACTGAGTCAACCAATTATTCTGGGAACTGTCTTACACAAAGTGTCAGAAAACAATAAAAGAAGGAACATTTTCCACACATTTTATGATGAGAACCCTGATACAGTATGGAGACACAGAGGGATTATAGACAGTGTCTTTTATGAGCACAAACACAGAAATCCTATACAGGTCACATAGATGCTGTGTAACAGATTGTTTACAGATCAGCATAAAAGAATAAGTCGTTACATTAAATATAATGGCACAGACGACACATCATTACATGTAGATACCATATACAAAGAGATATAGTTCATCCACAGGAAGCTATGGCATATGTAAACTGATCAGAATAGACTTACTATTTGTTACCTGGGGGCCTGGCTAGGAGATGACACGAGGGAGCTTTCTGGATAATAGGCAGTATCTTAAATTTTAACTTGGGCAGTATATCTCCTTGTACCAGTTGATTGGGCTATATACTTAAAACACAAGTATTCCGCTGTGTGTATTGTAGTCTTCCATTTTAAAAGCTTCCCCAAAATGTCCCACTAGTATTTCTGGCTCTCAATATGTACTTACTAGCTCTCTTCTAGCTTTAAAATCTGTTTGATTTTACTGGTAACTTTTAGATGAGAACTTTACTATGTATCTTAAACAACAGTTGATCAACACTAAAAACAGTATCGAAAGCTTCAGAGAACATAGAATATACCTAAAAATAGCTATAACAGCTTAAGTGAGAAAAACATCTCAAAGACCATACATTATTTTGAATGGTTGGCAGTTTTCTTGAAAGTTCCTACAGTGAAAGGTAAACCAGTGTTTTAATTAGGACAATGGTATATTTTTATACTAGAGGCCATAGAAACATAAAGTTGCAGTATTACAAAGCCAAGTTGGTAGACAAATATATAAATTTTCAGCTCTGGAGGAGCGCTGAATCTAAATGTCAAATTATGTAACTGAATGTTTTACCCTCCACAGTTTCAAAGGAGTAGAAATGCCAGCAGCAGAGTTCTCAGAGTTTAGAGACATACGATTTATGAAATAGTAGAAAAATCGCAGTTGAGAATATAAAAAGCTGTGTGCTAGCTCTGGCTATGTTACTCATTAGTGGCATGGTTTTAGAAAAATCATTTAAAATGATCGAGTTGGTTCCTCTCGTGTGAGGCGGACATCATGTACCTTCTGATACCAAATTTAGACTTTACATAAAGTACAACTAAATTGGATCCGATATTTCCCAGATAGTTCTGAAATATTTACTGCTAGGGTGATATTTGAAGGCTCATGATACATTAAAACAAACAAGTTAGAAACTTTAAAAATCTACATGGATTCCTCTAGAAAAATGAAAATGCATACTTGAGTTCCCTTCCAAGAATGTGTTTGTGGTCTAGATCACAGGTAACAAACTAAGGTCACCCTCTTTCCAAAATAGAATAATTATTTCTCAATAAAGTACTTCCTCTACATTTTTACTTAAATAACTGTGCTGGCCTGTTGCCGGGTACTCAGAGGAAGCCGGTTATAGCTAGGTTCTTCTCAGATGATGACCCTGTCAATGAGGCCTTTGAGTGATCCCCAACCTTTGGCTTCTGATTCTATACATGGAAACATGGTTCTGAATCCTGTCACTAAGTCAGACTCTCTCATCTCATGTTGCCCAACTCTTCTAGACTAAGCTCCCTATTCCTACCACCCAGGTTAACCAACAGCCCCAACAAAACCCTAGATCCTTTCCTCTCCAGAGGCCTAATTCACCCCTACACATGTTCCGAGACTCAGCTAAATTACTTTCTCCTAGAAGCTTTATTTACCTCTCAAACTGAATAGGTACCAGTACTTCCCTCTCTCTAACTTGCATGCCCTATCACAGAAATAACCATACCATTGTTTATACTTACTTGTATCTATTTCTTATAATGAATATATACCTTGTATATAAATATATAGCTTGTATAAATAAAACTTTATTTTTCCTCCTTCTGTCCCTGCATCTTTTTAGTAGTTTAGGCACTCCTTTAAGTCACTATATACCCAAGGATAGGACTGAAGTTCTGATGTTCCTGTATCCACCTTCAAAATGCTAGTTCTACAAGCATGCACCATCATACATGGCTTGGACCCATTTTGTGTCTGTGTGTGTATGTTTGTGAGAGATATTGTGCTTCTGTGTGTGTGAGAGAGAGACAGAGAGAGAGGCAAAGAGAGGCAGAGAGAGAGAGAGAGAGAGAGAGAGAGAGAGAGAGAGAGAGAGAGAGAGAGACAGAGAGATTGTGCTTGAACCCCAGGATTTGAGCTTACCACATAAAAATTCTGGTGGTTATGTTATATCTTTTGCCTTTCAAAGGAAAAATTCTTAAGATTCCTTTTTTTTTTTTATCATTCTCTGTCCCCTGGCATTCCGCAGACTTTTGTAGTATTTGCTAACGAAGTTTTAAAAAGATGAATGAATGCATAGTTACTCCATGTCTAAACTAAGTAAGTGATTCTCTTTTGCTCCAGTCTTCTTGACGGTGTTCCTACCCTTGCATCCCTTCCATCTATCCCAATCCTACTCTCCAGTCAGTCCTGACACAGATCCACATAGCACATAAGTACATAAGTAAACATGCTGAGAGTAAGGCAAAAATAGCATATATTCTGACTCTTGAAGACCTTACAATATAAAAGGAGAGAGGCAAATGAAAATATTTGTCTATGCTACAGAATAGATATGGCAGGGTGAAGCCACGGAGTCTGTAGGATCAAAGAGAATAGGACAACACAAAGACTATGTATATAATCCAAAGAAGACTCCCTGTGTTCGAAGACATCTAGGGCAAACACGATTTCCAAATAAAATCTGGAGATTTGAGAAGATTCAAAAAAGGCTATGAATATAGATAAAAAGTATAAAAGATGGCAATCTTGGGAAGGAACTTCGAATGAACAGCAAGTTAAATTAGCTGTCTAGAACAGGGCTCCCTAATATCTAATTCCAAGACTAATAATACTTCCATTATAAAGAATATATTGGCATTAAAATTAATGGTACTGTCTTCTAGAACTCTTGAGAAGAATATGCCCAAGGGTGATGCTCTTTCTCCTTAGCTGGTGGGTCTCTGCCCTCAGGACTCCTGTTAGTGTTTGTAGCAGACCTCAAGGAGCATTTAGAAGCTCACTTGGTAATACAAATAACTTAATGTGATTAGACACTTATATCAGACTGACATTCTATGAAACATTCAAGCCATCATAGCTTCTAGCAATCCCAGTTGTGACTCTGTGAAGAAATGTAAACAAAGTCCATATGTCACTCAATACTAAATTTTTTCAACAACATATCTGTGTCATAAGAATGACTGCTTTAGATTTCTAAAATGAAGTAGAATATTTGTACAGTCTTGATATAAACAAATTGCCAACTTGGATGTTTAAAAGTATTTCCGTTACTCCATTTTAAAGCATCTGAACAGGAACGAGGCCCTTACCATAATACATTCTCGCTAATATGATTGAGACATTCTGTGCATATTTGCTTTATTACCAGTAACTATGGTGAAATGTTGATATCAATATCTGTATAGATCTCCTGAAGAAAAACTTCTCAGAGATGCTTCATTCCTAGGAATGCAAAGCTTGCAGAGACGGAGCAAGGTCCGTATTTGACTTTATCTGACTCTAAAGCCAGCATCAATGTGTGTAGATGAGAATTTCTTCCTCATTGTTCTGTACCCATCCTTCAAACATAATAACCATGGATCCATGAAAAAATTCCAAAGTCTCAGGCGCACCAATGTCTGAAACACTACATTCCTGAGTAGTTTCATTTTTATTGTTAGGTATATGTCTAAATGCCTTCTAAGGTCCCCAGTAATTCTGACAGTCTGTGACTTCGAGATTTTAAAATATTCTTAGGTAACAAGTCACTCATGAAAGGGTTGTGACCCTGTGAGTTGCCTGTAGTGGGCAGATAGGAGGATAAAACCTCATAGAAATTGAATTGCGTTTTCTACATTTATCAGAGTGAAAATATAGGCACATAGCTGCCAAAAAGTAAAGGTATAAGCCCTTGAGAGACGAACTTAGTTAAGGCAGAAAGCTCCTGTGTGTCAGCACTGTCAGCAGAAACCTCAGTCAATGTCACAAAACAGTAAAGCCCTGAGAAATATATGTTGTTGTACTTGCTGAAATAGTAGACCATTCTAACCAAGCAATAAGGCAGAATCCAAGTTGGATCTAGCCTTAGAATCAAAAGACTAATATCTTTCCATAGGCTCCTTCCTAGTCCACATTTTGAATGATTCCTCTTTTGACTGTAACCAAGGCCAACAGATTCCATTAAAAACTAATGTAGTTTATCTCCTTAACTCAATTTCTCCCGACTGTGATCCTGTCTTCATGCTTCCCTCCCTTTTGTTCCACCCTTAGTTTCTCTTTTTGTCAATAAAATATTAATATTAATTCTGTAAGAATTTTATATAATAAAATTTGGTTATAATTAATTCCTAATTCCTCCCTTTAACTCCTCCCAGATCTGCATTCCTACCACTCACTGCCTCACATTTGGACAAAGACAATTTCATTCACTAATTTTTACAGCACTTAATGAGTTCATACGATTGACCCAGATATGCTTCTCTACCAAGGCAGTTCTAAGTCACGAAGCTGGAGTGCAGTGCAGTGAGCAGTGTCTAGGAAACGGAGAATCCTGACTGTGCTCCTCATTAACTGTGAGACATAGCTCAGCTTCTTTATCTGAAAGATGAAGATTACAGTCCTGCTGCATGTTAACATTTGGTGTCTGGCATTTTGTGGTTGCTACAACATTCACTGAATCTCAGGCTTGGAGTTGAAATAAGGAATGAAAACTGAAAAAGCCCGTGAAAGTATAATTGAAAGTTTTTTTCTTATAAGACAAAAAAGTGAGTTTTTTTGAGTAGTCTAGGGTCCGTCGTCTCGAATCCAATGAGATGACAACACAGGCTCTGCCCAAGATCTGCTCCAGTTAAAGCTTCCTCAAATTCAGTGCATAGAATCTTCCAAGCAGTTCCTTTCCTCCTTACACTGTGAGTTCTGCACAGAGCCCTAAGAAAGTTGCCAGCCATCAGATTCTTTTCCCCTCCAATGAAAACACACATGGCACAAACATATGATTCCCATCTGGATCCACCCCCAACTTCCGGCCTGGAGGCTGCTGTGTGGGCAGGAACGTCTGCCTTTGAATTTGCCAGCCTAACCTGGCACCCTGAGCTAGTCCTCTCTGAGGAATACAGCACAGCTCTGGCAAATCTCATATTTCTGTCTCTTCCTTTCAGGGTCCTATCCATCTTGACCTCTTTTGGGTCATGTCAAAAGATGTTCATGTAGGCCAGGGACACTTTGCTCAGGCCAAAAAAAAAAAAAAAAAAAAAAAAAAAAAAAAAAAAAAAAAAAAAAAGGATCTTTAGTTCTCGAAAGGAGCAAGCAGATTTTCTTTTAATCCAAAGAACAGATGCTAGTCCAGAAAGAGAAGGCTGGAAGTCCCACCCTTCCTTTAGGTCATTAGGGGCAGGAATTCTTATTACAATAAACCGACATCACCTCCTTCAGGTTCCCTGATGGCATCAGTGACCAGCCACTTCAGTGTTGTTACCATCATTGTCCCTGCTGGATTCTATGCCCCAGTGAATTGGCAACATTCCTTCTATTTGCAAACAGTTTGCAAAATAAGAACCCCAGGAAGGATACAGGCTGGCCAGGCTCCAGGGACTTTCAGCAGCACTCATGCTAATTCAGGGCTACAGCTTATTCCTGAACAACAAGTGCTAATATTGCCTCCTTGGCCCTGCATCACCAGGGCTGCCTAATCTCTCCTAAATTCCTGCTTTCCTTTGTATCTTCTTCCTTCTGGGAATATACAACCTGAGAAAATGAGAAAGCAAAACCTATAAGAATCTGTGACTGAGGTCACAAACTGTTCATACATTTTCAGACATAAGGGCTTTAATTCTAGGATGACTGGTCTGATTATAGCAATTTCTGAATGATCGTCTAAGATTTAAAGTTTTCCATTTCTTTTCCTCTTAGTCTGGCATTTATGATCCTCTTGCTACATCATGTGCCCATGTCTTCCCATCTCCCTTGAACATATCCATCCTCCTGCCCTGCCCCATATTCTTCACTAGGATAGTTACTCTATTATCAAATATAAAATCATCAAATATAAAATAAGAGGGAAACAATGGCTACTGCTATTTTCTATATGGCTGTTGTTAGTCTGGCTCCATGACAAGTTGTTGTATATGCATTTTATATTTTAACCATGAAAATAAACCTAAGGAGTACATTCTATAGTTAATCTCATCTTACTGTAGTTCAGAAAATTAAGGCTAGGAGTTTACAGTTCACTTGCTTTAAGGTCCTACAACTAGAATACAAGACAGTATAAATTAAAATACCATTTAGCACATGAAATAGTTTTCTTCTAAAATAGGCCTTCTAACCCTAACCCCAACCACCCTAATGCTCTATAATACTAACCCTGGCCTACATCAACCTCCTTCAACATGGCAAGAAAGCAGAAATGATGAACAGTACTTGGAAAGGAAGTTATACAAGTGTGAGCGTTGCTAAGACTCTCCTCATACAAGTGCTCAGGGTACCAGTGTCTAGAGGTTCAGTAACACGGTCAAATGATGCCGTTGGTGCAAAATAGAATTAAAATTAAACCTGCATAATGCAAAACTCCTTGTTGTTGTTACCAAAAGTGGGGTTATAATTAGTTTAAATTAAATAAATACAAATATAACTCAGTGGCTTAAATAAAAATGCCAGTGCAAACATGTGAAGAGTTGACAGTTAGTTACAACTGATAACATTAATTCATAGGGTAAAACAATATTTGATTCATTTTAGTGGACAACTTGCCTGACTACATATGTATGTATATATGTATGTGTATATAAATATACGTGTGTGTGTGTTTATGTGTTTGTTTATCTATGTCTGTAAGTATATGTACATATCGCTGTTTTGTCTAGTCCTATTACACTCTCACTACTTTACCTGTAATGGTGAGTATGAATAGTAACAAGGGCTTCTTCTCCTTGTTCCAGACTTAAGTGGAAAACATAACAGTTTTTTTTTATCATCAAGTAAAATCTTAGCTTTCAGTTTTATGAAGGCACTTTCTATCAAGGTAACAAAATTCCCTATACTCAGGATCTACACAGGTTTTTTTCCCTCCAAGATGAATATTAAATTTTGCACAATCCCCTTTTCTGTAGCTGTCTCACTTCTGCCATTTCAGATAATTAATCAGAGGACAGTTATTCCTTAGCTGGTAAGATGGGAAATGATAACTCTTAATAACTTTGTTTTATGACTTTTAAAATCCAACATAGTAACAACATGCAGAGGAGTTTGTAGGATTCTCTATCTGCTCCCTGACTAGAACAATGGTTTCTAATCAACAGCTTCAGCACTTCTACATAGAGGCACACATATGAGTTTCCTAAAACAGAAATCTACCTCACCCTTTTAGAACCTTTTGGATAAGTCATGTTTCTCTCTCTCTCTCTCTCTCTCTCTCTCTCTCTCTCTCTCTCTCTCTCTTTAGAACAAATTACAAATTCTTTAATATGATAGTTTGTGTTTTTGATGATCATCCCTGGCCATCCTCCATGTGCTCCATAGAAACTATAGTTAATTTGATGCACTGTTTATAAAAGAAGTCTCCTTGGAACTCTATCTGGCTTTCCTTTTTAATGATCAATTCAACTTTAGCATTTCTCTCATCCAAGGGGCCATATACTGATGTGCACTCTATTCTACTTCATGTTGTATGGTGTTGTCTTTTTTTGTTTGTTTGTTTGCTAATGCTATGCTTTTATTAATAACAGACTGGTAGTATCATTATATTATGTTCATGTATCTGTGTAACTTTAATTTTTCAAATCCCATTTTTAAGGATGGTTCTTAAATGCTTCAATCTCCCTTTTAGCCCATTACTCACCAGAGGCAGTGAAAAAGAAAGTATACAAGCAAGTGCACCTGTTTAGAAAGGTTGTTTGGAGCAACTTCTGTCTGTGTTGTCTGCAAATCAGCAGTTCAGTTCATAGATTTGCCCTATCCACTCTCAAACACTTCATGGATACACCAACAGTCCAGTTCGATAGAGTCGTGTTAGCAAAAATGAATCAGCAGTGACAGGACCTAGCAGAGAGAGCTGGCCTGAGTCAGCAGCAGGGACCAGCAGAAGTTCTCTTCTGTGCCTCTCTCAGGGAAGTAAAGATCAGTGAAGAAGCAAGACCCACAAGGGTTGCACACCTAGCTGTACTAGCAAGGAAAGCTAAGCTCTCTCTCCTTCACTCTATCAAGTCCTATTTATACCTTCCAAACATCATACGTCCTCCATGTGCCTTGCCTCAGCATGTGTCTTGCCTCAACATGGTCTTGCCTCACTCAGCAAATGCATTGAATCAGCCTGAGTCTGCTGAGGCCCAATAAATGGAGCTCAACTATGCAATGTAAGGTGGACCAGTACATGCGTGTTGTTAGCAAAAAATCCTTCATCACGTGTCCTTGCATGTGTTTGTTTTAGCAGAATGTCGTCTCTCCTGTGTCTGCTTCAGTGAAACATTTTTTTCACAAGTCTACCTTAGTCTTTCACCTGTGTCCACTTCAAGAAAACACTCCTTCACATGTTTGTCCAAGCAGCACATCATCTAATACAACTAACTCTCCAAAAAACCCTTAATTTTCTACTTCATATCTATGTGTGTGCAGATTCATCTGTGTATGGTACTGTATATGTTTGTGCACATATGTGGAGGCCAGAGGACAACATCTGGCATTGTTCAGATCTATCCACATTGTGTTTGGAGACAAGACTATTTCACTGGTCTGGGGCTTACTCAGTAGGCTATGCTGAGCTCCATATCCTCTTGTCTCTAGTCTCTGCTCTGGGATTAATGGGGCACATTACTACACATAGTTTTGCTTGTTTTAAAACATGGGTTCTAGGGATCCAACTTTGATTTTCATATTTGTAGATCAAGATATCACATGTCCTTTCCTGTGTTTGCTTTAGCAGAATGTTTTCTCTCCCATGTCTGCTTCAGTGAAATATTCCTTCCCAAGTCTGAGCCATCAGCCCAGCTATGTGATGCTATTTTGAAGTTTAATAATATGCTGCATCTTGCATTTTTCCTTTTGGTCTATTCCACCTATGTCTATTCCAGTGTATCCCCCTCCCCACCTAGTATAACACACACACAGAGAGGTTGGGATAGGGCGAGAGGGGGAGAGGGGAGAAAAGAGGAGAGAGAGGGGGGAGGGGAAGGGAGGAGGGGGAAAATGCCTTTCTAGATAAGTTTTAAGATTGTTCTTCCTTAATCCTATAAAGATTATATTTGGCATTTTTGACAGATACTGCATTGAACCCTTAGGTCATTTTGGATAGAACAGGTATTTAAATAATACTGAGGCTTTCAATGAATAGGCAAGAGCTATTGTTCTACTTTTTCATGTCCTCCTCAATTTCTTTTATTAATATCTCAAGTTTTTAATATAGACATCTTGCACATTTTGGTCAAATTTGTGTCTGGTTGTTTCTGGTAGCTACTGCACAGAGCAATCACTTTCTTTACTTTCATTTCATATACTTCTGTATTGGTATACTGACACACTACTGATTTTGTTGTCTTACTATTCTGAAATTTTGCCATATTTATTTAATACTTGCAATATGTTTTTTTTTTTTTTAGAGAGATGTGTCTGTGGTTTTCCCTACATGATATCATGTTATCTGCAAACAGTGGACTCATATATCCACAGCCAACTGTTTTTCACACTGATAATAAGAAAACTAGAGAAAGGATACTACTCACTGAATAGACTAGGGAAATTAGGGTATCAGCACGCAGAATAGTAGGTGTGAATGATTAGCAAGTCTCAAAATCATCTGAAAATGAATTAATGATTTATATGGACAGTCCAATTTTACAAAACTGCTAGAAGAAATTGGGAAATCTTTCAAGTTATGGAAACGCTGAGGATATTTTAGACAAGACTACAAAGGCACAGCACACAAAGTCTAAAACAGACAACAGTAGCACCAACTAAAAAAGCCTCAGTGTAGTAAAGAAACAATCAGAAGAGTGTAGAGACTTACAACATGGGAAAAATACCAGCAAATTATACCTCTCATAAGAGATCACTATCTAGGAGTTTAAAACTCCATAGTAAAACTGAAATATCCTGATGAAAAATGGGCAGTAGACCTAAATAGATATTTCTGAAAAAGAAGACATTAAAAGTTGCCAATAGGTTTCCACAAAGTCAACATTACAATCAGGGAAATCAAAATCAAAGTCATTGCTGTTATACTCTTTAACACACACACACACACAAATAAATAAATACAAAATGCTGAGTTCATTTAGCGTTGCTCATAGACACTTACGTTTAGGGCTGACTCCTTGGATTGGGATAACCTACCACGGGCCTTGTTCTTAGAGAAGACTGACTTGCACTTCCTTAGTTTCAATAACCCATCTGCTTGTGCTCTATTTTTCCCTTTGGACTGTGCATTCCTTTGGGACAAGAAGCAAATCTTCTTTGTTCATTTAATAAGAAAGATCCAAAAATGGCCTTTCATTCTGAGTCTGCATTATGAAGTTGACACTCACCAATTAATGTCCCTCAACTCACAGCATAAGGTATGGAAGGAATTCCTAAATTGGTCCTGCACGTGGGCTCTGTTGTATTCCTCTCCAGAAGAACTGCTGCAGTCAGTTGTTCATTGGAAAGGGAATCTTCCTCTTTTCTTCTCCTCTTTTCTCCATTTACAACAAACTAGCTGAAGAGCAGTAATTATGAGAGAATCTACACTATAATTACTGTAACGTTTAACTTTGTATTGGCATCTGTAAAAGAAATAACTCTTGGAATTTATGAACAGTGATGTGCTTCCTACCTTTCTTTAACATGCATCTTTTAACTTTAAAAAATATTATCACTTTTGACACCTGTCTTAACACTTTTGAAATGTCAAAATTTTATGTTTTGGGGAAAGCGTGATACATAAGAAGCTGTGCACTGGATTTCATTATGAGGTAGTCTGATCTCTGGAAACTTACCACTTGAGAAATTCTTGAGTTAGAGTTCTCAACACTTACAAAAAGGCTGTATATTGTTATGTGTTAAGCTCACTTCAGTACTGGGGTTTTAGGAGGTGGAGACAAGATGACTGTGAAGCCTTGCTGGCTGCTAGCCTAGGTCCGGGTTCAGTGAGAGAGCCTGGTTCAGGAAACTAAAATAGAAGATGATAGAGCAGGATGCTTGACTTCCTCTCATGGTCTCCACACATGAGCATAACAGTGGGCGTGTGTACACACACACACACACACACACACACACACACACACACACACGTATTTATACCAGACACAGGGATGTAATGTCAACAATTATATTATAACTATATAATATTTGTATTATTTCTACCAAGTTTTGTATGTTTCACTAACTTTGATAAACTGTACTGACATTTTCTAAGTACTTATTGAGCTGATGCTATTCTAAGGGTTTTGCCGACATTACCTAATTTGATTCGCACAGTGCTTTAAAATTGGTATTACTATCATCATTTCATAAGATAGGAAAAATGTGCCAGAGTGGTTAAGTGATCAAAAGTTACTAAGGGACAAACTGATATGTGAACCCAAGCAGTTCGGCTATAATCATGACCTTTCAGCAAACCACATGAAATGAATCATTTGGTGTAGGTTTCTACATTACACTGGCATCTGTTTAATTCAATCAACTGGTATATAATGAGTTATGAACACATTATAGGAAATGTGACTGTTTTCTAAAAAATAAATCAATTACACACTTAGGGATGTCATTAAAGGAGACCAGAAAACTGTGTGCCACGGCGTTGATATTTTCATCACTAGTCTCACAAAGTAATATAAGCCCGTGATTTTTATGTGAGAATATTGAGATGGCTTGGAATGCATCTTTCTCAGGTCCCTTGCCTAGGCCATTAAAAGATTATTTTCACTGCTTCATGTAAATGATTATTTACATAGGAGTCATTACCAAGCAAGAAAGAGATCTGTTTGCCCACTGAACAGTAAAGATCCTCTAGCTAAGGACTTTTTGGTTCTAAGAAACAAAGGGAAATACCTTTGCAATCCCAAAGGACATGTTGCTTGTAAGAAACATCTATATGACATCTTTGGACAAAAGTTGAGAATTGGTTGTTTGCAGTGAATAGAAAACAACTCAAACCTCTTCCAGGAAAGGGAGGGTAAGGAGAGGAACTGGGCTCCACCATATCAGCAAACAGGTAGTTTCTGGCTCATTCTTTTCTCTTCTCAACATGGCTAGAATGTGTATGTGCCTGGTTACCAATCTTTGTTGTCAGCAGATATTCTTCTCCACTCTATGTAAACATCATAGTTTTTAAGAATGGGGCCCTCAGGCTCCGTTCAAGCTATATTTCTTAGTTGTTTCTCACAGTTAACAAATGAACTCTTCAACCCCTGGATAGAAAACATGATTGATTCAGCTTGAAACAGGTCCTGGTTTATTTTTAGATTTGGATCACAAGGTACATAATTAGTTCTAGTATATGTGTAAGAATGGGGGAGAGGAGAAGAACATCTTGATTACAGGAAATTTTTACCTAAAAACTCATCTTTAATTGTCTTAATGCATCTCTCGTCTCGGGAAGATTGATCATCATGAATGTCTACAGCAGAATTTTATATACCACTGTGCATGGTAAGACACTGTAAGTACTTTGAATTTCATTGCAATGGATTTCCATAATTCAGGTTCAGCTAGAGTAATTCTGAATTTATATAAATTATCACAATATATACGTTAGTACTGCCACATTTTATTCTTAAAAGAGGCCTTTAGAAGATAAATACTTTGGCCACTATACTCATCACATATGCTTAAAGTTCAGTCTTTGGATATTTTTATAAAGCACAAATGTATAGCAATACAGTTTTGAAATGAATGAATAATATAAATTTGATTATTATATTTTACTTTAAAGATCATATAGTGAAGACTTGACTTGTAAGAAGTTGGATTCCCAGGTTTACTTTTAGCCATCTGTTGATGTTCCCAGCAATCCTTTCATTTATTCTCTCAAAGCAGTACAGCATAACAGTCTCATCAGAACTGTGGGGCTTTTTTCTACACAACAGACTGTAGGAAAAGCAGAATAAACAGAAGGAAACCACTTGGCTTTCCTGACTGACTTGTGAGACCTACAAGGCAAATTTACAGCAGCAAAGCCCATTATCTACCTATAGTCCAGCTTGGATAGATTAAATGGATGCTGGTAAGGAACATTTGATGTCTAAGCAGAAAGCAAAATGCAAAAAACTAAAACAGTCTCTCCTTTAAATGATTGGATATTGAAAAATCTGAGTACATTTTTGGAGCTGTAAAAAAAAATCAATATATTGACAAAATAAAATTTATACAGATGTGCTTTTTATTTCTGTGCAGGCAGAATATTGCTTTATTTAAAATGAAGGGATGGCAATTAAAGTATTTTGGAGAAATCATTATGAACTTTGCATGCCTGATAAAGTGTTGCAGATGAAGAATTTAGGAAGGAATCTCTTAATCAGCAATTAAATGTTCCTATTATGTGGAAATAACAGAAATAGTGAGTTATCTGTTCAGTGTAGGGAAAAGAGGGGCTATATTAGGTAGTACGTGTATGCAATAAATTGGAAATGGCCCTATGACAGAGTCATATGCAAAGTTTTAGACAAAGGTAAAATACAAAGGAAGAGATATTCATTATATCTTATAGGTTGAACCAACCTCAGAAGACCATTTAATCCTCTCATTGTAACAACTTGTAAGTTAAAGTCCAGACATACAGATAAATTCTGGATCACATGGCATGTGTAGAATTAGGACCTGACCATGACTGACCATCATGACCATCAGCTTGTTTTCCCAGTGTTTACTATAACCAGACTAAGGACTGGTAGTGGAATGTGGCTTTTCCTTCTAACATTTTTGTTTAAAGCCTAATCAGTGAGGCTATTTAGAGAAAGGGAAAAATTTAGAGAGTCAAGGCTAGAATAGATAATATAAATAAAAACAGTGGGAAGAATTATAGGATGCATTCTAGGAATAAGACACACAGTGACTAAAGTACACATGAGAATAGGCAAAATGAGAGATTAGAAAAATGTGTAACTCTCCTAAACATGGCAGGACAAGACACGCAGTTGACTCTTCCTGCAGCTTATCTTGTATAATCACAGAGCTGGCAATCGGGCTATATCTCTACGTTTATACATGCTTTGAATATATAGACTATCTTACAAGCAGGAATCATGAAATTTAATTAACAGACTGCTATCAAGCAATTCAATCTGAAAACCAAATTAAATTTACTAAGAAATTAGACTGTAAAAGAAGAAGAAAGAAAGAAATTAGACTGTTACTAGCCTAAGTGTGGAAGAAATAACAAACTGTTGAAAAAAATGAGTCTTTATGACTTTTTCATTTATTTCTTTCCCACAAACTAAATGTAAATGCTATAGAGAACACTTTTGAATTATTAGTGGTGATAATGATCAGATAATTTCAGCATCTTGGTGTACATGTATCTTTAAAATAGAGAGGTGACAACATTAACAAATACAAATCACCAAAGGATCTTGTAAATAATACAGAATTTAGAACCAGGGGGACGACTTAGATGGCAAAAGTAGTTGCCAAGCAGCCCTGACGGTATGAATCTGATTCCCAGTCCTCATGGAGGCAGTTACACACACCTGTAATCTGAGTATTCTAATGAAGGGATGGGAGGCAGAGGCAGGAGAACTGCTTGGAGGCTTGGAAGTAGCACAGCAACAGAAAGGGAATGAATGAATGAATGAATGAATGAATGAGACCTAAATATAGACAATGAAAAATATATATATATATTATCACATATACTATACAAAATACACACTCTTAAAATAATAGTATTAACTAAGATACATTTAAAAAACTGAAGAATTACATGTGTACCTTCAGGCCAAAATATCCTAACTTATTATGGTTAGAACACAGTAGGCCTATGCAGTGAATAAGCTGTGATGGTAATTATAGCTCTGATAATCTGTACACTGTTTTAAGAAGACCTGAGTAATTCAAAATGCTCCAATCTTTGCCTTGTGGGAAAGAAAACTAAGCTCCATTTTAAATTTATTTTTTCCTTTTACTGCAAATCACTTATTCTTACATGAATTGTGCTTTCGTATTCTTACAGGTTTGTATGTTTGTTTGTTTTGTTGTTTTTAATGCCTGTAACTCACATGCTTTCTAAAAATGGTAGCCATAAAGAAAAAAATAAAATGACATAGTAAATGGCACTTCTGAGACATGAAGGAGTTGTATTAGATGACTCCTAAGTGACTATCAAATACAGTTTTTTTATTTATAATGAATTAAATATGCTATCAGTGTCAATATTAAGAATAAAGTACTAGCATATATCATGCACTAAGCTAGTGAGCAAAATAAATAAATGGAATTATTATTAAATGCTATAAAACTTATTATAGGTAGCAGAGTATGGCTGCAGGAAGTAAGGAGGTAGTAAAACAGATTCTTTATTAAACATAGAAGTCAAAGACTGACTTTCAGTACAGATCTAAATGAAGGAATAAGGTTATCAAGTAGATACTTGAAAAAAGCCTGTTAGAAACAGAGTCAGAGATGAATGAACGCTCAGACAGAGCAAGTGATCATTCAGCAGAAACAGGGCTATCAAAGGACAAAGCAGTGATAAGCAAAATCACAGGATGGAAGTGTCAGATAAAGTAGTGTTTTCTAAATTTGTTTTAAGGTCTTCTTATTTTGAGTGAGATGGGAATCACTAGGAAGCTTCAGTAGAAGCATGACCTATTGTACCTTATGCTTAACACAAACGTTCCAGGGTACTGTTTGTACAGTATACTAGAAGGTGGGCTGAAAGATTAATTATGAAACTATTCTAGTAAATCAATGTTGGTGGTTCAGACTAGGGCAGCACTAGTGGAAAAGTCAATTGAATTTTATAAATTAGGTAAGAATTCCAGGTACAGAAGGCCACTACTTAGACCTTACTCTGTCAGAAAATGCTACAATGTGACCCCAGACAATGGAACTGTATAAATCTATTTTTAATCTTCTGCATAAAATAAGATTTGAAGGATACACAGTATTTAATTGAAGGAGAGAGACTCTGGGCCTGTGGCATTTATTTAAGGAACTAGGGCGATGCTTCAATGAAGATCATAGCATTTCTGTGCTCTGAGGAAGCAGAACAAACTGGCTGAACTGACTTATGTTTATTGAGCACAATCTACATGGCCCAGAGCTAAAGAAAACAGTCTTTAAAAATCTAACAAAATAAAGAGGATTGGAATTTAAATTAGAAAGCCAAGTTTCAAAACCTTCACTAATTAATTAGGAAAACGTATTGTTTCTCAGATTTATTAAATCCCTTCTTCTCATGTGCAAACCTGTGGCAATAGTGAGGAAGAGGAAGAGAAAAGGGCAGACAGGATCAGGAATGGGGGAGACAGGAAAGAAGTCCATAGGGCCAGGAGAATAAATTGAAATATGCAGCTGTGGGGGTGTGGGAACCAAAGGAACCTCTAGAAAGTCCCAGACAACTGGAATTTGAGAGGTTCCTAGGACTCAGAGGAGATGACCTTAGCCAATAATGCCCAACAATGGGGAAACAGAAACTGAGAAGACCACCTCTGGCAGACAGAGCAGGTTCCTAGTGGAGGGATGAGGTCATCAACCTGCCTTCAAAAATCTTGACATAGAGTTGTTCCTGTCTAAAAGAAATGCAGGAATACAATGGAACAGAGATTGAAGGAAAGGCCATCCAGTGAGTTGGGATCCATCCCATGGACTGGTACCAAACCATGACACTATTACTGATGTCATTTTGTATTTGCAGACAGGAGCCTAGCATGGCTGTACTCTAAGAGTACAGTATCTGCCATTGACTGAGACAGATGCAGATACTTAACAGCAAACCATTGGACTGAAGTCGGGAACCACTATGGAAGAGTTAGGGGAAGGACTGAAGGAGCTAAAGGGGATGGCAACCCCATAGGAAGACAATAATGTCAACTAACCTGGACCCCTGGGAGCTCAAAGAGACTAAGCCACCAACCAAAGAGCACACATGTGCTAGGCACATATGTAGCAGAAGACTACCTTGTCTGGCCAGAGGTAGAAGATGGGGCCAATCCTGTAGAGACTTGATGCTGCAAGGAAGGAAAATGCAGGGGGCAGGTTGTGAGACTGGGGTGGGTGGATGAGTGGGTGAGGGGGCTGTTGGGGAGCACCCTCTCAGCAGCAAAGAGGAGGGGGGATGTGGTGAAGAACTCTTAGAGGGGGGATTGGGACGGGGACGATATTTGGAATGTAAATAAAACAAGTTTTTAAAACAGAATTAATTTTGTTTATATAATAGATTACATTGATGGATTTCCATATATTGAAACATCCTTGCAACCCTAGGATGAAGCCTACTTGATTGTGGCAAATGATCACTTTGATATGTTCTAGGATCTGGTTTGTGAGAATTGTATTGGGTATTTTTGCATCCATATTCATAAGTAAAAAACTCTGAAGTTCTCTTCCTTTGTGTGGTTTAGGTATCAGAGCAACTGTAGCTCAGAACAAATTGGACAGTGTTCCTTCTCTTTCTATTTTGTGGAATAGTTTGAGGAGTATTAGTATTAGCTCTTCTTTGAAGGTATGGTAGAATTCTGCACTAAAACCATCTGGCCTTTGGCTTTGTTGTTGTTGGTGGTGGTGGTGGTGGCGGCGGCGAGTTTTAATGATTGTTTCTATTTCCTTAGGGGTTCTGGGACTGTTTAGATAGTTTACCTGATCTTGATTTAATTGTGGTATGTTGTATCAGTATAGAAAATTATCTATTTCATCTAGATTTTCCAGTTTTGTTGAGTGTAAGCTTTTGTGGTAAGATCTGATGAATTTCTTCAGTTTCTGTTGTTATGTCTCCCTTTTCATTTCTGATTTTATTAATTTAGATACTATCTCTGTGCCCTTTAGTTAGTTTGGCTAGGAGTTTAATTATCTTGTAGATTTTCTCAAAGAACCAGCTCTTGGTTTTGTTGATTATTTGTATAGCTCTCTTTGTTTCTCTTTGGTTGATTTCGGCCCTGAGTTTGATTATTTCCTGCTGTCTTCTTCTGCATGTGCTTGCTTCATTTTGTTCTAGAGGTTTCAGGTGTACTCTTAAGTTGTTAGTGTGGGATCACTCCAATTTCTTTATGATGGCACTTAGTGTTATTAATTTTATTGATATGGTTCAAAATGTTTTAAAAATACATAATATCATATCTGGGTTTGATCTAGCAAATTAATTATGAAAACAAAAAGTATTTATTAAATCATTCCTTATTATTGAACAATAAGTGATTGGTAAAATATATTATCTCTAAATAGTGAGCTTCTGCAAATTCTCTAAAATGATTCTCATAAAATTAATAAGATATTGATAGAATTCACTATAAGTAATAAAAACAGATCTATAAATTTGCATCATATTATCTTAGTTTTAAAACAAAAATATATGTGTAACATTCTACTAGTTTGTTTCTCTATGTGTCATTCATTGATCTACCTATCTGAGGAGAAAAACAAAAATAAAACTGAACTTATAACTTTTCTATTTAATATGATTTTATTAATTATTTCAAAATATTATACATGCATACAATAAATTTTGTTCATACCGATCCCCTCACTCCTCCTCCTAATTCTTCCTAGATCTATTTTCCATATTCCTACCCTTCTCAAATTTATTTCATTTCTTCTTTCTTCTTCCTTCCCCATCCCCCTATTTCTCCTTCCCCTCCTCCTCTTTCTCTTCTTCTTTTACTTTTTTTTTTTTTGCCTCCTATTCCTTATTCTTTATGCTGTCCATATACTAATGCATATATAGCATCTACTGAAGCATGGTGACCTACCAGGATCCACATCAGTTGGGCTGGGGATTTATAAACTTACCTATTTTCATGCTAGAAGGTGACTGGCTTGATTTTACACAAGCATCATGTAGGTAATCATAGTTGCTATTGACTCATGAATGTAACAAGCCTAACTTGGTTGTTTTTCATATGGTATGAAAAGTGGCTTTTCTTGTTATTTTAATAATCTATAATTTTATAATTCCCATATGTAATATTTATTGTACATTTAAAAATGAGATATTTTATTTATTTACATTTCAGATGTCATCCTCTTTCCCCATTTCCCCTCCCCAAAATCTTCCTATCCCATTACTACCCCTCCTTTTTGCTTTTATACCATTTTAATGACATGCAAGTATTAAGGTCAATTCTAGGTTGAGGAACTAGCAATAAAATAGATGCAAATAGTCAAGGAACAAGCAAGACAATAAACACAAATAGTCAAAGAAATAGCAAGGCATTAAACCCAATTATGTGAATACTTCTGTGATCACTGTTTCTAAGGGCTTATCAGGATGACCAAAATATCTGAGACTACTTCCCTGTTCTAACCCAAAGTCATTTTCATGTCTGAAGCCTACTTCCTTGTTCTAGTCTAAGATTTAGATTCCTGCCTGAAATTACTTCTTTGTTCAAGCCCAATGTCAGATTCCTGCCTGAAGCCCATTTCCCTATCCCTGGCCAATGTCATATTCCTGCCAAGCAGCCCATTTCCTTGTCCTTGGCCCATGTCAGATTCTTGCCAAGCAGGTCCAAAAGCTCTCCATGTCTCCCCATTTTTTTTTTAATTTCATAAACAAGACTGAGCCTGGCTTAGGTGGTTCTGCCAAGAATGTATTCCTTACCCATCTTGGAATATGCATTATCAAAAGCAATGCATTCCTGTCTTAGATTGGTAAAGCTCTGTGCAGGATCTTACCCATCCTTAGCTTGCCAGCCTGTTAATTTATAAACTCTGTCTGGGGGTCCATTTTCAGTTTCAAACCATGTACTTTGGCTACCAACATCTTGATGTTGTTAAAGACAAGCTTTAACATGATGGGCAGGAATAAAAGTATTCCCAGGACAAAAAGGGATAACATGATCAAGCTATATATGCCATTCTTGAATCTTGACCACAATAGAAATACTGACCTCAGGCCATGGATAATCTTATCAGCAGTATCTGCAGCATCAATGCTCAGCAGAGCAGCATTCTTTAAATTCATAATCTCACTATGCAAAGTTAAAACATCCAGAGAGTTGTTAGAAATACATGTCCAGAACAAACATGTATTTATGTCAAATACACTGCAAGTATTTTAAATGTTTTCCTAATTATAATGACTACCACTGTAAATTTTAGAACTAACACGTATCCAATGGTGTTTGGCATGACACATGAGATGGCCCCTTACTCTTAAACTCTGAACCTAATTCCAATAATTGAATAGGATAAAGAGCATCAATCCCTTGTTCCAAATGCCTATCTAAATCTTGTATATTCAACACATCAGTAACATTTTTTTTTTTTGCTAAATGATTAACAAAAGTAGCTGTCTTAACTTCTTGTGTCAAAGCAATTGCAAAAGCAGTGGTGCTAGCAATTAATGTAATTAAAGCAGTTATACCAAAAACAATCAAGCCCACTATACCCTCTTGCTTCTGCTTAAAGCCTGACTCACTTCTTCCAGTACTTGCAAGCTTTTTTCAGAAGACCAAGGTTCTGTGATACTCAGGACAATAAAGAAAAAACTGGTTGATAGATCTTCAGAACAGACATGCTGGGTTTCAACACACTAACACAATTAGAAAGTGTACAATCAATGCAACTTACATTAAACACTGTAGAAGAAACAAAAGTATTTGTAACTTGACAATTAAAAGAGCCTTAACACATGTACTAACACTTGTTTAAAATCTAGGTCCTGTCCCACTATTATTGTACTTTTAAAAGGAAATATGCTGCCATGGCTAAGATTTCTATTATCATATGGTATGTATTAAATCAATTTACTTGTCTTTCTTAACCAATGTAGAATGGAATCATAGTTATTTTGACCTTATATTTTCACCTTTTATATAGTGGCTGTTCTGCAATGAAAATTCTAAGTACTTATGGCTATTAACATGTTTTATTATCATAAAGGAAATAAAGGATTATGGCCCAAGGCCCAAGACCATCTACCAAATTCAAACATTACATTCAGAACTAAGAGGATGTAAGAAGACACCATTGAGATCCCTGTAATTATAAACTTAAAAAATCTATTTCTGTGAACATACAATGACAATGCAAATTAAGAAAACATAAAAAATTAAAAGTAGACCCAACAGAGCAGGCAGAAGTCTGTGTGTGCTTTAATTACACAGTAATAATTAACAACAGACATTTAAAACACCCACTTTAAATATCTAACATCCTTAATGTAGGGTAATGTAGCATGGAACTTTGAAGAGATGTCAGCCTCACCTTATATTCTAATTACCTTATATGTCTTATCTTATGAAGGTTTCAATGTAGAAATAATTTAATTTCATTTTCTAATTCTTTATTTAAAAATTAAAATCATGTTACAAAAAAAGTTCATTAGCTGTTTAAATTACAACAATATATTCTCTTGCATTTCCAGATAGGCAATTCCTCTGTCATTGAGCAAATGGAAGAAAACAGATTATCTGTTTGGTTTTTTGTTTTGTTTTGTTTTTTGTTTTATTTTTGTTTTTGTTTTTTTAAGAGCTGGCTAGTCAACCTTATAGAATGATGAAAAAGTATACTGAAACATTATGGAAATCCAGGAACAAACCTCACCTTTCGCAAAAATTTATGTATTCACTACTTTTTAACTATGCAACGCTCTTCTAAATTCCTTACCAAGACTACCTAATCTTCTAAAAGTTACTTCATTTTCATTATCCTGTTTCCATAGTTGTAAAGCTGTGTGTCTTAATTGCTTCTCTGTTGCTATAATAAAATACCTCCTCTTATTTCTTCTTCTCCTATTCCTTGTCTTATAGCATAAAGACTTTATTTTGGCTTAATTTTCCAGAGGAATAAGATCCTATCATGGTGGGAAGTTTTGACAGCAAGGAGCAGGCATGGTGCTGGTGTAGAAATCTGAGAGCTCACATATTTAATCCCTCAAAGTAGGAAGCAGAGGGAAAACATAAAGTAGGGTGAAAGTATAAACACTCAAAGCCATTCCAGTGACTTACTTCCTTTAGTAAACCTTTGTCTCTTAAAAGTACCCTATTCTCCCCCCAATAGCACCTTCAACTAGGAACCAAATGCCTAATAACTGAAGCCTATTGACATTTCTTGTGATACAATATTTTTCAAGGTTATGTTGAGTTTTAGACATGAACTTCTAATAATTTCATTATTAATATTTGAACAAAACAAAAATGGATACCTGACCAGTTAATTTCCACAATATTGTTAATAGCATAGCTATGAACATAGAAGTGGTGTCCTTTGGGTTATTTGTCCAGGAGTGGTATAGGTGAGTCACAAGGCAGCTTTTGAAGGAACCTCCACAGATGCCATAGTGAGTACAACAGTTTATACACTCACCAACAGTGTTATTGATTGGACTTCACTTGACCCACACTACTGCCATGATTGATACTTGTTTTCTTGACATTCTAAGTAGAACAAGAAGAAATCTATGGTAACTTTAATTTTCATTTTTCCTGATGGTCAAACATTTTAAAAAGTACTGGTTATCCATTTGATGGCTTTCTTTGAGAACCCTCTGTTCAGTTTCATAGACCATTTCTTTAAAATCTTGTATGCCTTCTTGATATTTAATTTCTTAAGTTCTTTGTATATTCTATACTTTAAAACTTTTTCAGATATTATATAGTTAGATATATCAGTTATAGTATAGGCAAGAATAGTTTCCTCTATTTTGTAGGCCACGTCTTCACTCAATAAACAATTTCCATTTTAGTGCAAAAAAGTTTAAATTTCACGAGTATCACTTGTCAATTATTGGCCCATTTTCTGAGCACCTAAAGTTCTATTCATAAGATCTTTACCAATACAAATATCTAAGTATATTCAGAATTTCAACTTGTAGTTGTTTTAGAGTTTGCCCCATTTGAATTGGTGTGTGTGTGTGTGTGTGTGTGTGTTTGCATGCAGGGGTGGAAATAAGAGTAAAGTCTCACATAGAGATCCAGTTTTCTCAGCACCATTTGTTGAGGATCCTGTCTTTTCTCCAATGTATATTTTGAGCATCTTTATAAAAAAGAATCAGGTGACTATACTATATTAACTTCCATATTGGTCCTCTATTCCACTCCATTGAATTATTTATCTATTTTTGTGCTGATATATGTTGTTTTTGTTAGTATGGATCTGTAGTATAATTTGAAATCAGGTATTACGATCCTTCCAGCAGTGTTCTTATTTTGCAGGATTTCTTTGGTTTTCTGAGGCCTTTTCTGATTCATGTGAATTTTAAACATTTTTTTTCAAATTCAGTGAAGACCTTAGTTGGTAGTAAATATTGTTGCATACATGTTCAGACAAGGAATTTAATTAAATCCAGTATGCTATACACACAAAAAGAAAAAGATAAAATAAAAGAAATATTATTAAGAAAAATGTGTATAAAAAAGGGAAGTAGAACTAAAAATGACTAAAATTCATCATATAAATTATGAAACTGTCAAACAATTTTTAAAAATAAAAAAAAAACAACCCAATTTATATGGCAAGATAACTCAGCAGTTAAGAGTGCTAACTGCTCTTTCAGAGAACCAGAATTCAGTTCCCAGCACCCATATCAGTCAGCTCATAACTGTCAATGAATATAGTCCTAGCAGATCTGATATTCTACTGCTTTAGCAGGCACCTGCACACATGTAATATATAGGCACATACACACACTGTCTTAATCAATTTTCTATTGCTGTGAAGAAACACCATGGCCACAGCAACTATTGAAACAAAGCACCTATTTGGGGGCTTACTTAGTTTCATAGGATTAGTCTATTATCTTTGTAGTGGGGGAGTATGGTGCCATATAGGCAGACCTGGTCCTAGAGCTCAGAGCTTTATATCCTGATCCTTAAGAAGCAGATAAAAAGAAAATGCCTGTGCCTGAAATGAGCTTCTGAAACCTCAAAGCCCACCCTCAGTGACACATTTCCTCAAATAAGGCCACACCTACTCCAATAAAGCTATGCAAGTCTCCTAATCTTTGTAAGCATTCAAATATGCCTATGGGGGGGTCATTCAAATCATCATACATAAATTTAAAAATATATTAAAACCCAGCCCAATTAAAATATAGGCAAAAGACTTAAACAGATATTATTCCAAAGAAGATATATAATGGTTAATGAGCTCAGGAAAAGATGCTCAACATCTTATTAATCAGAGGATTGCTGATCAAAGCCACGATTCCCTATCATTTCCTACCCATAAGGATGGCTACAATAATGCCTTTATCCCTCACTTATCTTTTCTTGTTAGTTCTACAATAGTATTTGGGTAGAATGTTGGAAAACTTGAAAAAAGTATAAATTGATTAACCCACTGACAATAATGAAACATAAAATCTATTGAAAAGTAATTAGTGATGATGTTAATAATGAAAGCAATCACATGGAGCTAATTATGTATTAAGCACCACTATTACCCTTATTTATTCATGTTTTGTACCAAGCACTACTGGAACACCTTGTATACTGCATGTTATGTAATAAACACTATTTCAACTTAATATACCACATGCCCAATTCAACAACTCGGAGGATATGAAGCTAAGGCAGAGAGAATTTATATAATATTTCTAAATATAGAGCTCGAGAGTGATGAGCCTAGATTAGAAGTCTGGCTCTAAGACTGGTAATCTTAAACATTAGGCTACACAGTACTCTGTTATATGTGGTCTGATCCTGTATAGAGATGTTTCTCAGTCATTTGGAAATGTATTATTTTAGAGTACCTTGGTTGAAGAAAGTTAAATTTTCCTTAGGGTATGTGATTATGTCTATGTGTTAGAACTTTCCCTATGATTCATGAAGCCAGGAAGAGGTGAGAGGAGGAAGAGGAAAAGAGAAAGGAAGAGGAACAGAGGGAGAAGGAATAGGGATATATGGAAAGTAGGAAGAGCTGAGATCAAGTAGAAGGAGGAGGAAGAAAAGAAAGAGAAAGGAGAAAAAAGGAGAGAGGAGGGAATGACGGAGAAAGAAAGGGATAGGAATGAGGCAGGAAAGGGAGAAATATATGGGCAGGGAGAGAGAGAGAGAGAGAGAGAGAGAGAGAGAGAGAGAG
>JANHMN010000004.1:37121330-37134305 GCA_030674055.1 Rhabdomys pumilio
GAGGAGAGGAGAGGAGAGGAGAGGAGAGGAGAGGAGAGAGGAGAGAGTTCAGGGGAGAGAGAGAGGGAGGGAGGGAGGAAGAGAGAAATTACCTACCAGGGCTATGATAGCACCTGGTGGTCTCAACTTACAAGGAAGAAAAGGACAAAATTGTCCTAGTCATAGGATTGGGAAGATGGCTTAGTTGGTGAAATGCTCACTGAAATTGCATGAATCCTGTGTTTGGATCCTCAGCACCCCTGCATAAAGCCATTGTGGTAGAGTTTCTCTGTAACCACAATAATTAAAGAGTAGAAACAAGATTTCATTGACCTGATAGCTCAGCCAAATTTCTGAGTTTCGGTTTAGTGAGAAACACTATCTCAAGAAAATAACCCTTCACAATCACATGCACACCTGTGCACACACACACACACACACACACACACACACACACACACACATGCATATATCACATCCTTTTACAGAATTGTCCTAATTATCTAGAGCAATAACTTTCTTTTCTGGACCATTAATATGCCCAGTGCTATTTAATTCTCATGGCTATCCAATAAGAACTATTTTTAATTGATGTTACACATGACAAAACAGGATCAGAGAGGATAACTTACTTGCTCAAATCTGCGTGACTAGTGTAGGACAGAATTGGGGTATGAATTTAGCTTTATATGACACAGATGTCCTCACACTACTTCACAGTACTAATAGACAAAGTCAAAAATACTTCTGTTGAATACTAAAATAATTTGGAAAAATATTTCTAAAAGCATAATAAACCTTTATTTTTCTCACACATTAAAGAACTATATAAATATGTTTGCCATTCTTGACATGACAATGACCTTTTCACTTAGTCCATATCTGTAGTTGTATTCACACTCTGTCAGGACCTACAGAACCTACTTAGTCCCCAGGATCAAGTTTCCTACCTTAAACTAAGAGTCACTGCTAGAGTCTTAGGTTTTAACACAGTTTGGGGTAATTATACATGTTCACTAACTGTCTTATAAGAGAATATATATTAATATACCTTACATATACATAGTGTGTGTGTGTTGTGTGTTAGAAAAACAATATCCACATATATTTCTAGTATATACATAATCTAATAACACCAAATATAAAAGTCTCTACAAAATTAAAATATATGTAACTGATGAAGCAACAAGCTTATTTCTTGGCATATGACATGTAAACTATGAGTATAAACTACTACACTGAATTGCTTAGTGCAGCATTATTTGCAATGTCAAATCTGAATAGAAAACTTGTTCACCAACTGTGCAGAAAAGTAGGCTTATATTGTGGCATATTCCCATGACAAAACAACAGGTGGATGGTTGAGATTTCAATTGTTCTATCCAGTTCTCCTTTTCTTGTACACATTTTTATATAACCCTGTTTGCATTCTGCTGGGGTAATATGATTATTTATGGCCAATAACTTATGAATCAAAATGATGCTTCTGCACTGAAGCATTCAGTTGTTGTCTGAGACCCTAAAGCGTTCTTTCCTCTCACTGTAGTAACTACAGATCATTGCTTTTCAGATACTATGCTGTGAAAATGGCATAATTTTTTTCACCTTGCAATGTAAATAGATTGTTAAAGCAGAGCATGCCACTGGCTCCTGAGCACCAGAAGTAAGAAAGGGACACTAAGATGGTCAGGAAAAAGCAATCCCTTAATGCTTAATAAAAAGGAAATGTGAGAAATAGACTAGAGCAAAGCTAATTTTAGTTCTTAGAGTTATAATTTATATATAATATTCATATCAAGGTACAAATTTAAGAATAATTTTCATATAATGGTATGCTTAAATTTAAATCCATAAATGGAATTAAAAGTGCATTATTTTATAAAGATTAAAATGGAGCAAAATGAAAATGGAAAAGAAGGTAGCATAGCATCTAGAATGTGAATTATGACCCTTAAATTTATATTTGCAATCATATCTTTGAAAATATATATAATACCTTATTTGGAAAAATTCTTATAGGTGTAATTAAGTTAATATTTCAAAATGAAATACTTTTAGATTTATTCCATAGGCCTCAAATTCAACAAGTATCCATTACAGAAGTGATGTGTAAGCAAAGGCAGAAATCAGAGATGTGGCTACAGAGCCAAAGAGGCTAAGGAATACATGCTCTATATGCCTTCAAAGCTACAGATGCCTTGATTTCAGACTTCCGACTTCCAGAACCAAGAGAGAACACATCTTTTGTTGCCTTAAAGCTCCTCGCTTTGGGGTCATTTGTTGCCAATCTAAGAAAACCACATTAGCATGTGCTCCTTCCTTATAGCAAGAAGTAGAAAGCAGGTATGACAAAGTATTAGCTCTTCATTACTGGTAAAACTAAATGTGCTTCTCGTTTGCTTTTTTTTTTTTACATCTTTTTAATTTCGCATAGTAAATTTTTAAAAGTGAGTTCTATTTGTTTTATCTCATGCAAATTTCTGTGCCCCCCCACACACACCCCCCACACCTCTCTCTTCTATTGTGTAATGGGTAAACTCCTGAGAGCAGACTGTTTGGCTTTCAGCTGTCTTGCTATAAGTATGACTTTCAAGGGTATATTCTTCATTCTCAAATCCTACAATTTTATGACTCCTATTCCATGTTTCAGGTTACCTACAGTTTACCACACAAGTTTTCATGTCTTCCCTTCTGTTCTTTTCTTCTCATAGAATCTTCCAAGACCTATTGTTTGTCCCTTCTTCTCCTTGAGTTCCAGGTCAGATAATGTTTTGGTGCCTCCCCTGATTCCCCACATGGAACTAACTTATTCTCTCTTTGTGTTCTCTAAGCATTTGATGATAATGGATTCTAATGTTTGGCACTGTATTTTAGTTGAGTTGTTTTCTGTCAATCTCTGATTTTAAAAGCAGTAGCTGCTAAACCTTGATTACATGTATATCCCCCAATAATTCACAATTGGCACACAAACTAGCAGCAGTACAAATTGCTAGCTTGATAAATGCATAAAAGAATGACTTCATAACTCCGTGACTTTCATCATGAGCGTCTGTATATTCCAAACATTATACTGCATTATCAAGCCAAGAGACCCACAGCAAGGCAAATCAATGCAGAAGTTGCCAAAGTGGATTTTTCTCTAACAACATTAATCATCAGAGAATAAGTTCTTAAACTGTCCCATAGAACTAATAAAAAAATAAAGTAAAAACTGCAGAGTTGCAATAACAATAGAAATCTCACCTCTTAGCTCATGCTCATTATGTTGGGTAAAGTTTAGTACCCACCACTCTGACATGCTGAGTCATTCATTGACAAAACCTTGCACACCTGCTAATAGCATCACCTACGTCTTGTGCACAGAACCACTTGAGCTGACTATTAGAAAAAGAAAGATAAAATGAATACAGCAGCCATTTCTCTTCTCTTGTTATCAAGATTGTCTTGAAAACTAAATGTCCATGTTTAGAAAGAATTAGTAAATGATCAGTTTAGTTCCTTAATACAAAGTGAGTCCTAGAAGATGAAATATGCAGAATTGGTCCTACTTTACAAAATACTGTTACATCTGGCTTACCTCTCCAATTACCTTTCCATAAAGATAGCTGTCATTTTAAGGGGTTACTTGCATGATCTAGCATAATCTTCTCATTTCAAGATCCTGGATTTAGTTGCATCTATAGAGTCCTTTGTGCTATGTACAGTAACATACTCAGGAACTTTGTGGACAATATGAGCATCTTTGGAAGCCTCTTATTCTGTCTATCATAATCATGAATCTTCTTATTGTACTTGAGTTTCAATTCCCTTATCTATAAAGTGGGCATAGTCATATTGCTTAACCTGTCTACTAAAATAACTTACTTGAATTGAATATAGATCTAGTTTTCTTATTATATTAGTGCTTCTATATCAAAGTAATAGAGACTGAGTAATTTAGAAACTAATAGAAATTTATTTCTCATAGACCTAGATGCTGGAAAACCAAAGATCAAGGTGTCTTGTAAGATGTATGAGGTAAGTCCTCTTGTCTACTTCCAGGTTTCGATCTTCTTGATGGATTCTTAAGAAGAGCAGAACACTGTATCCTTACAATATAGAATTGCCAGAAGATGCTTATTTCTGCCTCAAACCATTTTATAGAATGCTACTCTATTAGGACATTTAGCTTTTAGTACAAGGCTGTCACAATTTATTTGCCTCCCAAAAGTCAACCTCTTAATATTGTAACACTGAGGATTCAGTTTCCACATGACTTTGAAGGAGCCACCATCATCTAGGCCACAGCAGCAGTCATTTGAAGACAGCAATTACAACTGAATCTTAACATCTGTGCCACTGTTAGTGGGAGATCGGTGTGGTCAGGGTGTGTAGCAAGGCAACCTCCTGGCAGAAGGAGACTGAAGAGTCAAGTGCTCCATAATGACAAGTCCAAGTGTCTCTCAGCACACTATTCCCTGAAGAAAGAAATTTACAACAAACCCAAGGAAAAGGAACTGGAGAGAAATAAGGATGCATGTAATCACCTGGGAACCAGCAGTCACTGGGTCCCCAGAGGCTATGCCCTCCAAGATGCACTTAGAACTGCTGGGAAGAAAATGATTAAAAATAAAGAAGCCAATATGCCCTTCCTGGTCAGGAGCTAGGGTTCCATTTCGAGATTCAATTTCATTTGAGCAGCTATAGTCGTATATTCCCAAATATAAACTGGTTAAAGTAACTATTGGGGGAAACCCAGAGGCCTCCAAAACAAAAGAAACAAAGTTTCATTCCAACTTTGCTGCTAATTTATGAATTTTAAGCAAGCCTCCTCTTCTTCGCATTTGTTTTCTTAGGCATATACTGTGCTGCACTCGCCTGCCTGCAGAGATCAACAGATCTTGATTTTGTTTGCTCTTGTCCTCTCTGACTTTCCCTCAGAGCCCACACTTATTTTCATGACTTTAAAATAGAAATCTTAGCCTCTCCTGTCTTCTAGCCATGTCTACTGCACCATTCCATGAACATTTCATCCAAAATGACAAAAACCTCAACACAAGAACATTCGAGTCCCTTTTAATCTCATTTGTCTAATATATGTTCCCATTATTTTCCCAATATCTTGTATTTTGTGGCAAACAAGACAAACAAGGCCTTCCTTCCTTCCTTCCTTCCTTCCTTCCTTCCTTCCTTCCTTCCTTCCTTCCTTCATTCCTTCCCTCTATTAGCTTGTTATCCCACCGAAATATTCCAAGGATCTAAATTCAGGTAAATCTCTTCCTGAGCTGAAGTGGCTTTTGTCCTGGGTCAGGTTAGCGTAGGGTATCCCATTTTCCATCAGATGCATATTTAAAATCATGATAAAGGAACATTTAATATGGTTTTCTGTTTTGTTGAGGGAATAAATGCAGTAGTTTCAATGCCAAGAGCATCAAGAACAGCAATGAAAAATGTTGGATTCTGACTCTGACTCTGACTGAAGAGCTGACAAATGTGACTACACCACAAAATTGCCTCTGAATTTTCCAGCTAAACACTGCACATACAGATGTCTATCACGCTATTTCCCTAGTTTCCTGAAACTCTGCTGCTCTTTCAAGAACAGCCTCCTTGATTGATGCCTTCTATGATAAACCGACTCTGCTCCATCACATTCAGCATTGCTATCACATCCTTGAGTCTGTCTTGTGATAAATTCTCTTGAAAATATATGCATCTCTCTCATTCTTCCTCCAGGCAGACATGGTAATTAAATTACAGGACTTTTCCCACTGCTCATCAACAAGAAGGAACCAGAAAATGTGTGTTGAATGAATTTGTGATATTATGGAGAACTGTGGAATGAAAAGAAAGGTGGCAAAGTTAGAGACCTTGTTTTAGGCTCAGTGACATTTTCTATTTGGAACCAGCAAGGTAGCAGCTCTATAACCTCTTAAATGAATTTAAAAGGAAAAAAAAAACTAGTGATATAAAAGTATTTAAACGATGTTTAGAGTTTCATTTGTCTTTTAGACTCTACGTGTAATAATGCTATTTAGCATTTCTATAGCATTTAACAATTCCAAAGAACTATTCAGTGTTAATTAGATAATCCTAAGGCTCTGTAAGGCAGGCCAATATTATGATCCTCTCTGAAAAGTTAAGAATATGGAAATTCAGAGGTGTTTTGGCTCCCGTTTCTGTGCATGAGAAACTGCTGAATGTTATTACAAATATAAAACAGGGTTCCAGAACAGCATTTAGTAAAGGTTAGAAGCACAGTGCAGGAGAGCGATTGGAGCTTCTCGTTTCACTATGAGCCAACATACAAAAGTGCCTGGATAGGATGCATCAGTTTCTCCTTTTAATCCTTGTCGCACCCTTTCCCTAACCCCCCCCCCCCCCCCGCCGCAACCCCCAACAAGATTAGTTTCCCTGGCCAAGAGAACATCTAGAATTCAGACAGAAAAATTCATCAAAAAAAAAATTCAGACACATTGGATACTAAATTTATGGGAACAATACAGATTTCAGAGCTAAGAATGATCCAGTGGGTAGATTTAGTCATTGACTTGCTCAGAAATAATTCAAGGACAGAGAGGCAGTGAACATACTGCACTGTAGCCAAGATGTTGGTGACTACAGCTATGAGTCTCTAGATAAAAGCTGAGCTTATTTCCAAAGGGGTTTGCCCTTCAGACTATTTCCACTTAAAATAGAAGGCCAGCCTAGTACTGATCCAGGTCCTCTGACTATGTATGCTTCTACCCAACTCTTGTGTGAAGCACAAATACATTGGACGGTGCCATTTTAAAAGGAGAAGTATCACCCTTCTTCCTAAAGCTCAGTGTGCTCATGTTATGGAGCATCATACCAGACGGTGACTAAACAAGTAAAGAAAATAGCAACACCAGGACTAGTAATTGGGACAGAAGTGCTTTTGAACCATATAGAAAAAGTATTTGGTACCTATATGTACCTAAGTTGATTAACTTTAAGTTGTTTACTCATCTCTGGAACAAGTTGTAGGGTTCTTCATTCCTGAGAAGAATGAGATAAACAAGACACCATTCCAGTTAGTCCTCCCAGTCTAGTTCAGGATTCTGGAAAGTGTGGCTCACGGCACCAAGTACATCAACAATACCTAGGATGCTTTTCAAACCTGAAGAATCGAAGGTCTCAGTGGAAAGTTACTGAGTAGCACTAGACATTTCTAATGAGCCCCAGAAATTTTGTTTGTTTTATAACAATGCCTCTAAAGTAATTTTTATATACATTAAATTGGAATCATCAAAGCTAGAAAAGGCAGGAAGTTAGTTAAGACTGAGCTAGTGAGGTATAATGTAAGAACCCAGCCTTGGACTCTATCAAGCCTGCCTTTAAACTGACTACTTCCCAGAGGTTGACTTTTGTAGCTTTGAGCTCTACATCTGTAAACAAGAACACACTGCCTGCTTTTAGAGTGCTAGATACCGATGCTTTCTGGTGAGCCTTCTTAAACATGACATTGTAACACAAATTTTTATAGGTGAGTTCTAACCAAATTTCAAGAAACAAATACTTCCAGGCAACAGAAAAAGAGAGACTATTTTTTGATTCATCATTTAATGGAGCTTGTAAAAACCAAATATATGGTAATAAGAGAAAGAATATCAATTCATTTTATTTGTGGTTTTTGGTGACAACAATGTTTTTAATTTTATTTATTTTACATCCCTACCACAGTTTCCCCTCTCTTTTCTACTTCCTCCACCTCCTCTCTTCCCTGTCACCTATCCACACCTGTTTTTTTTTCCTTTTTTTTTTTTTTTTTAGAAAAGGCCAGGCCTCCATGGATACAAACCCAGCCATGGCATATCAAGTTGCAGTAAGACTAGACACCTCCTCTTCTATTAAGGCTAAATAAGGCAACCTAGTAGGGGGAAAGGGTCCCAAAGGCAGGCAGCAGAGTCAGAGACAGCCCCTGCTCCCACTAGTCCCACAAGAAGACCAAGCTACACACTGTAACGTATGTGTGGAGGGTCTAGGTCTATCCCACACAGGCTCTCTGGTGGGAAGTTTAGTCTCTTTGAGACCCTATGGGCTTAGGTTAGATTTTGTGGGTTTTCTCATGGTGTCTTTGACCCCTCTGCCTCCTGCAATCATTCATCATCATCCTCACAGGATTTCTCGAGCCCTGCCTAATGTTTGGCTGTGTGTCTCTGCATCAGTTTCCATCAGTTGCTAGGTGATGCTTCTCTGATGATAACTGGGCTAGATGCTGATCAATGAGGACAGCAGAATATCATCAGGAATCATTTCATTGGCTTTTTTTTATTATTTTATTTTTCTAACATTTATGTTTTGTTCTATCATCAGTCTCTGGACTATCCAACCTCTGGCTCCTGGCCCTCTAGGCAGGGTCAAGGGTGGGCCTGTCTAGTGGCATGGGTCACAAGCCGGATTTCTACACCACCTTTACACTAGTGTATCTTGTAGGCAGGAAAAATTGTAGGTTGAAGGTTCCATGGCTGGGTTGGTGTTCCAGTCCCTCCACTGGAAGTCTTGCCTGGTTATATGAGATGGCCAATTCAGGCTCCATATCCCACATTGGTAGGGGTCTTAGCTAAGGTCACTCTCATTGATTCAAATTTCATAATGTGGAAACAACTATTTTAAACAAAACATTATTATACCATATTCTCACTGTAAAATATTATCCAATAATGAAAATAAGTAAACTATGGTATAAGAGGTAATTGTAACAACATCAAACATAAGAACCAAGTTTTATAAGAGTGCCTGCTATATTAAATTATGCTATGGAGTTTCACAATAAAAGAAAATTAAACAACATGCTCTCTTCACATAGCTTAATAGAAAATATTTTTAAAATAGAATTGAGGATAGTAATTATCCTCAGAGGGCAATGCATAGGAATGAAGAACAGAAAGGCAATATAAATTGTTGTTAATACCTTTCTTCTTGATTGGAAAGTGAGTCCTTGGGTAGTCGCTACATTATAAAAATAATGAATAAAAGTACCATATATGATCAATATTGATGGCATATATGAGGCAAACATGAATTGAGCACATCTGAAGTATTAATAAAAGTAAAACTAAAGATCATATTTTTCAGATTTAGGAACACTGTGGATAAGACAGATAAAATAGATTCAGGCCAAAGGTCCTGTTCATATTGGCCATGGTCAATTTGATCCATCTGAAAAAACATAGCCATTATTTAAATTAGCTAGTTTTCATTTATAGAAAATATCATGAAATCTGACCCAGAGAACTTTGACCAAGCATGGATTCCCATTGGTTTTGTATACTGAGTGAAAGCAGACGAAGTACTCTGCAACAGCTGTTGGGATCTAGTGAATTAAGCAAGGAAGTCTAGGTTTAATTCTGTCTAGCCACTATCATTTGACAGTTGTATAGCCATGAATAATAATTATAATTAAAACCACCCCTGGAGTTTTGTGTAGGCTAGTATTTTAAAGTACGTTCATACACATTATTTCCATTCTATACACACAAGCCTGTGAATAGAGAAACCACGGATGCAGCTGTGGCAAACACTTTGCTGTGAGTGCATAGACAATGAAATTGTGACCAAAGAAGTGAAGATTAATTGGCCTAAAATCTGTATCCATAGCAGCTCCTTCAGATCCAAAATTTAGCACTCTCTCTCTCTCTCTTAAGTATCAAGATACCTTCAGCTTTTCTCCTTGGTTCTGAAATTAGACACTTTGAAAGTCATTTTAAAAATTAACATCATTGAAAAATATTAGTTCCCTTAAGGTCATGTTACTTCTGAGTGTAAAGATATAACATGCAAAATGACTAAAGTTTTGTAAGAGTCATCATTCAAATAAAGATCCATGTTTAACAAATGACAGAGACTAGGAATGACATAGACTGCTCTAGTTAATTCATGCACTAATATTATCACGTTTTAAGTAAAGAAACAGACACAAAACGTTTTTGAGACTTACTGTCATATGAACAGAATTTAAATCAATGGGCATAATCTGAAGCGTGCGTTCTTCAGTACGATATTAAATGGAGCTATAATGGCCGTAGCTTCTTTTCTTGGGAATTGGACTCCTTTCTTCCTGACTTCCTTGGTTGTACAGTAAAACTGTTTGGCAAGTATTCCCAATCAGATATGATCTATAAATAAAACTCTGCCTAAGCCACTGGCAATTCTCATCTCAGAAGCTGCAATTGTATTATTTTCTCTATATAATGCTTTTTCCACATACTATAAAGGGTGTCTGTTTTAAAAATTTTATATCATGTCACTCATCTATATAAAATACTCCTACTTTAATAAAATAATCTATTTAAAATAAATAAGTACTCTAAATAAATACTCTTAATAATTACATAATTAAAACACTACATTTGATTATATATTAATATTAAAATATTAACATTTATTAGATATTAGAAAATATTAATATTTATTTTAAGGCAAAAGAGCCTAAAAAATCTAGCCTTTCCTCACACTTCAGACTCTTCTCATCATTCACTACTTCCCTTTCAATCTTGTATGTTCTCTTACTCTAAAAGGAAAACATTTCTGACTTCAGCAAAGAAATTGTACATATAAGAATATAAAAATCTTCTGCACATGTGCGTGTGTGTACAGAAGGGCATGTATGAGCATGCACATGTGAATTAAGATACTGGTTTACACGTTTATGGATGCTGGAAGGCCTAGAGATGTGCATCATGAAAGCTGGGAACACACGTTATCTATAGTTCTGCTACAGGACTAAAGACTTGAGAGTTAAAAGAATCAATATATAACTTCCAGTCTGAGTCTGTGATGCAAAGGGAAGACTGATGCCCCAGATCCATAGCAGTTATCAAGAGACAGTAAATTACCATAATCAGTAGTTTGTTCCAGGGAAGTATTCATACGCTATTCAGTTCTCCTGCCTAATTAGATGAAGTTCTCATGCATTAGGAAAGCATCATTTGCTTTACTCAAGCTGATTCAAATGCTAATGTCATCCAGTAACATCCTCATAGACACACTAAGGCTAATGTTTAATATCTAGACATTTCTTATCCCAGTCAAGTTGACACATAAAATTAATCTTTGTAAATCACAAAGATTAATTTTTCCATTTAAGATTTGTTTACTTACTGTTCTTTCTGCTTGTAATTATAATCCTTTAGCTATTGATAAAATTGGCTCTTTCTTGATATTTGGCTGAATTTAAATGTTTTATCCTAACTAATATTTCTATGATCATCCAACCCAAAAATCTCCAAAATTTACAAAGTATAATCATTGTGTTTACTTATCATATCTTATTAAGATATTAGAATGTAATGTTAATGAGAGGAGTACTTTTTGTTCATTTTTCAGATGTATTTATATGGTGCCTAGAAAAGTTTCTGGCATCTAGGAGGTACCAATGGTGTGCAGATATAGCAGATCTATAAAATAATAATGATGGTAACTACCACACAAAATAGTTTAGAGATGCAATAATATGCACAATATCTTATTTTAAAGCAGTTGTTCAGAACATGGTCTTTGATGATGCGATCCTGGTATAATTGAGTCTAAGATTAATATATAGGGTCCATTAGCTTTATTAAAACTAGCTTAAGTACAAGGTAAACAAATGTATTACTATTTTGATACCCTGGAGTTTGCTATACAAAATGGACATTTAAATCCTATCTGGAAAGATGTCAGAGATTAGATGAGATCATGTGTTAAACAGTCACACATATTAGGTTCTCTTTTTTTCTTAGTTGCCAGACATATCAAATGAGATAGCTGGTAGGAAATGTGCTTTATAAACTGTGAGGAGCTATTTTGCTGTAGGTTTAAAATTCACAAGCAGAGATCTGCAGACAGACAGATGAAGTCAGAGTCATTAGATTCTGGCTGTCAAATAAAATATGTTTTAAAATATAAATTTTGGGCTTTTTAGCATCAAACAGGAGCCTCCCTGCCAGAAAGCAGCACAAGGCTCTACCCAAAGCCATTAACACCACACAATCCAGGCTTGGCAAAGTTAGCCCTCATATTGGCAGTCAGGATTTTCAATTAACAGATGGGTATCTGGCTCTCCAAGCGCTTTAGGGCAGGACTTCTTATGCTCTCAGTAAAATAGTTTGTATGTCCAGTAGCCCAGTGGTCATCACATCCTTACTATCCACACCTGTTCATTTAGATAGCTGGAAGCTCCTCCAGCAGCAGAGAAAGTGTATCCCCCAGGGCAACATCTGATGTTCAGTACTTTCCTCCACAGTAGGGGCGTCTATTACCTAGAACTAGATTATTCATTAGACTTTCGCCTACAAATGCATGTGGATTTTCAATAATGAGAAATGGTGCATAGTCTGTGCCTTCTCTCAATTGCAAAACCTGATTATCAGTGAAGACACACTCTGTGACTCCTGTTTTGGTTGCAGAGTGGCAATTTCCACTGGGTCCTATTTCTACAATTATTTAATGTTTATTGAGCACCAATAATGCACCAAGATTACTCTCTTTAATCTTGTCATTAATGATCCATCAGACTCCTGTGGGTGGTGGGAAGAAGGAAGAACAAGGTAATTATCAGTGTGGTGTTCAATCTGAATCAGTTAAATTGCCCGAATTATTGAAGTTTAGCTACTCAAGTAGCTAAAGTAAGGTGTCCAAACCTCTCAAAGGAAAACACTGGCACATACCTTACTGTCTTTACAAAGCTCAGAGGAGTACGCAAAGGAGGAGACAGTAGACTAGGAAAAGAAATCAAGTCTGGGCATTTATAAAGAAGGTCAAGATGTTTGAACAAGAAATAAACATTCCTTTTTTTTTTTTTTTCTCCAAAAAAGTATTTCTCTGTATAGCTCTTGCTGTCCTAGAATTCACTCTGTAGACTAGGATGACCTGAAACTCAAAGAAATCTACCTGCCTCTGCCTCTGCCTCTCTGCCTCTCTGCCTCTCTCTGCCTCTCTGCCTCTCTGCCTCTCTCTGCCTCTCTCTGCCTCTCTCTGCCTCTCTCTGCCTCTCTCTGCCTCTCTCTGCCTCTC
>JANHMN010000004.1:37134705-37225163 GCA_030674055.1 Rhabdomys pumilio
CCTGCCTCCTCCTGCCTCCTCCTGCCTCCTCCTGCCTCCTCCTGCCTCCTGCCTCCTGCCTCTGCCTCCCTGGTGCTGGGATTAAAGGCTACACCCAGCTGATATTGCTTAAAGAATCTGGAATTTTTTTTTCAGTCTTTGTTGATTTAGTTCCACTTTTTGAAACATGCTTTTCACCTAACTTTGCATATTAAATTTTACTTATTAATAAGAAGTTAATATGATGTTTAATGGCAACACATCTCTGTGACCTCAGGTGATTTGGGTATCTTTTTAGATAAATCTCTTTCCTTCAAATCTGAAAGTCTACCTGGTATCCATGTCCTGCATAATCTATCCCTTAAAAGATTTTCACTTTTATTTTCAGAGCAGGATGTTTTATCCCTTCCTATATCTTTGTTCTAGCTCCTTTGTGAGGCAAATGAACCAGTTTGGTCTATGTTTATGTTATTTGTCTGAGTCAAACACATTCAAAAGCAATGAGCCAACTAAACTGTAAAGGCTCACACACTCCACCCCACATACTCAACCCCTGCCCCCAAAATGGCTGCTCTGGTAATCAGAATCTGCTCAGGTAAGACACCTTTAGAAAAGAGAACTAGGAAAAGTATCTGAAAGTAGTGTAGGAAGACTCACTGAGTCATAAGACCTAAGCACAGGTGATGGAGCTCCACGCTGTTCTCAGCATCTTTGGCATCCGCCTGGCACATACTTGGCCTTCGGTATGTATTACTTGAATAGATAGAGTTCCATCAAATTTGCCAAACCCCAAAGGTTAGGAAGCTTCCAAAAAAGGTATAATCATCGTAATCCGGACCAGAAAAAGAAGGATGTTATTCAAGGGAATAACTTGAGCAAATTCAGAGAACTGCTCTTGTGTGATTTTCTCCTTGAATTTAAATCTTGTATTTAGAATTGGTAATGGGCAGGAGATAACCCCTCTGAACCACTTAAGGCAGAGTGCATTGTTATTGTTGGCCTTTATCTGGATAATCAAATAATAAAGTCAAACCAGCAACCAAAGGCGAGCTCCCAAGCTGGCTCTAAAAGACTTTCAATGTTATTTGTTCAGTAAACTGCAGAACATTAAATTTCTATATTAAGTAAATTATAAGGAAGAATGCACTTTACAAAATTAAAAAGTTCTCAGTTCCTTTATCTTTTATTCTGTTGGGAAAGTCTTCAGAGTGTGCCCTGTGCGATTAGATAACTTTTTGCATGGATGTGGAAAATGGGGAAAAGAGTTTTAAGACTCAGCTCATGAGTCACCAGTTTCAAATACATTTCACAGCTTCCTTCTGGGCCTTCAGACAGAAAACATTGATGACAAGCACCCAATTCTGAAATGCATTCATGATTTAAACCTTCTGCCTCACACAGAAATACCAATAAATGAGGAGCAGAAGCATTTTGAAAGAAATCACCAAGTCTACTTGATGCTGAGATTCCCTCAGGGCCACAAATGTTTTAGAGGGTTCCCAAGGGTTCTTTTCAGGGTACACTACACTTCATTCCTGCTAATTTCTTTCATGTAGTGGGCTTCTCCATTATACTCCTATTACAGAAATGTTCTTCAGGAAAAATAATCTTGAAAATATAGCTTCAGAGGTAGAAAGCAGAGGATGCAATATTTTGGTGCCATAACCCCATTCCCACAACTATTATGATACTGCAAGCGAATCATCATAGGGTTTTCTCATTTATAAAACAGTAACAATATTATGACAGATAGCAGTTCAATGTTGCCCAATACCATATCCTCTTTCTTTGTAAAGCTACATATTCCACACCTTCTAATTAAATTATTCCAAGTGACCAGGTACTAGCCAAAGGAATATGTATGAGAGTGATGTACGCTAATTATAGGCTCAGGCATAAAATCCCAGGTACAGTTTTTTATGTTCTTTTTAAAATCTCTACAAGGACCTTGAAGGTCATTGTTTGAGAATGGCAGCAAGAAGAATGTTAGATCCCACTGATAACTTAAAGGAGAGGAACCCATCAAAGCTTCCTTGTGAAAAACACTCTGAGATATTAGTCAGAATAAGCCTTCATCTAGGTCAGTTTCTGGGATTTGAGGCTATCACTTTTTATGCTACTTACCCACACATTTTATGCAAAGGTTACATAAAATATATACATACAAGCAGCTGAGAAAAAGTCAAGCATAAGTCAGCCAACAAATCTTAGTACAAATTTCAATAGATTTAAGTATGAATTAAAGAAAGAATTGAAACTAGAATTTAAGCCAGGGTTTCACAGCATCTATCTTGCCACCCTTATGGGATCAATGGATCCTTTCATGAGGATCATAGATCAGATATCTTGCATATTAGATATTTATATTAAGGTTCATAATAGTAGCAAAATTACAGTTATGTATGAAGTAGCAACAAAAACAATTTTATGGCTGCGGGTCACCACGACCTTCATTAATTATATAATTAATACATATAATATATATATGCACATATATGTATATATTATTTTACATAATATAAACAATATATCTATGTAATATAAATATACGTAATATATTTACATAACTATTATATAAATAAATATCAATATATACATCCATTAGGAGTTTGAGAACTACTGAATTAGACCAATATTCTTCTTACTGTTTCAGTGTGCATTCCCTGGCCTTGAACAAGTATTGTTTCATCTGAGAGTTGCCGTTTAATTGTTTCATCATTTCTGGCATAAGAACATTTGCTCATTCATTCATTCATTCATTCAGGAAATATTTAGCTTATGGCTTGAAATTATATATCCCTAAGTTTTGAGAATATATTTTTGATGATGATGGTGAATATATTCTTGATGCTTTCAGAGACCACATATTCCAATAAAGGAAAATAAGCAATAAACAAATATCAAACATATCTTTAATAAAAATCAAAATAATACCTGCTGCATAAAAACCATACATACATTACATACCCAAGTAATATAGCAAAAGAGAAGGCTGGGTCACTGGTTTAAAATGAGTTGTACATTTGAGAAGTATCAATTGTGACTAGTTCTAGCAACTTCTGATTGTGACAGCTAAGGTCAATAATCTTGGTTCTCAACTTGACTACATCTGAAATCAACTAAAACTCAAGCAGCTATGCACACCTATGAGGGATTTTCTTGACTGTATCATGTGAGATGGGAGGAAGATCCAACCTCGGTTCGGACTATGCCTTCTGCAGCCAACATAAAGCCACATGCAAGAAGGACACTTTCGCTTTTTGCCTGCTTATCCTCATTCTCCCTAGCAAGATCATCTATCCTGTTGCTGAGGCATTCTTTCACTGGTGTTAAAACCTATTTCTTTGACATTAGAGAGTAGATCAAAGACTAGTAGCTCTCTAGGAATCCTCTGGGACTCTACTACCAGATTGGGAGTGTTGAGGCATCCAGTATCATGGACAGAAGTACAAGATTTCTTGTTCTTTCCACCAGAAGACAGCCATTACTGAACTACTTGGACCATATCCTGTAAGCTGCTCTAACAAATTCTAACAAATCACATGTATGTATGTATGTATGTATGTATGTATGTATGTATATACTTTATCAGTTCTAAAACTATGAACATATATATGCACATGTATACAATACAAACATTATATATATGTGAATATATATATATATATATATATATATATATATATATATATATACACTGACTTTAATACAGCAGTTTTAACAAACTAACTATTCTAAAGCTCAGGTGACAGCACATGCTGTTGAGGAAGTGCAGAAAGAGGAACACTCCTCCATTGCTGGTGAGATTACAAGCTGATACAACCACTCTGGAAATCAGTCTGGTCCTCAGAAAATTGGAAATAGTTCTACCTAAGGATCCAGTTATACTAATCCTGGGCATATACCCAAAAGACTCTCTGACATATAACAAGGACACATGATCCGCTATGGTCATAGCAACCTTATTTATATTAGACAGAAGCTGGAAAGAACCCAGATGTCCCTCAAAAGAAGAATGGATACAGAAAATGTGGTACATTTACACAATGGAATATTGCTCAGCTATTGAAAACACTGAATTCATAAGATTCTTAGACAAATAAATGGAACTAGAAAATAACATCCTGTGTGAGGTAACCCAGTCACAAATGAACACACATAGCATGTACTCTCTGATAAGTGGATATTAACCAAAAACAAACAAACAAAAAACAAACAAACACATCAGAATACCCATGATACAAATCACAGACCATACGAAATCCAAGAAGAAGTAAGACCAAAGTGTGGATGCTTCAGTCCTACTCAGATGTGGGAAGAAAATAATCATGAGAGGTAGAGGGAGGGAGGGAGGGATCTGGAAGGGAGAGGGGAGGGAGAAGGAAAGGGGGGCAGGATCAGGTGTGGGAGGAACTGGGGAGTACAGAGGGTCAGGAATTTGAAAGTAGGTGTGTAGCAGTGAGGAGGGGAAACTAGGGGTAGCCACTAGACAGTCTCCAAAGCCTGTTTACTCATGTATTTTATGAGGATAATATACGTTCATCATGCATGACTGTTGTAGGAATTCAGTGAGAAAATTCACATGGCATGTGTGTGATGTGCCTGGCAACTAAATGACTAATAATAGAGACAAAAGTATTTCTGTATTGTTACAAAAAAAACAAAACCTCGACTGTTTTTACAGTTTCAAATTTGGCTTTGACATCCTTCATGGTCTTTACCACTAGACCAAACCATGTCTCACTGAGACACTGATGAGAGCAGTGACATCTAAACTCTAAACGTCTGAACTAACAAATGGAAATCATGAATGTTTCATCCCCAAAGCCTATCATATTGGTTGCTTTCACTATTCACAAGAAAACTACTTATATGCTAACGACTTTCTGAGGTCTTTACTCCTGTAATGAGAGAACAAAACTATGACTTAACCATCTCCCTTCAGTGAAGCTTCCTTTAAAGGTTTGAGGGGAGCAGGAATGCTGAAAAAGAGATTCACCCAAATGTCCAAGTCTTAGTCCTCAGAGCTTGTAAATGTGTCTGATATGTAAATACTTTGCAGGCATGATTAGAATAAGAAGCTCAAAAAACAGAAAACTATCTAGGATTATATGGGTGGGTCATAAATGCAGCCATAGATGTGTTTTATGGTGTGAGGAAAGCAGGGGCAGGAGTTTAGTAGACAGTAAAGAAGATGTACTCACATGAAAAGGTGCTGTGAAGACATCATCAGGTTGGAATGGTGTGGCCACAAGTCAGTGAGTTTTAGCAGCTCCCTGAAGCTGAATGAGACAATGGTTTCCCCTTACAGCTTCCTCCAGGAACACAGTCCTCCAATAGCTTTTTTGTTCAGCTCCCTATATAAGTTTAGATTTCTGCCCTCCAGAATTATCAGGCAATAAGTTTCTGTCGTTGAAAACCAGTTTGTTGAAACTACTTTGTGTGAATTTCTTGAAATAGCTGTAGGGAACAGGCATGTCCTGAAAAGGATTTCACTTGCTGTGTCAGCTCTGACTGGCTGTCACTTACTGCCCATGTGCAGATGATGTGTGCCCTGGGAAAGGCCTAAAGAGCAATGACACATGAACCTCATGTTCATCAGTCTGCTCCAGGGTCAAAGGGAAAACAGATTCATGGTTTTAAACTCAGATGCTTACTTCTTAGTAAATACAGAGTAATATTTAAATTGCTAAACATGCCTGTCTTCAATTTTAGTTTCATCTACATCCCTTCCTGCCTTGTACCAACCACACAGATCCTCTGTACTGTAATCCAAATGTCCCTTTCACGCAGCATCCCGTAAGCCCTGGCACATGCTACCTATCTGAAACACCCTTATATCTAAAGAGATCTATTGCGAAATTGTTTTGACTCCTGCCTTCACTTCATTGTCAGGAGACTTAGCGCCACCCTTATCTATATTCCCATGGATTTGGAACTATGTGACATTTAAATATCAGTTTCCTTAACAACTCTGATCATACCCTGCTGAAATGATCTGTTTTTGCATCTGTCTCCCACAAGACAATGAGTGCCACTGCTATATTCAGAGCCTATCTACTTTAGTATTCAGTGCATCAAGAGGACTAAATTACAGGACTTTTGACAGTTAGCTCTAGTCTACCTGAGTCTCTCCTTCCCTGCTCTCCCACTCTTGTCACTTTTTCCTAATCGACTCTTCCAAACATGCTTGGCATCCCCTAGTATGAGTACTCTTTGTTATGACATGTACCTTCCACCCTCCAACAAGGTCATGTCCCTCACATATTCTTACTGCTTCATATGCTTCTCTTTTACACTTTTACAACATTTGCCAGACTTTACAACATTGAATCTACTTGTACATAAGTTTTTCTGTCCTCTCTGGTCCACCAGGTCAGCAGCAACAGTGTTATGGGCTAAATTTTGTGCTCCTGATTTCATATGTTGAAGTCCTAACTCCAACTACCTAAGAATACAACTGTATTGGGAAATAAGATAGATGGTGTATGTTTGGCATTTAATCTAATGATACTAGTCTCCTTAAGAAAGGTTATTAGGACATAGGCATCCATAGACACAGAAGACATATTGAGAGGAAATGTCTATCTAGAGCTGGAGAATCAGCACAGGAGAAATCAATCTTATTGGTTTGTTGGTCTCAGACATCCAGTCTCCATAGTGCTAAAAAATAAATTTCTGTTGCCTAAACCACTAATGAACTTCATTTCACTATGGAAAGCAAGACACACTGACACAGATAGGAACCAAGCCTCGTTTAGTTTGCTGACATATTTCTAGTATATGTCCCTATTTAGAACAATATGTCCCTCTCCAGTGAATATTTGTTGAATTAATGAATAAAATGCTTGTTAGTTTTTTTTTTTTTATGAAGCCATTGTTTCTTTAGTATGTGTTTGTTGGCCTGTTTATTTTGCCTCAGCCAGCTGAGGTATCATTTAACTTGAATTAGAACTTGAATATTACAATGAACAACCAAAGAAGGTAGACAACAGCTTAGTATGATAGTTTAAACCAAGTCAATTTAAAATCCAGATCCTGACACCTTCTGCTTCTGCCTCCTTCTGACTGATTTTTTTAGGTTCCAGAGAGTGGCTACTATAGAAGAAACATGTTAACCGATCCCCTCTTTTAGAAGTTCTGGTTTTCCAGTCACAGTGAAAATACTCAAATATGAACTGTAACCATGTGCAAGAACAAAGCCATTAATGTAATTCTACATACTAGTATTTAAGTGGGAAATTTTAAGGCTCACCATTCTTAAAATTACCTGACAGCTATTATGGCACAGCTATTGAGATCATGAGTACCCCATGTCCTCAGAGAAGCCCTTCAAACCTCAGTGGATCTCCAGTGAAAAAGGTCCCATATCGTATGCTGCCTTCTGATGTTATCACAATATATTTCTTTGTATCCACATAGGAAATACAAAACATTAGCCTGGAGTAGCTCAATTTCTGTGTTGACTTTCTGCACTAAGTTGTGTGTAGGTGTCTGATTCAAACCAGGTTATTCCTTCTGACAGAACCTCCCCCTTTTCACTTATAAAATGAGGTGCTTACAATATGGTAGTTGTGCTGGTGTCTTCTTCAGCATCCTGTGGCGTTATGAACTCTCTTAAGCCACCATGAAGTACACCCAATTTGTAGTCAGAACATTTATGTGCTACAATAAAAACCTTATCTTCCACAAAAGACCTTCCAGAATACTCCCCACAAGATAAAGATCCCATGAAGGAAGAGAATCCACTTTAGAGCATTATGTTTTTAGAAAACAAAAATCTTTCCATTGACATATTTGAAGTATTTTTTCACTCAATAGAACTTTCTTTGCAAACAAACATATTCAGAAAGCCTCATTCCTAAGTAACTCCTGTCCCTCTCTGATGGATATTCTGATACAACATAGACACATCATTTCAATGTCTCTGTACAATCCAAGAAGTATTAATTCAATAGATGTCAGAAACCACTGACAGATTTGCTAGGCTGACTTGCAGATGTGTCTTTGTAAAGCAGATGTATTTTATTTTTAGGAAAATAAATGCCTTTTTAAAAATCACTGCATTTTTCAAATAAGCCCTCTTTACCATCCAAAATGTTGAAAATTAAGACACTACCAGCACATCAAGCAAGCCAACAACTCCTTTTATTTTATTTTATTTTATTTTATTTTATTTTATTTTATTGGGTATTATATTTACATTTCAGATTTTATCCCCTTACCCCACTTCCCCCCACCACCCAGAAACCTCCTATCTCATCCCCCCTCATGCTTCTATGAGGCTGTGCCCCAACCTACCCTCCTTCCCACGCCCCCCTTCCTACCCTCACATTCCCCCCCACTCTTGGTGTTCTTTTAATTTGCATGGAAGATGTAAATTCAGAGCAAAGTGACCTTGGTTATTTATTTATTTATTGAATGAGTCAGCATTAGTTCTGATGGGCCACACCACTGGTTTTTTTCATTCAGACAGGCAAGCAAGAAGAATGTTGATGATGAAGGTTAGTCAAGATTTGGTCCCCAGTTCAGGCCAGGTGAGAAACACTTCCATAGGAAGAAGAATTTCCAGATGAACAATGGGAGCTTTGTTGACATCTGGCAGCTACCTAAAGAAAATAATCTCTTTCTAATAAGGTGCTTTAACTCAGATCTTAAATTTCACCCACTTGACCCAGAAGGGACAAGCTAAGCAATACATGCTGCCAAGAGCATCCCCTATGGGATCTGCTTAAGTCAAAATGCCTGGGCACAAGAATCAGGTTAAGAAATGCAGGGGAAAGAAATTGTTTTCTACTGGGAGAAGGTAGCATGTAAATGACTACAGGCAAAAGTTCATGCTGGGCTCAGGTAAAGTTCACAAAGGAGCCTGGAAGCCCTTCTTTACCTGCCAAGCTCCTTCATGCTCTGCCCCATTGGTTTCCCTACAAATATTTACTCTTACTTGACAAATAACATTTTCTAACAGTTGCTTTTTTTGTTTTGTTTTTGTTTGATATTTTTACTGTGAGCCACTGCCTGTTCCCTCAGATGCTGGTTGTATTTAAGATGAGTTTTCTATATATCTAAACCCAGATCCAGGAATAGGATCCAACGTGTACAGGAATAATAAGAGTGAAGAAAAGCCCAAGTGGTCTCTGTTGTACTAATCTAATTCCAGAGAATGCAGCAAATGTATTAGAGAAAAAAACAATGCATTTATAATATTGACCTCTATATCAGACCCTTTCAAACCTGCCTGTCTGCTACTCTATAAGGCAAACATCATAATCCAAACTTCAGAAGAGAAAACTGCTGAGGACTTTGTCCAACTCCACAGAACTATTATCTGGCTGACCACTAAAGCCTCAGACTATTCCTTTATAAACAAAAGATAATCAGGCAGAGAAAGATTCACCCCCCGTACAAACTTCTCTCCTTCTACTCTATGTCTGCTGTATACCACTATGCTCAGTTGTCCTCCTTCTGAATACTGAATACAAATTTTATTTCCACTCCCTCTAGTCCTCCCAGGTCTCTCTCTCTCTCTCTCTCTCTCTCTCTCTCTCTCTCTCTCTCTCAAAAATTCCCAAAAGAAATCAAATTAATAAAACAATAAAACAAAAAAGCCCAAATGAAACAAATAGCCCACAAATAAAAACATAAGGTTCATTTTGTAATGGCCAGCAACTCCTAAACATGGGCTCTGTCCTGGAATGAGTTTTGAAAGGCAATATATAAATATCTATGTGCACAGAGGGGAATAAATGTCTTGGGTGCACAAAGGAACAAGAGGTTAATGGGTCGTGTTACATTCCAGTTGTGAGTGTTCTCTGCAGATATTACTCACATCCCAATCCCAAAACGGATTCATCTAAATAATGCTATGAGTAAAGGGCTATCTGACCAAAGCTATGCAGTGTAAATCCTTATGCTACAAGCTATCTTCAGGGAGCAAGAGCTTTAAGAAAGGTCAGCTAAACTTCACTTCCCACATGACATATACACATGTAGCAGTGACAAAGTCATTATTTTTGCACAATAAAGCTCTCACCCACTTTCAAGAGTAAATCCATGAAGACACTTAAAACAAAATGTTGAAAGGTAAATATCAGCATTTGGTTTGACATCCCTCCAGGCCATGCAGAATAGTGTCAGCCTGACACGGGTAGTGAAAGTTCCAGAATTCGGGAAGCTTGAGGTCAGAGACTGAAAGTGTCTTCTGTGCAGCCATTGCCAGGTTCCCTCTCACAAGTCCCCCAGGACCTGCCTCACTTGTCCGGAATGGTCTTATTGGAAGTCAAATGACTATTTCAATGATTTGCTTATACCTTTCTAGTTCTGTCTTCATATAGAATAGAATTTCATGATTGTTTAAGGGGCCTAGGTCAGTCACCATTTAGAGGTCCTAAAGAGATGTATCTAGTGACCTTGAGGTAAAAACCCATGCAGGGAGACAGAAAATCAAATGAACCACAGTTTGAGTTATAGATACAAAAACTGCCTGCTGGGTGTATAACTAGACAGCTACATGTAAGAATGTGGAACTCAGAAGAGCTGGACTAAGCGTGTATATGAAAACCATTAGCACAGGAGTTATGTAACTAATGATGGTTAAGAAAATAAAAGTGAGAAGGTAAGATTCTGGGCAAGCCTTGGAATATAGCAAGATTTGTAATATTTTCTCTCCACAAATGCTGCAGAGATATGTTAAAACAAAATGAAAGTTACATATAGTAGATATATATTCATTTACTAAGAGATTTGCATTATTTTTTATTCTCATCATAAAGTAGGTTTCTACTGATATCACATAAATGCTATCTACTGAGAGTCCCAAAGCATACACAGTGTTGGCTGGCTTAAGAGATCTCACCTGATACTTTAAAAAATTCTTTTGCATTCTTCATTCAGTAGAGACAATGTCATTTTCATCTTTGTAGCAAGCACTAATGATACTTGCATAGATGACTAATGTCTTCTCTGGTGAAAAATTAATGCAACACAGTAATTTCCCTACCTGGGGTTAATGAACATGTCAGATGCAGAAAATGAGTTGTTTGAAACTAAATTACTATAATCTATATTTAGAAGATTGTTTCAGGGCTGGGGTATGAGTGTGTTGGGTAGGTATATTTGAAGTTCTCTTTACCTTAGACCTTAATTTTTACCAAGCCTATTAAGTAATAACTTTTTTGATAGCCTAACATATAAATTTAATATATTATCTCCTATATTATATTATTGGATTGAATCTCTTGAACAATTCATTTTATTTATCTATCCAGTTATACTGTAAATAAAAAGTTATACAGTTATACTGAGCACTTAGTATATATAATGTTCTTTGTTATCTACTAGCCATAGAGATGTGAGTAAACCATTATCTCTGCCTATAAGAGCTTATAACTGTATAAATGTGAAATAGAATTGCAATTGACTACAGTATAATACTGTAAAACACAATAAGTGCTTGGATATCAGGAAATAGCTTTTTGCTCTGGGGATTGAACCAGGGCCATATGCATGCTAGTCAACTGCTCTATTTCCCCTCAGATAGAAGCAGGCTTGTTAATCCATGTATAATGCTTTCTGGTGGCTATGGTACTTCAGATTAAATCCCAAAGGACAATTGGGCTATGTCAAGTTAAGCAAGCAAGCAAAAAGTACCATATGTAGAAGACAGGTTTTCAAAGACAGAGATACGTGAAAAGTTGATTTCCAAAACTGAGAGTTTACAATAATGTATGATTGACCAATTAATTAGAAAATGACCATTTAATTTTGATAAAAAAAAAACTATTAAAAAAAACCTTAGCAAATGCACCAAACACTTGCTGAGAGAAAAGTTCAGGTTAAGAGACTGTGAGCCAGTCTGCTTGCCGTTCCAAGCTCCTCTGCTAGGCTACTTTGGAACTGTTCATTTTTTTTTCTTTTCCCCATTTTATTGAAAATAGATTTTCTTGAATATAATATATCCTGATTATCATTTTCCTCTTCTTTTCCTCCTAGTCTCTCCTTCCTTCCGTTCCCCTCACCTCACCTCCAGATCCATTACCTTTCTCTCATTAGAAAAGAACAGGCTTCTAAGAGATAACAACAAAATATAACAAAATAAAATATAATAAGATGAAGCAAAAGTAGATGAAGTTGGACATGGGGACCCAACAGAAGGAAAAGAGTGCTAAGAGGAGGTACAGGTGTCGGAGACTCACTGATTCTCACTACTCAGGAGTCCCATATACTAATCTAATATGCTAAGGAGATGGCTCAGCAGTTAAGAGCATCATTTGCCCTTCCAGATTTCCTGAGTTCAATTCCTAGCAACTACATGGTAACTCACAACCATCTATACTGGGGTCTGATGCTGTCTTCTGGTATTCAGATAGAGAAGATACACATTAAATACATAAATAAATAAATAAATAAATAAATAAATAAATAAATAAATCTTAAAAAAACACACTAAGCTAATAGCTAGCTAGAATATATATGCACAAAGGACCTGGTACAGACCAATGCAGGCTACGTGCTTGCTACTTCAATCTCTATGACCTCATATATACCTTCAGGAGCCTTGTTCTCTTGGTGTCTTCCATCCCAACTGACTTTTACCATGGAAGAAGAGGCAGAAAGATATTTTGGAAATTTTAAAAGAACATCTATAACCTCACAAACCCTCAATTTTATCATTAGTGAAAGAAACATAAACATTATTTAGAACACTTACCAGATCCCAAGCCCATGATCATCTCACTAGATGATAAAAAAAAAAGCCTTTGACAGAACTCAACACCCCTTCATGATAAAAGTCTTGTAGAGATCAGGATGCAAGCCATATAGCTAAGCACAATAAAGGCAATATACAGCAAGCCAATAGCCAACACCAAATAATATGCATAGAATCTTATAGTAATTCTATTAAAATCAAGGCTGTCTATTTTCTCCAAAGCTGTTCAATACTTGAAGTCTGAAGAGTACTTGAAGTTTTAGCCACAACAATAAGACAAATAAAGGAGATCAGGGAGATACAAAGTGGAAAGAAATAAGTCAAGAGTACAGTTGATAAACACCTTCAGCAAAGTGGCTGCATATAATATTAACTCAAAATCAGTAGAATTTTATAGTTGAATATTCAGAACTAACATAGGACGATAATTTTCCCTCCACATCCACAAGGTTCTACATGCCCCATGGAATCAATAAACACATGCCAAGTCTGTATTAAAGAATTTGTTCTTCTCCAAACAACATGAAACCCATTTGCATTATGCTTCATTGTATTTGGCATCATGAGTAATCTAGAGATTTAACACATGGGAGGATGGATTTCAATAGTTAGATGAAAATGCTGGGTCATTTTATACAAGACTGTATGCTCCTGGATTTTGTTATCAGAAGGAGTGTTTGTGACAAGCACTGCCTGGTATTGACATAGAAACATATGTATATTGCACTGGAACTAAACAGAAAACACAAAAACCCATAAGTACCTAATTTAGGACAAGGGTAACAAAAACATGACCATTTTAAAAGGACAATCTATTAAACAACCAGTGCTGGCCAAGTGGATATCCACCTAGAGAAAAAAACAAAAGACGCCCATCTTCCAACCCGCTCACACTCAACTCAAAAGTATTTCAAAGACACAAATTTAAAATATGAAACTTCTAGAGGGGTCGTAGGGAATAATCTTCAGGATATTGGTGAGGGCAAGAAATGTATTTACAGAAGTTGCTCCAAGTATCAACAGAAAATTAAAACATATTTTCCACAGCAAAATAAATATCTACAAAATAAAACAACTCACAGAAAATAACTAAACACCAATGAAAAAATGCCCATCAATAATTGTGCTACTAAAAGAAACTAGTTCTCAGAGAGAAGGAACAAGATTGACTAATAAAATATTTTTGAAGAGTTCAACATAAACATACCTTAACACTGGAGAATGCAAATTAAAACCAACTTGAAAAATTTATGATGTCTTGTTTTTAGTGGATGAATAGTATTCTGTGGTGTAGAAGTAGTACATTTTCTTTATCTATTCTTGAGGGACACCTAGGTTTTTTTTCCAGTTTCTAGCTATTATGAATAAAGCTGCTATGAACATAGTTATGCAAATCCCTTTGTAGGATGTTAGAGCATCTTTTTGGGTATATGCCCAGGAGTGGAATAGCTAAGTCTTGAGGTAGAACTATTCCCAGTTTTCTGAGAAACCACCAAACTGATTTCCAGAATGGTTGTGCAAGTTTGCACTACCACCAGCAATGTAACCCAGCCCCCAAAGGACATGCATGGTATGTACTCACTTAAAGATATTAGCCATAAAATACAGATACCATGTTACACTCCACAGACCCAAAGAAGCTAAACTAGAAGGTCCAAGCAAGAAAACTTGTAGAAGGGGCAATAAAATAGTCATAAGTGGCAAATAGAGGGATGGAACTGAGAGGAAGGGTGGAGGGAAGGGGGAATAAGGAGGTCCAGGATCTGGTGTGGAGAACAGGAGAGATGGGTATATGGCCATGGAAATTAATGGAAATCTTAAAGTGACTGGTGTAAGGAGGTGAGAAGCTTCTCCATGATGAGAGAGACACCTGAGATAAGGTAAAACACCCAAGAATCAATGGGGTGACTTTAGCTGTGACTCACTACATTGGAAATATAGAACCTGAGGAAGCCACCTCCTGCAGTCAGGCAAGAACCTCAGTGGAGCTATAGAGCCACCAACCAACCCACAACACTTTCAACCCAAAATTTATCCTGTCTATATGAAATGCAGGCATTGGGGGTGGGACAGAGATTGAGGGAATGGGCAACCAATAATATATATATTTGTTATATAACATAACAGTGATACTCTGTTATGCTTGCAGACAGGAGTCTAGCATAGTTGTCCTCTGAGAGGCCTGGCCCACCAACTGACTCAGACAGAGACATATACCGACAGCCAAAGAGTGAATGGAGCTTAGGGCCTCTTATGGAAGAGTAGAAGGAAGGATTGCTGCCCCAAAGAAGATAGAAACCCTGCAGAAAGACCAACAGAATCAACTAACCTGGATCCTTGGGCTTTCAGAGACTGAAACACCAACCAAAGAACATGCATGGGCCTGAATCTAGGCCTCCTAGCACACATGTAGCAGATGTGTGTCTTGGTCTTCATGTGGGTCTCAAATAACTCAAAAGCTATTGCCTATATGTTAGATATGTTCTTCTAGATGGGCTGCCTTGTTTTGCCTCAGTGAGAGAGGTAGAGCCTAGCCTTACAGAGACTTAAGTGCGAGTGTGAGGAGAAACTAAGGGGGCTCACCCTCTCAGAGGAGAAGGAGAGAGTGAATTGGGAAGAATTGGAATGTAAAATAAATAAGTAAAAAAATAAATTAAATAAAAAAGAATAATAAATAATATTCAAAAGATCAAAAAAGCTAATTTGAAATATTAAGTCATCATATTTATACTGCCTATCATCCAGAAATATGACAACCAATATTAAAGTTGATATAGGAAAAGAGGAGCCTTTCTTCACTGCTGGAAGGAGTGCAAAATAGTAATGCCATATGAAAATTAGTATGAAAGATGCTTATGAAATTAAAAATAAATCCATCATATGATCCATCTCTAACCTTCCTGGGCATATACCCAAAGAATTTCACATCCTACCACAGAGACACATGCACATCTATGGTTTTTACTCATACAAAACCAGTCTAGTGTCCATCCACAGAGGAAAAGATGAATATATATATATATATATAGTGAAATATTATTTAGCTAGAAAACAAATGAAATATACAAGATAAAATATACAAGAAAGGGAAATTACAATATTAATCTAAGTAACCAAATACAGAAAGACAACAGCTGCATATTCTCCTACATGTGTAGATACTAGCCTATAATGTATACGTGTTTATATTTAAACAGGTATCTGAGAAAATTCTGCAAAGCTACAAAGGAGCTGGTTCAGCTCAGCTGTTCTGGCTCAAACTACTCTTCATGCTAAATGATTCAATCCTGTTTTCCTCTGTCTCAGCCTTTCCTGAATTGCTCTGTGTGTCCTCAAACTAACTTTAGCAATCTGTTCTAGTCTTCTGGCTCCTTCTCATTCTCTGCCTCATTCTGTCTTTACCTTTGTCTAGCTTGTTCTCTCCCTGCAACTTGCCTCTGTACAACTCTCCCAGTGCCAAAGCATCTGAAGTCTCTGAGAAGAGAGAAAATTGAATGAGAAAATACCTCTATCAGATTTGCCCATAGGGATGCCTATGGGGCGTTTTTATAATTAATAATTGTTGTGGAAGTGTGGGCAGTGAGTAGGGCTCACATGGCTAAGTGGTTCTAAGGTACAGAGAAGTACACTGAACACACCAGGAGTAGCAAGTCAGTAAGTAGCATTCTGCCACAGTCCCTGCTTCAGTTCCTGCTTCCAGGTTCCTGTCTTAAGTTCCTGTCCTGACTTGCTTGAATGATGAACTATAATCTGTAAATTGAAATAAACACTTCCCTCCTCAGGTTGCTTTTCATCATAGTATTTATTACAATAATAGAAACCTAATAAAAACCGTGAGCACCTGCCTCAGTCTCCTATGGTGATGATTTCCCTGCCATGACAGATTATACGCTACAATTGTGAGCCAAAATAGACCAAACATTGAGTGGCTTTTGTCAGATTATTTTATCATGGAAACAGAAAAATTACATAAGACACTGATTGACATAAGATGTCAAGTAAGCGCTGACAGAGAGATCATAAGATCATATTGTAAACTACCACACTATACCCACTGCAGGAAATGGTACAAGTTCATGTTTTGGGGTGGTACCTATTCTATTGTTATTGTTATTTTAATATGAGTGATTATTACTATAGTGGTTGTTATGTAGGTATACTGGTTACAGTTTTCAGCTTAACACAAATAGGGGGTACCTTGGAAGAGGGAGCCTCAAGTAAGAAAATATCTCCACCAGACTGACCTGTGGAACATTTTCTTAATTAATTATTGACTGAGAAGTGTCCAGCCCACTATGGGTGGTGTCACCCATGGATAGGTGGTTCTGGGTTGTATAAGAAAGCAGACTGAGCAAGCCATGGGAGGAAGCCAGGAGGCAGCCATGGTCTCTGCTTCAGTTCCTGCTCCCAGGTTCCCACACTGAATTCTTGGACTGACTTCCTTCAGTGATGGCTTGTGAGCTGGGAGTTGATGATGGCATCTTATTACAGCCACAGAGAAGTGACTGATGCAGCAGGTAAATGTGAAAGATTAGAAGTGATCATGATACCTCAAATTTATTTGTAAAAACTGAAAAGATTATTTTTAAGAATATTTCTAAGATAGCAGACCATGGTTTACAGACATTAAGAAAACTGTAGTGTTGGGAGCCAGACAACACAGTTTGGAATCAGTGTCTGTCATTAAGGAGTATGTTCAGGATACCTTATCTGACATGCTTGGGACCAAATGTGTTTTGGGTTTCAAATACTTTCATATTTCAAAATATTTACACATACATGATGAGATATTTGGGACAGGGAACCCAAGCCTAAACACAAAATTCATTTATGTTTCCTTTCATATCTAATACTATATCTTAATTGTAATTTTAAACAATACTTTTTGGTGTACCTGCATTTTGACTTCTATTCCTCCATTTAAGTTAGTCAAAGCCCTCCGTCCCCCGTAAAGTCCCATGGTGTTGAAGCACTAGTCTCCAGTCTAGCACTATTAGGAAGTGGAAGGATCACTTAACAAAGTGTAAGGTTAACATCAACTGTTATAAACTTTAGAAGGTGGAGCCTTTGCCAATCAGCTTGCACTCACTCTAACAAAATACCAACAACTTAAGTGAGGAAAGGCTTATTTCCGCTCATGACTTCAGGGTTTTAGTCTATGGTCAGCAAAATGAAGATGTGAGAGGTCAAACATTATAGCAAGGAACACATGGAGCAACTAAAGCTCCTTATCACATGACATCTAAGAAGCCGATGGGTAAACTGAGGACTCAATATGCCTTTGAAAACCATTCAATGACTCAGGTTTTTGTTTGTTTTGTAGTTGTTTTCCCAGTTTAACCTCACCTCCTAAAAGGTTATAGTAAATCTGAATAGTAATATTAGAGTGGACACATAAGCCTGTGGGACAACACTTACGATCCAAGCATGGAACACAGCAAGAAAAGTAAGCCATGAGGGGCATGATCTGAAAGGTTTGAACTTTAGAGGTCTTCTCCCCATTCCCATTCCAGGCCACTCAGTTCCTACCATAATACTCTGCTTTGTGCCAGGCCTATCTAAGAGAAACAGAGCAGTAAAACCTCTAAAATCATGAGCCCAAGGAAACTTCCTTCTCAAAGTTGATTTTTTTTTCAGGTATTTTGTGCAGTGACAGAAAGCCAATTAATACATGCAGTTGGGTGTGAAATTTTCTAGTAGTAATTTCATGTCAGCTCTCAAAAATCGTCAGGCTGCAAAGCATTTCAGAACATAGATATTTTCATTGGCGTTATTTAATTTACATGTAGAGTTGTGTACATCAGTTCAAACATATTCTTCATGTTCTCTTGGAAATACTGATAATAATAATAAGGTAATGATTGATTAACCATATATACCACACAGTACTTTCTGAGTAGTCAATGAGATGGCATCAAAAGGAATCTCTTTCAGTACTTAGAATAACACTCGAATACCAGTAGCTATTTATATATGACAATTATGACACTTACAATAATTATAATATTCATTATACTTTAAGCTTCTATTGAATATAAGTAATGTTGTGCAAATACAAGTACATGCTTTTTTACCCTAAAAGTTCTGGTGATTTATAATTTTCAGTGGCTGTGCCACTACATTCTATTTCAATTCCTTTGTTCAACTTTTTCCATACTATCATTGTTTTTGTGGCTTTTGTTAACATAGAAAAAGGGCAGGAAACAAGACAAGCAGCTGCTTAAAATGACATGCCTACATGAAGGAGAAAACCATTCTTCTTCCATTTTGACAGATCGAGTAATGTTTTATCTATCATGGGAGAGTCTAAACTGCACAGGGACAAGAATCTTAGTGGGTGTGAGGTAAAGCCATCACAAATAACATGTTTTATTCCCTTTGAAAAATCCTCTTGATTCATTACATTACTGAGAAGTTGTCAGAGCTTCTTTAGTGACATGCTTCCCCTTCCTGCCAAATTCACTCCATCAACTGAGCTATATGAGGGTAGGGGGAGATCAAATAGACCAGAGCACTAACTTTTGTTTGGGTTTGACTCATGCTACACAATTTCTTTCTATATACTCACAGCTTAGCCATAGAAAGTGAATGGTAGAAGTAGAGGCATAAATCAGTGTAAAATTAAAGCATAAAAAATCTCTTCCATTTAACAAAAATGGAGAGATTGCATCACCTTTTTAGAAACACTTGAGACTGCATATACACCATGCTAAAATACAAAGACAGGTGTCATGACTGTCCTCCAAACTAAGAAATCACCATCTTTTGGACTACAGCTGTGCTGCCTTGCAAAACCTTGTCTCAGCTGAATAGAGTAAGGCATAAGACTCTCATCATAATACCAATGTGCTCCCTAGTACCTGGAAATGCAGCAAATGGCCTGGGGGAGGAGTTAGAGCATAACTGGAAGAGAGAATACAGTATGTAGAGACTACAGCATGGGCTTCATGTATGTAACTACAGGCTTTTCAGATGGAGTTGGTTGGAGGAGGAGTCCCCAGACCCCTGTAAGTAACCCCTCACACTTAAGCTCTTGAAGGAAGCCTGGAAAATAAATTATTATATCCCCAGAGTGAACTTTGGTGACTCATGCCTTGTTTCTGTGGCTGGCACTTGGTGATGAGTGGTAGATGCTGCTTTTTATCTTCTAAAGTTTAGGAATTTTAGCAACACTAGGTAAAACCTTTAGATTGCCAAACTGCAACTGAATCTTTCATTTCTTTCATGGATCAAGATTTTTACATGCTCTGTACCTTCTGCTGAAACCTCAAGCTCCTCTACACACACACACACACACACACAGACACACACACACACACACACACACACACACACGCACGCACGCGCACACACACACACACACACACGTGCACACTACTAAGTCTTCACATTGGAAACATCACCTTTCTTATGTTTGTTTCATTTACATATTTTCTACTAGAAAGCACTTATATAGAAAGATGCTCTCAAGACAAACTAACAGTATTATAGATATGCTCTTACCTCCTAGAGAAATAGAACAGTAAAGACAGCATACACCATACAATTTTTACTCATAAGTATTTGAAATTAAATCCCAGTTGTATCACTCAGTGGAGACTTAAAACAAGTTTCTAAACCCTCCCCAAGATTATAAAAGAGAAATGAATGAAATAACAAAGATAACGTTTAGGAAATTGAAAGAAAGGAGAATATTTTAAGACTTCACAACCACTTTCCCACACTTTGACATTAACAATGACTGTTCAACTCAATTTTCAATGTTAACTCTAATTTTAGATATTTTCTATCATTCTTCAACCAGCATCTTCCACTTCTACATTTCTTAAATCTATAGAGAACATCTATCTTGAACACTGAGAGAAATGTAAATGCTCAGAAATAAATGAATAATAAACAAAATAGGGACTAAATTAATGAATTTTTCTTCCTAATGTATGCAGTACTGATACAGCACAAAATCTGAACAAATGTGATGCTGAAATCATCAACTGAATGATCAAACACCTTTACCATCCCATTTTGGTTCAATCTGAACGCTTCCTACCACTTTGCAACTCTACATGATAATAGTTATTTTCCAAGGTTTTGCAAATAGTGAGATTCTCCTTTGGCTACAGATAAGTTATAACTTTTCCTGCAGCAGGTGAACCTAGCTATAATAAAAATCAGACTGGATACAGGTAACTCTCAGAGTAAAGAAATGTCCTATAGAAAATAAAAATAAACGAAAGGGAGGAAAAGAATCTATATGAAGCATCAAGATGGAAATTTGTATAACATCCAGAATGCTGGGCTTTAGCATGAGCTTCTTCACTACCCCATCTCAACCTACGGCAACTAATGATCTATTATGAATTTGTCTATTTTAGATAGTTTATGTAAATGTAATCATAAATATATAATCTTTTTATATCTTGTTTTATTATGCATAATTATTATTTTTTATTTTATTATGTGTAATGTGAATTGCATGTGTGTATCATAGGTATGGTATACACCTGAGTATGTGGGTACATGAAAAGATACCAGAAAAGTATGTTGAAGGACTACAAGGTTGCAACACAATGTCTTCTTTTTTCACATGGGTATTGGAGGTTCAAATTCAGGTCCCTATGCTTATAGAGCAGACTCTTACCTACTGTGACATTTCTCAATGTCTGAACATGTTTATAACTATTATTCATTCAGTAGTATCTATCACTCTGCAGGCTGTCTATGCAGCTAAATAATATTTTATTGTATAAATACATCATGTTTTTCTTTATGTATCAACTTAAAAATATACGGACATCTGTTTTGTTTCCACTTTTTGGCTATTTTTACTATAACTACTGTGAAAATTCATGTACAGGATTTTGCTTGGATACCCTTTTTTCTAATTGTTTTGAGAACATGCTTAAAGGTGGAATTAGTCATAAGGGATCAGCTGTTTAATATATTAAGAACCATCAAAGTGTTTCCTGCAGTAACTGTACCAGTTTTACATTTCTGCTAGCTATTCTGCGGTTTGTTAACACCATTAATGTTTTCACATGCACACCAATTTATACTTGCATTAATGTCTGTGGTGAAGGTTGTATTAACTTTTTTCTTTAACAGACAGAAGTAAATCTTTGAAAGATTCAGTCACTTGCAAAAATTCAGCTTTCTGTTGTATTTCTATTGCTATGAAGCCTGGACTATGACACACAAAGTTACATTTCTTTCAAGCTAACCAACAAGACGATATAATAATCCAAGAAATATGTGCCATGCTCAGCACAGCAAGCTGCTTATACTTTTGTCATTTAAATAGCTGTAAGTGTCATGTGTACTGAGTATGTGCACATGTGACATTAGATTCAATTGTCATTTAAAACAGAGAAACTTGAGAATAAGAAGTGATGAGATCTAAAGATCTCCCATGCTCATATCATCATAGGATTAATCTAGTGAAGTGGACATCTTACCAGAATCATTCTACAGATTCAATGCAATCTCCATCAAAATATGAACATAATACATCACAGGCATGGAAAGAGCAATTCTCAACTTCATATGGAGAAACAAAAAAATTAAGACAGCCAAAACATTTCTCAACAATAAAAGATCTGAGAAAATCACCATCCCTGACCTCAAGCTGTACTACAGAGCAATAGTGATAAAGACCAATGTTATTGATACAGAGACAGTCAGATGAATAGAGTAGAGTAGAAGAACAGAACAGAACAGAACAGAACAGAACAGAACAGAACAGAACAGAACACCCAGAAATAAACCCACACACCTATGGGTAACTGATCTTTGACGAAGAAGCCCTCAACCAAAAAATGAATACAGAAAACCTGGTTCATTTATACAATGGAATGCTATTCAGCTATTAAAAATGATGACACCATGAATTTTATAGGCAAATGGATGGATCTAGAAAATATAGGCAGTGAGATAAACTAGATACAACAGGACATGTATGGTATTCATTCACTGATACATGAATATTAGTCAAAAAAGTACAGAATACCTAGGATACAACCCATAGACCATAACAAGTTTAACAAGAATAAAGGCACAAGTGAGGAGGATGCTCAACCAAATGCCCAACAGTGGGGAGAGGGAACTCAGAGTTCACTTCCAGTAGATAGACAGAACCCCAAGTGAAGGGATGAGGTTACCAAACCATAGTTAAAATTTCTGACAAAGGATTGCTCCTATCTAAAAGAACTGCAGGAACAAAAATGGAAAAGAAAAGGAAGGAAAGGCTGTCCAGTAACCTGCCCAACTTGGTATCTATCTCATAGCGGGGGGGGGGGGGGGGAGGATGTAACAAAACACCTGACACTATTACTGATACTTTGTTGTGCTGAAAGACAGGAATCTAGCATGGGTGTCCTCTGAGAGGCCATATGTACAGCTCACTGAGACAGATGCAGATACTTATACCCAAACATTGGGCTGAAGTCAGAGACCTCTATGGAGGAATTAAGAGACTGATTGAAGGAGCTGAAGGGGAGGGTGACTCCATATGAAGACCAGAAGTCTCAACTAACTCAGACCCCTGGTAACCCCCAGAGACTAAGCCACCAACCAGGCAGCATACATAGGCTGGTTGAGGCCCCAGGCACATATATAGCAGAGGATTGCCTGGTCTGGTCTCAGTGAGAAGATGTGCAAAATCCTTGAGAGACTTGAGGCCCCAGGCAAGGGGGATACCTGGGGGAGGAATGAGGAACTGTGGGATGGGGCAAGGGAAGAGGGAATGGAATGAGAAACTGTTGAAGGAGGAAAAGGAAGGAGGGCAATAACATCATAATCATATATATATATATATATATATATATATATATGATTGAGAAATTTATTCAATATCTCACAATTAGCTGCATGGTTGAATTTGCTGAAATTGGGAGTAATGTTCTCTTTCCAGAAAGATTTATGGAATGATGGCTATAAAGTAAGACTTTAGATTTATTTAGAAAATAGCAAGGGGTTGGATTTTTGAAAATAACACATTTACTGCAGGATCTGTTTTACAAAGAAAATCTCATGAAGAAGAAATTCTAATGTTAGCTTAATAGTGGAACATAGTCAATCTCTTGGCATTTAGCAACATAAAATAGAACCCAAGATATGAAACAACAGTTTTCAGCAGGGGAAACTTCCAGTAACCCCTGCAAGAATGTACAGGGTGATCTTGAGAATTTAACGATTTATTATCTGAAGATAGTGCCAAGAATACAGTTTAACGAGGTAAATCAAAGTGGGTCCCAGGGATCTCCTGAGTCAAAGGGATGAATTTGGCACTTTGAAGAGACCAAAGTTGCTATAGCTCACAGGATCTTTTAAAGTATTCAACTAAGAATAGATCACTACATGAGTGCACACAAGTAAGCCAGGGGTGGGGAAAGACTCATGGAAAACACAAAGGAAGAAAATCTTTCAGAATTAACAAAAGTTAAAAAAAATCTGGGAAGAGTTCACATATAGAACTGAGGTGGTTTTATATTCATATCTAAAGATTTGTTTGAAGCTAGGATACTCAAATAAGTGAGAAGATGTGGTATTTGTATTTCTGTATCTGGATTACATCACTCAGAATATTTCCTAGCTTCAACATTTACCTGCGAATTTCATTTTTCTTTATAGCTGAATAGAATTCCATTGTGTACATGAACCATATTTTCATTACCCCTTCACCAGCTGAAGGGCAACTAGGTTGCTTCACTTCCTATCTATTGTAACAAAAAGCAATAAACATCATTGAGTATCTGTGGAGTAGGACTTGGATCATTTGGGAAGATGCCAAGGAATGGTATAACTGGGTTATATGGTAGATTTATTTTTAGCCTTTTGAGAATTCTCCACATTCATTTTCAGAGAGGCAATGCCAATCTGTAGTTACATCAACAGCAATGATTTATTTCCTCAGAGTTCAATGATTCAGAGTCATGGTGCCAAAGCAAAGCTCTCTTCCTGGCTCCTAGATAGGCATCTTTTTTTTTTCTTCACTACTTTTTCATGTAAGTTTTTCCTTGCACATGAGCAAGGGAAACAGAACATAGGTTTCCCTTCTTATTAGAACACTGACTTTACCAGGAGGGTCCCTCCTTTGTGAAATGATATCACTCTAATAATATCCTAAAGAACCCATTGCTAATTATCATTACATTGAGATTTGAGTTTTCATGTAGGAAGATTAAGCACACAAAAATTATTCAGTTTATGTGTTTAAGAGACATGCCATATTTACATGTCCATACATAAATCCACCAGTTCCTTCTAGCATGTTCCTCTTGTGGTATCTTCTCTCTTGTGGATGGTATATAATGCTTTCTATCCAAAACTTAAAGTGAGAGATAATTCTGAACTATCCTTCTCCTCTCTCTTAACCCAAATGTAATTTATAAATCCAATCCTATTATATTCTTTAAGACAGCTCACAAATTATGTCTGTTCCCTCTACCTGAAATAGTGATTCACATTTTATCTAGACCATTAGCAGCCAGCACCTAAGTTTCAATAATGTAATGTCATGGTTAAGATTCTGATGCTGCAATTAGCTTTCTGTCAAATCTCATCTTTATAAATCTAATATATCAGTCAAAACTCTCCAGAGAAACACAACTAAAGGAAAATGATTTTTAAATGCTAACCACAATGACAAAATACATTCAGAATAAGATTTATCCTAGGGTTTTACCAAAACAGAAGGTTTTGAGTAGTTGCCTTTAATCATTAATAACCAGGCATTATTTGTTATCTGGGGCATGAATTCTGTGACCCAAAAATATCTTAAAATCATCTTCTTGATGTTGAGTTTGTTTTGAGTTCTTAAATATGATAGATGCTAATCCTCTATAAGTTACATAGCCAGTAAACTTCCCTCTCTTTCTGTCTCTCTCTCTCTCTGTCTCTCTGTCTCTCTGTCTCTCGCCCCCCATAGGCTACTTCTACAACCAAATGACTGTATCCTTTGTTTTACAAAAGCCTTTTGTTTTCATGATGCAACGTACGTCAATTGTTGGCCTTAATGGCTGGACTACTGATATACTATTCATAAAATCATTTTCTGTGCCTATTAGTTGAAACACTCTCCCTACTTTCTCCTCTAAAAGATCCGGGTATCAGATTACCTACTGTTGTCCTTGATCCATTCGGAGTTGAGTGTTATGCAAGGTCAGGTGTAAAGATCTAGTTTCATTTTTCTACATGTAGCCATCTGGTTTGAAAGTGCCATTATTTGATTATGCTGTCTTTTCCATAGTGTGTATCTTTGACCTCTTTGAAAAAATAAGAAAAAATTTTCAGGTACCCGTAGGAGTATATCTTGGACTTCAATTCTTTTCCATTGATCAATTTGTCTGTTTTACATCAGTATTATCCTGCTTTTATTGCTATGGCTCTGTGTATAGATTATAATCAGGGATGGTAATACCTCTCGCAGTATTTATATTGTTCACAAATGCTTTGGCTATCCTGGAACTATTGGTTTCACAAGCTAATTTTTAGATTATTGTTTTTAATTTCTGTTAAGAATTGTGCTAGAATTTCAATGGGGATTGCATTGAATTTTTAGATTACCCTAGAGAAAATGTTCGTTTCACAATATTAATCCTACCAATCCATGAACATTGGACTCCATTCCATATTCTAGTATCTTCTTTCTTTATTTGGTGTCTTAAAGCATTCATTGTACAAACATTTTATTCTTTTCATTAGATTTATTAAGATATTCTTGAGTTGATTTTGAGTAAAACAACTTCTGAGCAAATGCTGTTAGCTAAGGCATTTGAGATTTATTACATGATTTGGAAAAAATGCTGGGCCCAAAGAAGCTTCTCAGTGGTTAGCAGCCTGTAGGAGGTCCCAAGTGTCCTATCCCCTGGTTGCTGCTGACACATTATTGTGCTATGTATATTCAGTGTTTATAGATTCAGTGTATATAGAAAGCATCACTCATCCTTTCCCTTGGCACTGCCACTGTCAGCTGAGGAAATGAATAAAACTTCTCATGGGATGCGGTTCCTGAGAAGTGATTTAAAAATAAAAAATCAAAGCCAAATTTAGCCACCTTGAAGGACTGCTTTAAAAGTCATGGTGCCCTTTAATGCCTTCCTGTTGGAAGGAGCCCAAACCTTATCTACATGTGGTTATTCTATTAATATGTAATGACTCTTAGGACAGAAAGGAAATGGAACTGCATTTCCTTTTTGGACACTTCCAGCAAATCTGAAGAAGGAAAACAGCCTCATGTTAATGATAAAGGCTACTCTTGGGAATGTGGCTAAGGGAAGGTTACAGAAGCAATCTTTGAAGGAATATGGACAAAGCATAACTCATCATTTCATGGTTATCAGGAAAAAGGTATCTTCAAGGCCAGCTCTGTCTCCTTCACAAAAGAAGTTCATTTGCATTTCAAGGAAGGACAAGGAAGAATTCCCCTTAATGAAAGCTATTCTACACAGGGCCTTCTCTGCTTTCTCAGACAGTCTGAGCCACCTTACTCCTAATGGCATTGCATTTCTCCTTTCCTTGGGTTTAAGATGTACAGGAAGATAACCATCTCCCCCAGGATCTCATTCTCACTACCCAGGAAAGTCACCTCTCTGAAATATAAATCTAATTGTAACTGACATTTAGAAACTGCAGTTTCTAAAAGCAGTGGCTTTCTCATTTGGGCTGAGAAGGTAAAGGGAGACAAAAGTCTAGCATCTGTTTCACTGTGTCTCCTTTACCTTGGGTCAGGTTCCTAGCTGTTTCTGCAAATGACTAATGCACATTAATCATTTCTCTAGTGTGAATCTAAACACCTGTGATATCTATTCTACCTTGTTCTTCTGCAAGACTTAAATCACTAAGGGTAACTGTCTTATTTTATAGATGTCCTGGATTCCAAAAATAGTAAAACCTTACAAGATTGACGACCTCCCAAATGACAGTAATTATGGATGATGGGCATCCTGCACCCCAGAGAAGTATAATGGGGACTAGATTGTTTTCTTCAAGCAAAGACAGTGATTATAAGATCACCTTGCTGAATCAGAATTGTGATAATGACCAACTAAAGCATATTTTGCTAAGGATTTCATAGCCTGAAGTGGAAACTGAAGGATTCTTTGGAAAATCAATTATGTTGGATGCTATTTTGCTGAGGCAAACATGTAAAGATGTATTTTCCTGAAGCAGACAGAGGTGAAAAGATGTTTCACTAAGGCAGACCCGTGAAGGAATATTTTGCTGAAGCAGACACAGGTGAAAGGATGTTTTGTTAACACAAGCACATGAAAGGACATGTGATGAGGGATTCTTTCCTAATGACAGACAGACATGTATTAGTCCACCTTATATTGTTGAGTTGAGCTCCATTTGTCTGGACTTCATAGAAAAAAACACACCAAAACCCTCTGGTGGTGTTCTGGCAGCTTCTTGCAACTTCTACATAATCAGGGTGATTGGCAGAGTGAGTGATATCAGCTGATAAAGACTCATAGAGGTTTGTTAAGACAGACCCACATGATGACTGTGAGAGGGCTTGCTTGTAGAGCTAGCTCTGCAACACTTCTTGGTCTCAGGTCTTTGCTGTCCTTTGCTTTGTAGAGAGGCACAGCCAAGAATTTCTCCCTGTGTTCCTGTTATTCCTGGTTCCTCCTGCTGACTCCTGCAAATTTAGCTGAGTCTTAGTTGTCTCTACTAGGTCTGCTAATTTGTGTTTTCTATCCCAACTCTAAGAAACTGGATTCCTAGTATATTAGTGAAGGGTTTGTGAGTAGATCGAGTTGCCCCTGCTAACCTGGGAACAAAACAGATGATTTCCTGACAACTCAGATGGGACTTTCTCCAAAGAACAATTTCTAAACAGGTCCACTTCCCCATATCCTTCCTTTCCACTACTTCTGGTGGGTGGTGGGCTAAAAGTGAGGTTACAACATTTAGAAACCATCATTAAAAGGAGGGTTTGACATTAAAACTCAATCAAGGACTCACCAGATACTATAAAAGCTAGAAGATGCTGGACAGATGTTATACAGACCCTAAAAGAAGACAAATGCCAGCCCAGGCTACTATACCCAGCAAAATTCTCAATTAGCATAGATGTAGAAACCAAGATATTCCATGACAAAACCAAATTTACACAATATCTTTCCACAAACCCAGCATTACAAAGGATAATAGCGGGAAAGCTCCAATACAAGGAGGGAAATTATACCCTAGAAAGAGCAAAAAAGTAATCCCCTTCCAACAAATCCAAAAGAAAATAGCCACACAAAGATAATTCCACCTTTAATAATAAAAGTAACAGGAAGCAACAATCATTGTTCCTTAATATCTCTTAACATCAATGGACTAAATTCCCCAATTAAAAGACTTAGTCTAATTGACTGGATAAATAAACAGGACCCAGCATTTTGCTGCATACAGGAAACCCACCTCAGTGACAAAGACAGACTTTACCTTAGAGTAAAAGGCTGGAAAACAATTTTTCAAGCAAAAGGTCCTAAGAAACAAGCTGGAGTAGCCATTCTAAAATCTCTAGCCCAAGAACACAAAGGGAGAGATTCATGTCTCTACCTGTATAGGTACTTGAGGGTAGCCTTACCAGGCATCAGTGGAAGTGAAGGGCCTTGGTGCCTGAAAGTTTGGATTCCTAGTGTTTGGGAATTTCAAGAGCAGGGAGGTGGGAATGGGAGGATGGTGGGAGCACACCCTCAGAGAAACTCCCACAATTATATGGATTAGACATGACAGAGGCAGGCCGCCAGAAGACTAGATTCCAGAATTCAAACAAAAAATTATGTTGATACTAAAATTTCTTTTGAAAATTGTATATTGAAGAATACACAGCCTCGGTGTATCTACTCATCAAGCAAGCTGAGCAAACCTGCTGAACCTCTGGTGTTCTGGAATTCCAGCTGGAGGCAGTGAAGACTCATCATCAGAGGCTTATCAATTTACCCTTGCCCCTGCCCCTCTTCTAATATCTCAATGCCCATAATCAGCTTGAAGAAGATAACGAAGAGTTGGGGCCCTTTTTCCCTGGGCTTGGGGAGTAAGGTGGTTAATATCGGGCTGTCTTTCTAGGGAAAAGTAGTGGTTTTGTTGGGACAGGGAGGATTAGCTAGGATTTATTGCATAGCCATAACCTATTGGTAGAAATCTGTATAATTGTTATTAAAATGATGTTATAATTTCTTAAATGGTACAAAATTTACTTTGATTTCTAATTTAAGGTTTTCATTGGTACCAGTTTCTTACTGATATAAAGTGAGATTAATATTGTTACTCTCATAGGCATTGTACCTTTATAACACATTTAGAAATACAAGGCTTAGACCCAGTCCTTCTTTAACTTTTTAAACTGATTTGAGATGGTTAGCCTGTGAGTTAAGGGCCTATAGCAAATTCATGGCTCTGAGTATATTGTTAGGGTGTTTTCTGTGTTTTATTTAGCTGAGAAGAGTTAACAAACAATAGTCCAGATTGCCTTACATGGATAGTTGTTTTTCAAAACGTCAGAAGTCCACAGAATTGACATTACAAACATTTCTGTATTAATGTTCATTTTGATTAGAGACCTGTCTGCTTCTGACAGCTTCCTGTCTTGGATTCTAAGAAGAAATTGAGCATCTTTGGAGTTACTCCAGTTGTGGTGAGACAGCCACTAGGCAAGAATCGCCTCTTTTCATCTACAGACAAATCACTGTCCAGAAAAGGACACATTTGCAGAATAGTCGACTAATTATATCTGCCAAGACAGAGTAATCAGCCCTTAATAATTCTGCATGACTTGGTCTGCCAGATGATCCTGGGCCAGAAGGCTGAAGATTGGATATGCTCCAATGTTTTGTAGTATAGGGACTGTCCAGGTGTTCAGTGGTATTTATAAATTGGCTAAGTTTTAGAAGCTATGCTTTGTACTTCCCATAATTTCAGTTAACTCAGTCATTCTGGATTTCTGATGGGGTTGAAGACTTATAGTCTCATAGGCAATCCTGGCTATTTACTTTGAGAGAAAAGATTTGAGAGGATGGTTTTCAGCTGACATTCATTCTAAAGTCAAGAAAAACAGCCAGATTCAGAACTAAGTCTTTTAGTTAGGAGGGATGACAGAAGTTCTGGTTTGTCAACAAAATGATGGACTAGGTATTAGGTCTATCTTGTACCTTAATGACCCAAATTGATATAGTTATGCTCTAATTGCATTTTAAGAGAAAAGTTTTATTTTAACAGGAAGGGTGACATATAGGAGGAGCTAAGGTGGAAGGAGTAAGGAGAGGAAGAGGGGAAGTAAGGAGAGAAGTAGGAGAAGGAGAGGAGGAGCTAGGTGACCAGAGAGAGAAGGGGGGAGCATGGAGGTGGATGTTCATGTGTCTCCACCAGTCAAAGGTAATTGATACATCTAGGTTGAGTATTCGGTTACACTTCTGATTGTATGGACATCTTGTTATTGAGCATTACCAAACTTATAAAGCCTTTGATTAACATTTAAAAAAATGTATATAAGCAAAAAGGAGAAGGGGGGATGGGATAGGGGTTTCCTAGGGAGGGGAAATGGAAAAGGGGGATGGCATCTGAAATGTAAATAAAATATCTAATAAAAACCAAACAAACAAACAACAACAACAACAACAACAACAAAACTCAATCAAGGAGAAAATAAAATTCCTCCCCACCCCCAATTTTTTTTTTAAATTTGGAAGGAGGTCTATAAGTTTCAAAACCTATTTGATGAGGAATTTTGTTCTAGAACAAATAAGAAGTCCTTGCCTAACAGTATACTTATTATTGAAAATATTACTCAGCCCAGGCTTACTACAAAATATTGTACTTGACTCAGGTATCTTTCTAAGAATTATGCTGACATACTTTACTAAATAAATATAGCCCCCCCCAAAAAAATAAAAGTAGGCTTTGAAAGAATTAAAGTTACAACAACTTTTTGGCTTTGCCATATTTTTTTCTCTATTTAAACCTAAAACTTTTATTGTCACCCCAAACATGAATTTAGGGTCACTCTACCCTTGGATTTAGTTCCTCTTGCCATAGATTAAATCTCCTTTCTCAGCTTTTTACCTCTAATTAGGGCTAAAATTAGCATACTGAAAATGAGTGGCCAAGACTGGTCTATTGGAACTCCAGAACTTAGGTCTCTTGCCCTAAAACTCCTGTAATATTATTTCATTAGTTCACACATCTCTCCTTATACACTATGACAAACTTTAAGCTCCTCAGCAAGATGTTTAAAGTTGTCTTCATCCTGTCTCTTTCACTGTCTGGAGTCTTCCTCTCACTGGAGCATCCAAGCACACCACTGCTTGGTGTCCCCCCAAATCTGCCATTTCATATGGAACTTCTTATCCTTTTACTTAAAATTGGATTTAGTCCATGGGGGAAAAAGCTGACAAGAGAATGAAGGACAGGATGTGAGAAAGATTAGAGCATGTACTCTGTCATTTACTCTTACAATACCCACATGGATTATTAGCCACAGCTCTTCCTGAAATCTAGTAACATTTTCTTCCATTTACTGTTCAACCTTTATGATGGCGATGGCCTTTCCTATTGCCTGTCCTTGAATACTACTCTATCCCTAATGATTTTCCAGATCCACGATCATCTTTGTGAATGCTGTTTTTCATTAAACTCTAATTATTCCATGTTTCCTGGTGAGAATTTGACTCAAAGTTCTTTTTAATCCATAGTTCATACTTCCTCATCTGCTAAGATAAATATAGTGCTATCTCCATATAAATAATAGATAGGTTACAAGTTAAATTTATTGATAAATATATGCTTGTACTTACTTTATATATTTTTCCAAGATTTACTTTTATTTAATGTGTTATGAGTATTTGCCTGCATGCATGTGTAGGGAGCCGACTTTAAGCAGAAAGCGGCTAGAAAGCAGTTATCATCTTTGCAGCCATCTGGAACCATTTATTCTGATAGAGACTTGGTTTTTCAGCAGCCTACAACAACTGAGCACACTCTAACAAATATCTTGTTTATCCCACATAGCTTGTTTTGCTGTTTAGTGACCCCAGCTGCATAGTGCACGTGGTAAAATGTTTTCACCTGTGTTCTCCTGCGTGTGCTTATAAATACCCAAGATTTCCTTGTACTAGGGTGAATGAGAATCAATAGGAGTTAAAAAGATGTATACAGTCAATAGAGTTAAGAGGTATATGAGTAAATAGGGTTAAGAGCAATATGAGTCGGGAGAATATGCGCCAGTAGAGAGACAATAAAGGAGACTTGAGATTTGACTACAGAACCTCTGGCTTGTCACTATTCTTCACGACTCAGTCCCCGTGGACCCGAGCAGCAGCACAAGCCAAACCAGACAGAGTCTGGTCCACAACATGCATGTACGTACAAATTGTGTATGTGTGTGTGTGTGTGTGTATGTGTGCCTGGTACTGGCACAGGTCAGAAGAAGGCCTCATATCCCCTGGAACAGGAGTTACAAGCAATAGTAAGCTGCCCCACATGAGTGCCAGGAACCAAACCAGGATCCTCTGTAAGAACAGTAAGTGCTCTTAACTAAAGAGCCATCTCTCTGGTCCCATGACAACAAATATTTGAACATAATAAAACATATTTTCCATGAGAATAACCTTGCCCATATATTTCATGTAATTTATCTAGAAACAAGAATAGGGTATGGTGCATTATAACTGTTCAGTAAATGTTTGATGAGTGTTCATTTAAAGTTAAAAGGTATGTCTACATTATCTCTATCTACTTGGTATTTTTCACCAAAAAAAGGTACTTCATGAATACTATTTGTCTTTTGTTACAATGAAGTTTTCAGAGACAGTTATGGGAGACCAGCAATATTTGTGAGGAAAGTATGAAGCAGCTGTGTCTTATATTAACATCTACTTTCTCTCACTTTAGGGCTAAGAAAAAGGAGGCAGTAGACATGACAGTGATACAGAGCCATAAAACTAGGAAAATCAATGGCGTGATTTTCTACTGTGTACCTTCTGTGTTTCAACTTCTGAATTAGTGATAATCCAAGTATTATCATCTCTTTTAATTTTTCTAGCAATGTGGCGGTATTTATCATGTTACCTTTATATTACCAATTTTTTAGTTTTTAATTGCTGTAATAAATGACTAAGAAAATCAATCTAAGGAAGAAATATTTATTTTTTTTACTTTAATACATAAAAATGTATTTATATTACTTCTAGAGTTTCTACTCCCCCTCCACTTTTCTTGTTCCCCTCCCCCATACAACTTGTGACCTTTCCTTATTCAAATATAATAGAGAAAAAGATAACTCTTTCCTTGTGAAAATTTTCCCACTCTTGTTGGTTTGTCAACAGGTGTTTTCACAATGCAATTCTTGTTTAAACAATCATAATGTGGAGATTTTGAGTGTGTAGTTTCCCTATTAGATATAGAAGACACTATCTAGAAGCAGGCATCCTGGTCCTCTGGATCTTAATATCTTTCTACTCACTCTTCCATGATTTTCTATGAGTTTAATATGTAAGGATTCCATTGCACATGTACTAAATGGGGCTGGATAACCCACAGTCACTTCTCTGAATTTTGATAAGTTGTGGATCTCTATAGTAGTCTCCATCCATTGCAAACCTTATTGCCAAACATGGGAAACCCTCTTTTAGTTGCTGATCATAACTTGAGGTTAAGAGCTTAATGAATATATTACACACTTTGGACACAGGACTTGAGGAATAAATAAAGCTGGAACAAACCTATAAATTTCCTTCCAAAGGACTAGCTCACATAATATCAGAATGTGCTCTGCATATTAAAACAGAGATAAGCAATCAGTAGTTATTTTCAGCCATAAAGCCATGAACCACAATAGTGATCACCCCAGCAAGACATTCTCAATGGTACAACAGTAGCAATTTTATCTTGAGGGTAACTAGTAGTCGACCAGTCAAACTTAAGGTTCACTGAACAAAACAGAAGGGAACTTGTGTCTTGTCCTAAAAACCTAGCCAATTACTCAAGGCTAGAGAGGTGATAGACACAAGAGTCAGTTTATTTCTGCTGTCTTAGTAAACCAATATATTTTCTTACTGTGCTCTAAATGCTTAATTCTTATACCAATAGTAAGGAATTACTTATTTAACTATATTTCAGAGGTTTTGCCATGTGGCATCTGGCTATTCACTCTTAAGCCTGAAGCAAGGTAGAAACATCATGGCAGAAGTGAAAAATATCTCATGAAGCAGAGATAACAAGAGAGCAATGAGCCTGGAACAAGATACACTCCTCAAATCATGTCTACAATTACTTACTTGCTCCAACTAGGCTCTACCTCTCAATGGCCTATGAACTCACAAATGAGTCAATAATTGGTGACATAACCCTCTCAATAGCAACACCAGCTAGAAACCAAGCATTCTCAGTAATAAAATGTTAAAGGGAAATTCTTTCAGAAATGGCGAATAATTTACTTATTGACACTGAGCTACTAAGTAGCCAAAAATTCAAACCTCTGAGTATTTGGATATAATTACTGTGCTCTTTGCTCTTAATCTAGGAAGTAATCTGTGAAGAATTGGGAAAGGGCTGGGATTTTTACCCACCTTACAAAGTAACCAAATAGCTTGTCACAGTTTCATAGGTACTGGAAAAATAGGCAAGACTTCTGATGTATAGACAAAGAAATCATGGCAATAACATTATCCAAAAGATCAGTTTTTAAACTGGTTCCTTGAGATTCACTGCCCAAACCAACAGTGTAAAGAGTGGCGTGGTAGTTCAACGGGGTAAATAAAGAAAAAATAACACAGATAACTTAAAAGTAATAAATGACAGCAGGTTGGGTACAAAGACTTAATATTTTTCTAATGCTCTGAGATTTGTTGAAAGTTATTTCAGAAGAATCATCTACTAAACACCTCCCAAGAAGATTCTGGATGCATGCCATTACACCTTCATTTACCATGTGTCTGTCTTCCCTTGTGATACCTCCTAGGAGGGCAAATGGGACAAATGAACCAATCAGATATTTTCATAAACCAGAAAACTCATTTTATTTCATAAAAGCCTCAAAATATGAAAACTACATCAGGCCTAAGTCACACAATCAGATACGCAGGGTAAATAGAGAAATAATACAAGGTTTTATCTGGCTAGTGTGTAACTAAATAGAAATACCCAGTACACAATAAAATTTAGAATTATAGACATGGTATCTGATGAAAGGTTCTGTGTTGTTCAGAAACTTACTATAATTTTTTTCTGTAAGGCAATAACAATAAAATTTCTTTATACATTTGCTCATAGTATTTACAGTTGCCTGTGGAAGTTGATACCACTAGTTTACTTTCACTGTGAAAGAAAAAACAACTGAAGCTTACTGAGATTCTGCCTAATAGAGAGTGGGGCATTAAGGAATCTGGTTGGGTGGGGTGGGTGGGGTTATCCTCTTGGAGATGGGGAGGCAAGAAAGGAGGTGTGAGATGTGGATCTTTTCTTACAGTCTCTGTTTAAAAAAAAAGAAATTAAAGAATAAAATTTTAAAAATATCACTAGAAAGGGGGGAAAAGGGAATCTGGCTGCAACACTGTTTCTTTGTTTTTCCCACCACAATATGTAAGTGTAAAGAACAGAGAGCTACAAACATGAGAAAATAGGGCAGGGGTATTTTTGAAGTAGAAAAAAATAATAAGGAAGACAAGTATTAGGGTCAAACATGGTTATGCATTATACCTTGTATGGAAGACATTACAGCCAGGAATGATATGTGCCATTATAACACTCTGGAGGCATACTACTGACCCAACACAGTAGATAAATATTTGGTAGAATTTAAGTTTCCAAATCGATACAGATGAGGATGCTTGCAGCCAACCATCAGACTGAGCAGGAGGACCCAAATTGAGGAGTTAGGGGAAGAACTGAAGGAGCTGAAAGGGTTTGCAACCCCATAAAAAGAACAATATCAACCAACCAGACCTGCCAGTGCTCCCAGGGACCAAAACACCAACCAAAGAGTCCATGTGGAGGAACCCATGGCTCAAGCTGTATATGTAGCAGAGAGTGGCTTTGTGGCTTTGTCTGGCATCATAGGGAGGGGAGGCCCTTGGTCCTGTGAATGCTTGATGCCTCAGCTTAGGGGAAGGCTAGGGCAGTGGGGCAGGAGTGGGTGGGTGAGTGGGTGATCACCCTTGTGGAGGCAGGGGATGGGGGTGGGATGGGTTTTTTCAGAGAGGAAACCAGGAAGGGGAATAGCATTTGAAATGTAAATAAACAAAATAACCAATAGAAAAAGTTTCCAAGTCATTACATTGTTCTCAATCACTTTTTTTTCTAAAAATAGTTGAATATATAAAATTGAAATATTGTGTTAAATGAAAACACTTTCGAAAAGAACATGCCATTCAGATGAATGAAGATGTAAAACTGGATGACTTCACTTCAGCTTCATTTATTTGGTGAGGATTAATTGTGCCCTGCTATGTTCTATGCATAGTCTTAGAACAGTATGTAACTAATAAAAATGAATTTAATTTTAAAAGTAATCTCAGTGAGATTCAAGTTTCTTGAGTCCTAGATAAGAGCAATTCACTAAAAGTCATTGTAAAATTTAGCAACAAGCTTCTTTTCGATATCCATGTCCACAGCATCATCTGGTCTTATTCACCACTCACTTCTAAGTTCTACCTTCTCTCTTATATCTCCCCGAAAATAGTTTTTGCAAGGAAGCTGGAGACTTCCTGAGACGAGGAACTCCAGAAGGCCTGGCTGATTTCAAGTAGCCTCTGATATCAATTCCTGGTTGAACTATATCAACACTCCCACTACAAATGAAGAAAACAACAGCCAGGGTGGAGGGGCACACTTTTAATCCCAGTACTTGGGAGGAGAAGGCAGGCAGAGCTCTGTGAGTTTGAGGTCTACAGAGTGTTTCAGGATAGCCAGGGCTATCTAAGTGCAGCCCTGTCTTGAAAAACAAAGACACAAAGACAACAAAACTACACAGAACAACAACAGAAAGGAAGGGAGATAAGTTTAAAATCACTTAAAAATTCTTCAAACTTGAAATACTTCAGAACTTAGTTTTGAATTCTGTCCTAAAGTTACTGTACACTTAATATTATTTATATACTAAGCATTTCCTATAACAACAGTTGATAATCATAATATTAGTGTTTTTGTAGAAAAATATATGAATACTCATATTAAGTGGGATTAATAAAGACTATTACATCCTAATAGGACATGTCAGATTTTGGTATCAAATTATCAATTTGATAATTTGATATCAAATTTGATACCTTGGTATCAAATTGATAAATTTTTAAAAATAGAGCTTTTATGGGTTTTGTAATTAAAACCAAGGGATTTGATCCCCACATTAGCTAACTCATCAGAGGCTCACCCAGTTACAATAGAAACAGCATTCCCAGTTCCAGACATCAAGGCATCTGTGCCTAGGACTACATCTCAGTCTCTCTTCCAAGCCTTTCTGACCTTTAAATCTGCCTAAAATTAAAATCTCCCCATCTCAGTGGTAAGAGTTATTGGTAAGGATTTAAAAAGAATTATATCTAGCCCAGAAGAACTATAGATAATAAGCACCTGATAACATTTTCACAAAAAAAATATGGACCCCACTTTCTTTCGATAATAAGTGCAGGGATCATTCTCCTAAGCTATGTTAACTTGAGTCCTCATTGACCTGATGGTAAGATCAAAGCCCCTCACTCTGTTCTCTGTGACTTGAGCATACCTGTCTACCTCTTTTTGCTCGGGGCCCTTCAGTGTGCCTCCCTGTTCTACAACTGTCTTGATTCTTTAATTTTGTCTGTTTTTTGCTTCCCATTCCCTTGTTCACCTTTAACAATTTGAATTTACTTATGGTAGTATGGGCAAAAAAAATCGAGACAAAATTGCCTGGATTCAATAAAATTTGTCCTATATGTAGTAATAGTTAATTTCAACTGTCACATTGATGATTTCCTGAATTGTTTGGGACAAGTCTCCAATGATGCCTGTAAGAAATTATCTTGATTTGAGTAATTGAGGTGGGAAGACTTGCTGTTATGGGTGGCACAATTCCATGGCAGGAATTCTGGACTTTATAAAAAGAGAAAGTGAGCTGAGCATAAGCATTGATCATTCTCATTTTCCTAACAAGGATACAATCATTAGCTGATTCAAGCTCCTTTTACCTTAACTTCTCTGCCATAATAGATTTTACTCTTGAACTGTGAGATGAAATAAGCCTTTCCTCCCTTGAATTGCTTTTGTCACGGTGTTTTTATCCCAGCAATTGAAAAATAAGTAGGGCATATAGAACTAATATCATTTATATGTAAATACTTACCTTAAACAATGGGATTCATATGACTGTACACATGAATTCATGTGACTGTTCATGTTCTACATTATGTAAGTGAAAATAACATTTAACTCATGTTACGCTAAAAGGAAATTACATGGAAAATAACATATTTCATCTGTTAATTAAGTATTATTAATTTATTAAATAGATATTTATTGCATAATAATACGCATAATAGCAAAGACTAGGAACACAATGATGGACAAGAAAGACCTAACCCTGCTCTCTTTGCTTATAGGTAATGTTACTGCACCATGAAAACTCTAGATAACTTCTATCCCACTTTTAAAAACTCAGTTAATAGCTTATTATTCACTCAATAGGATGCCCATAACATCCCAATTTGCATATAGGAGCACTTATCTCATTATTTCTACTAGATTATTAGCTTCCTCTTTTAGATTGTGAGCCCTTAGGGAGCAAGATTCTGTATTTGTCTACTATCAGTCCCTGTAATATAGTCAAGGTTTAAGAAACATCTTGTGGATGAATATATAGTTAGATAAAAAGAAAGAAAAAAATAAAAAAGGAGAAGGGAAGAGAAGAAGAAAGAAGGGAGAAAAGGAAATGGGAGGGGAAAGTAAGGAGGTGAGATATGAAGGAGCAAAGACCTTTTAATTTTTCTTGATTCATGAACTAGTTCTATGATTCACTGTATTAAAAAACCGACATATATTGCATAAGAGTGATAAAATAAAGCTTAAAAACCATAGTCTTCTCTAAAGATTATTAACATTACAAATATGACATTTATTATTATTCTGGATCCTCATTGGACTTTGTAAATGGATATTTGGTAAAACAACTTATTTTCACTAAATATAAGATCATACTTACTAGTAAAATAATAGTGATGCTTTGATATATATCATATATATATATGTATTCATATATGCCTTTCATGATGTCTCAATCATTTGCTCAAACATTTATCATAGAAAATAAAAATATTCAAATCTTCTCCCCTATGCTTTTGAAATGTATATCACATTATTGTTATCTATACTCATTTGAATACACAAACATCATAGGACTTCTTGCTGCCACCTACCTGTAACTCAGTACCCGTTAATCAACCTTTCCCTGGACTCCACAGTCTCATTTCCCCCAGATTCTGACAGTTACTCTTCTTCTCTCAACTTCTATGAAACCAACATTATTCCATTCTAAATTCACATAAGACATAGAATAATTGTCTACTTGTGTGGAATTTATGTTGTATGACATAAGGTTCTCTAGATGCATACATTTTAGTTAAAAATTTAAAAATACATTATTTCATACATGTTGTGTATATACACTCTATTTTTCTTATTCACTCATCTGCTGATGACACTTAGTATATTTCTTTGCTTTGCTATTATGGATAATACTGCAATATGGGAGTGCAAATTTCATTTTGACAGAATGATTCCACTTCCTTTGGATGTATGCCTAGATGAAGGATTGTGGGATCATATGGTGGATTTTAATTTGATTTTTGGAGGAAATTTTTCTTATAGGAAGGTCAGAGCATAAATCAGCCTGACGTCACCTCTCCATACATATACATGCCAACTGTAAAATGATTAAAAAAAAAAAAAACATGGATAAGAGCAATATGGTTAGACCTACCAAAACTAGATACATGCAATGAATCTCATCCAAGTGTAAATGATCTAAAAGCACGGGAATGTTTGGGATTCTCTGCCACCAGAACTCATTATCTTATGCTCAAATTAAATACTCTTTGGCTCCTGGGATGTCTTCCACATCTTCCACAAACCCTAAATTTATAACCTACCATATATCTATACATGTATACATATACATAGTAATACGTATAGAGATATATGGTAGTTTATAATTTGTGTGTGTATAACCAATTAGATGTTTGTTACATTTATATTAAGAACTGTGTTATTCAATGAAGCATAAGTCTGTTTTTTAAATTTAAAATATCACTGTTTATTTTGTTAAAATAAGTCAGCAACAAGCATGGTACACCCTGGATGCTATGCTGCCTTGAAATTTCGTCCACCAAATAAATCATGTCATTACTTTTAAATTCAACATCTCTTAAACTTTTTTTTGACACAATAGCTGCTTTTCTAGAATGTAATATGAACTGTGTCTAATCCACTTCTTTTTTCATTAGATAGTTTCTTTATTTACATTTCAAATATTATCCCCTTTCTCAGTTTCCCTCCCAGAAACCCCCTATCCCACCCCCCTCGCCCTGCTTCTATGAGAGTGTTCCCCCACCCACCCACTCACTCTGGCCTCCCACCCTCGCATTCCCCTGCAATGGGACATTGAGCCTTCACAGGACCAAGGACCTCTTCTCCCATTGATGCATGACAAGGCCATCCTCTGCTACATATGAAGTTGGAGCCATGGGTCCCTCCATGTGTACTCTTTGGTTGGTGGTTTAGTCCCTGGGAGCTCTGTGGGGGTCTGGTTGGTTGATATTTTTGTTCTTTCTATGGGGTTGCAAACCCCTTCAGATGCTTCAGTCCTTTCTCAAACTCCTCATTGGAGACTCTATGCTCAGTCCAATGGTTGGCTGCGAGCATCTGCCTCTGTATTTGTCAGGCTCTGGCAGAGCCTCTCTGGAGGCAGCTAACCTACCTTTTAATAGATTCATTGCTCGTCTCCGAAACCTCATGATGAACTGGACCTTCACAATCTATGTTTATTTTGTTCCCTCAAAACAATTTATTTATTTAATTATTTACTTACTTACTTACTCTCTTATAGCATTGCTATTTTCTGTGAACATCTGTCTCTGTGTGTGAGGTTGTCAGATTCACTGGAACTGGAGTTACAAACTGATGTGAATTGGTTTGTGGGTGCTGGGATTTGAACCTGAGTCTTTTGGAAAAGCAGCTTATGCTTTTAACTGCTAAACCATCTCTCCAGCCACCACTATCTACATTTCTATCACCATTGGCCTTCTTAACTCTTACCAGAATGGTTCATTAAGCTCTCATTAACATATTCCAGGACTTCCCTAACCCTCACTCCCACAAACTTTTCTACATTCCTTAAATAAGCCAATCAAATAATGTATTGTGATCTATTGATTTTGTTAGTCTAGTATCTTACATACAGATAGACCTTAAAACTCTTAGATGAATAAATGAACAAATGAGTAAGCTAAAATCAGTTTAACATACCATTGTTGGCCATCATATGACAGGCTGATAAACTACTAAGGCTTAGTTTTCTCATGTATAAATAAAGGAAGGTTAAATAGATAAATTTTGTTTTGGTTCCTTATTTGAGAAAGATGTAGTTGTTTAAACTTTAATTCTTTCAGAACGGATCATTTGATAATTTTATTTATGAATCACTTCTAATTGAGTCACCCTACCTACTTCATTAAGCTTTAATTACTATAGAGTTAATGCTATAGCCTCAGCCTCACTATTCCTCCCAATCCCCTTCATAGAATCATAACTTGGTTCTATTTATGACCCATTTATTGATCTAGAGATACCTGTGTGACTGTTTCATTGAAACTATCTATTGGAAGAACAGGCCTGTTAATGGTTAGGCATGGGTAGAGGAAGGGCTCAGGGGGCCCCTACCTCTCACTATTGAGCTATTTGCTAGTTAGATTCAGAGAGATGGGAGAATAATTATTCTAATCTATATAACTACTATAATATTTTTAACTTATTCATTTTATTTCCTTTTACTGCTACAAATACACTATATTTGTATATACTCACCCTTTCTTCTCCCCTCTCAAACTCCTCTCATGTTTCCTGACATTCCATTTTTCAATTCATTATCACTACTTCTAAAATTATTGTTGCTTTCCTCCTCCACACACACTGATACAGACACACAGAGACACATAGACACACAATGACACACACACACATTCACACAGTATGTGTCCAATTGGTGTTGCCTCATGTGTATGTGTGGTTGATCATTTAGGAATGAATGCTTGTCCTTGAAAAAAAATTAGCTTTCCCTTCTCCAGAAGCCATTAATGATAGCTTAGAAGTATCATAATTCTTACTTCATTCATAATTCTTAATCCATGGGTAGAGGAAAAATTTTCAAGTCCTTACACTAAAGGAAATATTGACCCTATTCTATTACCTTAATTTATGGGGGAAGGGGAAGATGTGCGATAGGACACTTGTAATGATCAGAGGAAAACTTTCTGAGTCTGCTTCTGTCTTTCACCATGTAGGTTCTGCACAATAAAATAAATGCTGACAGTGAGCACTTTTACTCATCCACCTTGCCCACCCTAGAAGTTACTCTTTTTATATAAAACAGCTTTGAGGGAAGGTCAGGCTGTCAACTTACAGACATATTTCATTCCTTTTTAGCACATATGATTCCACTGAGATTTAAAATATTGAAGTAGTAGACAACTAAACTGAAAAAAGGTGGTTTGTGCTGACAATAATATAGAAATAATGTCAAAACATTCAAAATCTTTCAATATTCAAAAAGTATCCAAAATTATTCAAGTATTTGAAAGTATTCATGTTAGAGTAATGCTTACTATTTAATCTTTGTCAGTCTTTTAGATTTTGTTAGTTTCAATGTATTAAGCACTAAGATAATGACACAAACTTTTGCTGATATTGATACATTTACAACTCTAGGCTTTTGTATCCATTGTTTAGCTGATTACAAACATCTTTTCAGCTCCTTACTGCTTTTCATAAATACTCCAACAAGTAAGAATTATAATACTTTAAAGCTAAATTATAAGAGGCGGAGAAGCAACATAAAAAGGAATACTTTTTAAAATAAGATACCTATATTTAAATGCTGCCTCCAAGTCTGTGTAGTTTTGCTCAAGTAACTGAGTCATTTTACTTGCAACATAACTGTATTAAAATGACTAATGTACCATGAAAATATTAAGCAGGCTAGTAACACATACAGTGCTTAATATTATCAAGTTCTCATTTAATGGTTGTGATAGTTAGCTTTAAAGTATAACTTGATGAACCTAAAATCACCAGGAAAAGGAGTTTCAGGGAGGGGTTGTCTGTCTACACTAGTTTGGCCTGAGGGTATGTTTGTTCAGGATTATCTTAATAAATCTGGTTGATGTGGAAAGACCCAGCCCACTGTGGGTGTCACTATTCCCCAATCTTAGAGTCCTGAAATGCATGAGACTATAAAATTTGAGCTGAGCACAAGCAACAAAGTTAGTATGTACATATTAATTTCTCTTTGCTCTCGTGGTAGAAATTATAGAAATAACTATTTTAAGTTACTGCTGCCTTAACTTCCCTACATGTTGGCCAGTAAGCTAATATAAACTCTTTTTTTGGCTAATCTGTTTTGTTTTGTTTGTTTTGGTTATGGTATTTTATCACAAAAACATAATTAAAAATAGGGAAGTGTCCCCTAGTGATTGGACTAGACTTCCTTCTTATTACTATACTTCAGTATCATCATCATATTCCTTTTCTCAAAATCACCTTGCCAATAATTCTAACAATGAACACATATTTTTATGTCACAAGAACAACCAACGTTTTTCATTAGGATTCAAGTAAATAGTTTGGGATTATAAAGTACATAGTTGCTGTTTAACCACTGAACTCTGTGGATCAATCTAGTGGCTGCTGGTGAGTATTATCGGACTAAATGCATTAAAAAAAAAAAAAGAACTTACAGACTCTGGATTAGAAGAAATAAAGTTACATAGACTTGCTGAAAATCTTCCTAGATCTGGTTGTGGCTTCTGGGACAAAAAATTAGAATGTGTCACAGGTTGCAGAAAATGATTTAAAGGTAAGTCATGTTCCTTTTTATAAAATATGCTGTCTTAGTTCTGTTGCTATGAAGAGACACTATGACCATGCAACTGTTATAAAGGAAAGCACTTAATTGGGGCTTGCTCACAGTTTCAGAGATGTGAACCATTATCAGCATGGTCAGAAGCATGGCAGCATCCAGGTGGACATGCTGCTGCAGGAGCTGAGAGTTCCCCATCTAAATTCACAAGCAGTCAAACCAAATCTCAGCATAGAAATGTGTATTGGGCATAATATGACAACCCCTAGCTATGAATATTTTAGTCATTGTTAGCTGATACAGGAGAGGGCGTCAGTTTTCTCTAACAGTGTAATTCTTGGTAAGGCAATCATTCAAGGAAAGATAATACATCCAAGAATATTTGGACAGCATAAACTTTCTTTGGCACAAATTTAGGTGGGTAGGGATGTGTGGGTGGATTTGAGAAGAGCTGAGAAAAAGGTGTGAATATGATCAAAACAGGTTATATGAAACTTTGAAAGAACTAAGTAATAAATACTTAGTTTCAATGCTTAAAAGAAGTCACACTGAGAGCCAAATGAAGTCTCTCTGAGTTACAGCTGAAAGGGTATTTCCCTCCCCTAGAGTGCTACACATTGTGTTTATGCTGTGCAGCATGAAAACAGCCACCCTTCCTTCAACATTGATTGGTGTGTGTGTGTGTGTGTGTGTGTGTGTGTGTGTGTCTATAGTAAAGCTCCACTTTGAAGAGAATGACCTCTGGGTTGATTAAGAATTGAAAAATGTTGAATTTATGCTATAAATTCTGGCTCAAGCTGAAGAGGCACTAATGTGATTGGAAGTCCTACAGCAACTGTTGAAGAGATGGATCTTAAATTCATTTTCAACAGTTTTTGCTTTTCTATTGGGACAGACCCAGTTGTTTTGTTTTGTTTTTGTTTTTGTTTTTTTAAGTGAGTAGCTTCTCTAAGGAACAGAGATGTTTCATCCCTTGGTGACTGCTACTTTATATTCTAGAATCACCATGAATGAACATCATTCTAATAGTTAAATGAGACATAACCCCACTTTTCTCTCCCTGTAGAGGAGGGAAAGGAGAGAACAAAACAGAGTGTGGCAAAAGTTTCTCATACTGAAAATTTTCATGTCAAAGATATATTTGGCACAAGCCATTCACTGCATGTCAGGATAACCTTCTCCCTACTCCTACCTCCCTTAGATTTCAAGTATAGTGTTTTGTTTCAGAGATAAGTTCATTTTAGCAGGGAGAATGTGCTGTCAAGGAGCAGTTTCATTTGTATCTGCCAACTCTGTATTTCAATTCTCTAATGGTTATTGGATATTCATTGTCATGTTGGTCTTTCTGTTTAGTGTTTACTTCAAAAAGAATAGAATTATTTCAATCAAAAAAGAAAGAAAAAAGGAAAACTAAGGCACACTGTCAGTCTTGCCTGTTTCTCCAAACAACATTCATTTTATTTTCCATAGTGACATGAGAATAAATGATAGATGCACCTAACCCTGTAAGCTGAGCCACAATAGAGATGAATGTGCTATTACAGAGACAGTTTGCTCTTACCTTAATATACCTCCTGTGGGGTAAGTTTTCTGTTATCATGCACTCTTCTTGCTCAGTGCATTTATGTAATACAAAGTCATCATTTCAGTACAGTTATAACTTTTAAATTGAAAACATTCTTCTCTCAAACAACACATCCTGACCACAGTTTCCCCTCCCTCTTTTCCTCACAGCTACCCCCTACTCTCCTCACTCTTAGATTCACATCCCCTCCTTTTACACTTCAGAAAAGAGTAGGCCTCAAAGAGATAACAGTAAAACAGGGCAAAACAAGATAAATCAAGGCAAGATCCCTCCTATTGAGGCTAGACAAGGCAAATCAATAGGAGGAAAAGAAACCCAAGAGCAGAAATTAAGAGTCAGAGATATTTCCAATCCCACTATTAGGAGTCACACCAAAACACCAAGCTAACAAACATAACAAATACTCAGAGGACCTGGTGCAGTCTCATGCAGGCTCTGTGCTTATTGTTTCAGTTTCTGTGAGCCCATGTGAGTCCTCCTTAAGTGATTTGGTGGTTCATGTTCTCCTGGTATCCTTCATTCTCTCTGATTCCTACAGTTTCTCCTCCTCCTCTTCTGCAAGGTCCCTGGATTTCCTAGGGGAGGGACCCAATTAAAAGCTCCAATTTAGATCTCTCTGAATGATGTCTACCTCTAGGTCTCTTTACCTGCTCCCATCTGCTGTGTTAGGAAGCCACTCTGATGATGGCTTTAAAAGAAAAAAGAAAAGTCTTTTACTTAAAAAAAATATATCCTTAAAGAAAAAATTACGCTTCCTTTCTCAGAAGCTATCAACTGCCAATAGCTCCTGTGATGTGGGTGAGGGCTCATGAGCTACTTTTCAAGGCATGCTAAAATATTGACTGGCTTCATTTTGTGCAGTTCTTCAGACAACCACAGTTGTTCATGAGTACAGTCATCCTGTCAAGTCCAAAAGGCATTGTTTTAGTGGCCTCACATTCATCAGTATAGGGGCAGCATACATTGGACTTGGTGGAATATCTTTTTAAAATATGACACAAAATTAGAATGGGTGAAATGATGGTGAATAAAAGAATTAGGGGAGTGAGTGGGTGGTGCCTATGATCAAATTATATAGTGTGAAATTCTTAAATACTAAATGAAAGCATTAAATTAAAATGATTATGTTCTTAGTTGTGTGATGCCTGGAAGACAGTATAGATTTAGTAATTGATGAGGAAATTTGTGAAACTCTCTGTAAACACTATATCCAGCAGAAAAATTATTCACATTCAGCAAGAAGCAAATCTGGCTTAACACAACTTAGTTAGCTAACGTTTGTTCAACTTGACTCAGAAACCATGTTTAAGGTAAGGGTATAGGTGAATTGAGTGTGGTGAATGTAATAGGATTGGCCTATCCCTATAGATAATATAGACATTAACTAGGGTGCTGTGAAGTACCAGTGACAACTCTCATAAGGATGGGTTTTATTGACAGAGAAGTAGTGTTCACGATCAAGGAGCAGGGAGGTCAGTATGGGATAAACAAACTTAACATTTTAGGGAACTCTGATGAAGCCTGCACCCACAGATAGCAAAAGATCACCAAGTTGTAAACTATATCCATTCCCAGAATTCCTAGTGGAACAAAGGTAAAAAAAATCATCCTTTGAAGAGACAATCTTGAGTGTTTAAATCTTGAGTGTTTAAGTTTCCTGGTTTCCCCAGTACTTATCTGTGTGCAGAAGAACCTTGTACCCTCTACAAGGGGTAATGCATGAATGAGATAAAAGTGTGTGTGTGTGTGAGGTGGGGGGGGAGGGAGAGAGAGAGAGAGAGAGAGAGAGAGAGAGAGAGAGAGAGAGAGAGAGAGAAGACAGCAAAGAAAAAAAGGGGGATATATTACGTGGCTTGTGAGATTTTTGAATAATAAGATATTATGCATGTACATCTGAAGGTATCTGTCTATCTCTTTATCTATCTAATGTATCTATCTATCTATCTATCTATCTATCTATCCATCTATTTTCCTATCAGTCTCTTGTAACATAATGTCTTGAAACTATCTCATATACTTTGAATGAAAACTAACCACTATTCCCAAAAGCAAAAGTCTGTTGTCTCTATGATGATTGATATTATGAATCAACTTTATTGGATTATGACATGCCAAAATAACTGTAAAAATATGTATAAATTTTTACATATTTCTTGAGAATATTTCCAGGAAAGGAGGGTCACACTTGAATTAGTAGTTTGAATAAAAAAAATTTACCTTCACCAATATCTGCAGCCATCCAATCATATACATACACACTCATACCCATAAACACATATACAATCATATACATATACAATCATACAAATACACAAATAGAACAAAAAGACGAAAGAATAAATAATATCTTTCTAATAAACAAAACCACAAAAATAACAACAAACCCAGTGGTATCATTAAACCAAAAGAGGTAATTAAATTAGTTTAGGAAATAATAAAGAAATAAAAATTTATAAGAGGAAAAAAAAGGTGGGAATAGAATCTTTAGCCTCTGGATAGCAGAACTCCTGAACCTTAGATTTTTTCCAGTCTTGCACAGAATTAACTTACTTGTTTTTCAGCTTCTACATATTATAGTGTCAGAATTCTCACCCTCTAAAATTATGTTAGATAATTTCCATAATAAAGCTCCTTGTACAAAACAATCTCCTCTCTTTTTTCTCTCTTCACTTCTCTTTCCATCTCTCTTTCTTTTGCATTTTCCCTTTTTTCTTTCTTTTCTTTCTTCTCTCCTCTTCTTCCCTCTCTTCTTGTCTAGTAAAGGTCTACAGTATCTTACCATTTCTCTAAGATTATGATGCTGATTTTAACATAGATTTCAAAGTTAATTCAATTCACTTGCCTTTCTAACCCTCAGCCTGCACCATTTACTTTTCACCTACCACCTCTTATCACTATTGTAAGTAGTCACTACAAAATGTATCACTTCCTGTGTTTTCTTTCTTCCTATGAATGTTCAGATAGATGCTCCATTTGGATCATCCTCCCTCTCCTCTTCTTCATTTTTCTGCCTGCTTCTCTTTGTTCTCCCAATACAAACCTAAGAATAATTTCATAGAATCCTTTAGCTGTCCACTTTCATTCTTGAATTAGTTGAATATATATATATATATATATATATATATATATATATATATGTATTCACAGCTTCTTTGTGACACATTGAAGGTCTATATTTGTTAAGCTTTCATGTATTGAGGTCCAAAGCTTCAGTGTCAGTGGAAGAGGTCTCTACAGAAGAATTAATATTAAATGAGGTCAGAAGAATGGGCCCTCAAGGTTCAAAAGGACTGGTGTTCTTATAGGAAGAGCTTTCAGTGAGCTTTTTTTCCTGAGTATTCACAAGGAGGAGAGGCCATAAGGATAGAATAAGATAGCCATATGTAAGGCTGGAGGAAATCTTTCAAGAGGCCAACTTTCAAGACTCTTTGACCATAAATCCATAGCCTCCAGAACCGAGAAAAAGTACATCTGTTATGTAACTAATTCTTTCTATTATGCTTTATAATAACAGCCCAAGAAGACTAATATAGTCTACCTTGCCTGCTGTGGTACTCAGTGCAAGTTTTGTCAGTTACCATTGATAGTGCCTAGTTTTGGTACTGTAAATTTTACCTTTAATGATCTGTGTCAACTTTTAAAAATTTACTTAAAACAAACAATAAAAAATGGTTTAAATGTAATATTTTAATTAAAACATTTTAGCTAAATTATACATGAAAGAATCTCTACACAGTCCACAACATCCAGAACTTGATCAATGGTCTGTAGTTCACGTTATAGTTTTTCAACTTTTTGACAATATGCAAGTGATAGGTATTTAGCAGAAACTGAACATCAGCTTTTAAATTTTGAACTTGTCCTAGACTGATGTGTCACATGATACTATGTCCCAATGCATAAAATGCATTTATTAAGATATAACTGAGATATAATTGAGAAGTATCTAGATATTTTGTCTGAAAAAGCAGACTGTTTTCAGAGTTATATAGAGACAGGGTGTTACAAAATTTATTTCCTCACTGGGATGTCCCTCTACAATGCACTTGGTCTCCATACCTCCTCCTTTCAGGTCGCTCCAAAGTGCTATTAATTGCCAAGGACCTCTTACTGCCACCTCCAATCCTCTCTGCTTTCAATTGGCAAACATTTTTGTTGGTTATGTCCATACACAAAGTATATTTCAGAGGTGACTCTGCAAAAGTATGGAGGTGAAACCAAAATATGCTTCTTTTATTTGAAATCTGGCAAGATTTGGATGAGAGAACATTCTTGTGCTTTGATTTAAAAAAAAAAAAAAAAAGGTCAAGGAAATAGAGACTGTTAAAACAAAGACCCTATGAAAATCAAATCTTGTGCCTCACTGGTACAAATTGGCATAATTATGCTCTAATTGTATTTTGAGAGAAAAGTTTCATTTTAACAGGAAGGGTGATATGTAGGAGGAGCTAAGGTGGGAGGAGTACGGAGAGGAAGAGAAAGAGTAAGGAGAGGGGGAGAAGAAGGAGAGGAGAAGCTAGGTGATGAGAGAGAAAAAGAGTGGGGGTGGGGAGACATAGAGGCAGATGTCTCCGCCAGTCAAAGATAGTTGATATATCTAGCTTGGGTATTGGGTTACACTTCTGATTGAGCATTACCAAACTTATAAAGCCTTTGATTAACATTTTAAAAAATTGTATAAAAGCAAAATGGAAAAGGGGGCACGGGATAGGGGTTCTCTAGGGAGGGGAAATGGGGAAAGGGGATGGCATCTGAAATGTAAATAAAATATCCAATTAAAAAAAAAAGCTCCAGGGGACAGCAAGGGTAGCAGCAGCAAAGCTGGCATGCTGTCTGCCTCAATAACTTGCATGCTTATCATTTGAACACTCACCATAATTCCAAAAAGTTCTTGTATGTATCATCTTCCTATTTGGCATTTAGCAAAATATCCATTCTTCCAAATCTATTGTTCTTAACTTATAAATGTGAAAAAATAGGTAGAGATTTCTATCTATGAATGTTCACTAAACCATTATTTTTAATACAGAAAATTGACAGTAATTTATTAAGCAAAGCAAGTCCACATAAAGTATTAAATTAACATAAAACAAAATGATAAGTTATTAGAAAACTCATAGAATAGTTAAGTCATAACTCAGGAAACAACACAATGAAGGTTAGAGAAACTCAACTGCACAACTATGATTTCAAAAGACTCAACTGACAAAAACATCAAGTCTCTGAAGAAAGCAATTGAAGACGATATCAGAAGGAGGAAAGATGTCCCATGATCATTGATCAGTAGGATTAACATATTGCAAATGGACATTCTACAGAAAGCAATCTACAGATTCAGTGTACCTCCCATCAGAATTCCAGCACAATTCTTTACAGACATTGAAAGGACAATACTCAATTTTATAAAAAAAAAAACAAAACAAAACAAACAAACAAACAAACAAAAAAAAAAAACCAGGATAGCTAAAACAATCCTGAACAATAAAGGGACCTGCAGAGTTATCAAAGTCTGCCTTTCAAGTTGTTCTACAGAGCTACAGTAATAAAAGCCACAAGGCATTGCCATAAAAATAGATACACTGATTCATGGAATTGAGTTGAAGACTTGGATATAAATCCACATACCTATAAACACCCAACTTTTGATTTAAAAAAAAAAGCCAAAAATAGTCAATGGAGAAAGGTAAGCACCTTCAACAAATGGTGCTTGTCTAACTGGATGTCTGCATGTTGAAGAATGCAAATTGAACCACATATATTCATCTGCACAAAACTCAAGTCCAAATGGCCCCAAAAAATCTTAATATAAAACACAAAACTGAATCTGATGGAAGAGAAAGTGGGGAGTAGACTTGAATGCATTTGCACAGCAGACATCTTCCTAAACAGAACTTGGATAGCAGAGACACTAAGATTTGACAGTCAATAAATGAGACCTCATGAAACTAAAAAGCTTTACATCATCATTGGGACAATACATAAGCCTACATGATAGGGAAAAACATTTTGAGCAAAACAACCTAGACCCAGAAAGACAAGCATGATATGTACTCATAAATAGACATTAGCTCTTAAGTAAAGGGCAACCTATAATCCATAGAGCAAGAGTGGCTAAGTAACAAGGAGGGCTCTAGTGAAAATGTATGAATCTACATGTGAAAGGGAAATAGAATTGATTTTGTTGGTGAACTGGGGGAAAGCTGGATGGAAACAGGAGGGACTAGGCTGGGGAGGGAGGAGAGATATGGGGAGAGACAACTGGAATGGGGGGCATTTAGGGGAAGATGTGGAAACTTGGTGCAGTGGAAACTTCCTGGAACCTATGAGGATGGCCCTAGCAAGGACTACAAGTAATGATGGATACAGACCCTGAACAAGACATCTGGAACTATGCAATGTTCTCAGTGATGGAACTGGGACATCAATCCAGCCGCAGAACCTTTGACTCACAACATGTCCTGCCTGCAAGATGTGCTGGGCAATGGTGGCTCTGAGCTTGTGAGAGTGGCCCAACCAATAACTGGTCTAACCTGAGGCCTGAGCCTTGAGAATGAGTCCATGCCAGTACTGCCTGAATGGCCAGAAACCAGAAGCTTGAAGGCTCAGAGAAGTATAGAATCAAATACAACAAACAAACAAAAAAAATCCTCCAATGAATGATACCTAATGAAAATCTATTCTCACAGATTGGTGCCTAGTCCAGTCTACATTAGAGAGGCTTACTCTAGTAGCTGATAGGAATAGATGCAGACACCACAGCCAAACATTAGGCTGTGAGAGACAAAGGGTCAAGGACACTATGAAAACATTGCCCACAGAATCAACTAAACAGGACACACAGGGGCTAACAGAGACTGCAGCAACAGTCACAGTGCCTTCATGGGTCTACACTATGTCCTCTGCATACATGCTGTAGTTCTTTAGCTTGGGATTTTTATAGGACCTCTAACCGTGGGAGACGGGGTTGTTTCTGACTCTTCTGCCTGCTCTTTGGGCCCTTTCCTCACACAGAGTTGCCTCAATGAGGCTTGATATGAGGGTTTGTCTTATTGCATCTTCAACTGATATACCTGACAGTTCTGCTCTTTTCTGAAGAGAAATGAAAAAGCAGTGTGTTTGGGGGAAAAAGTGGGAGAAGAGGACTGGGAGAAGTAAATAGGATATTACAGTTAGATGTACTGTATGAGATAAAATAAAAAAAGATTAAAACAATTTTAAAAATGGATCAGAGATCATCTATATGGAGAAAATGTGGTTCATTTACATAATGGAATACTACTCAGCTATTAAAAACAAGGACATCATGAAATTTGAAGGCAAATGGATAGAACTAGAAAACATTATCCCTAGTGAGGTAACCCAGACCCAAAGGGACATGCAAAAGTACTCACTTATAAGTAGACATAAGCTATAAACAATAAGATAGCCATTCTAAAACCCACATACCCAAAGAAGCCAATGAACAAGGAAGGCCCAAAAGAGGATGGCTGAATCTTTCTTAGAAGGGGAAATAAAATAAATATCAGATGAGGATATAGAGAGGGATCTGGGTGTGATAGAAAATGTGGAGGGGAACAGGGTTGGGGGTATCTGCTGTAGGAAGAACAGGGGAGAGAAAACAGAAAGTTGGTGGCAGGGAATTTCTAGGACAAGCCAGAAACTGAGTGTCTGTGGGGGTGACTCTAGCTGAAACTCCTAGTAGTGAGGGATATGGATCCTTAAGTGGCCACTTCCTGTAGCCAGGCAGGACTCTCAGTGGAGGGATAAGAACAACAATCCAATCATAAAACCTTCCACCCAAATATGTCCTGCCTACAAGATGTGCAAGGACAAAGAGCAGAAACAGAGGGAATGGTCCAACCAATGACTGGCCCAAATTGAGCCCCATCCTATGGGCAAGAACCAATCCCTGACACTATTAATGATACTCTGTTATGCTTGTAGAGAGGATTCTAGCATAACTGACCTCTGATGGGCTTCATATAACAATTGACCAAAACAGATGCAGAGACTCACAATGAAACAGTAATTAGAGATTGAAGAGTCCTTGGAAGCCTTGGGGGAAGGATTGAGGGACCAAAAGAGAATAGAAACTCCATAAGAAGACCAACATAGTCAACTAACCTGGGGGATCCCAGAGAATGAACCACAAACCAGAGAGTGAACATGGGCTAGACCTAGGCCCTCTGTACATACGTATATATGTAGCAGATGTGCAGTTTGTTCTTCATATGGGTCCCTCTACAACTGGAGCAGGGGCTGTCTCTGAATCTTGTGCCTGCCTGCGGATCCAAACCCCTAACTGGGCTGCCAAGTCTGGCATCTGTGAAAGACGATATTTTTAGTCCTGCATTAATTGATGTGCCATAGGATTGAGGTGGGGTGATATCCATGGGGTCTTCCCTTCTTAGAGAGTAAGGGGAGAGGGAATTGGAACATAGGAAGTGAAAGGAGAAGGAGCTGATATTGGAATGTAAAGTGAATGAAAGAATAAATAAATAAATAAATAAATAAATAATCAGATAGATAGATAGATAGATAGATAGATAGATAGATAGATAGATAGATTAAAAGTCTGGAATAGAAGTCCAAAATAGTAATTAAAATTTTACTGTGTAAAAATTATTGGTGATTTTTCTTTTTATCTGAATCTTTGGGTTTTCTTATTTTATTCAATATAACAACAATGCAATGAAATTCTAAGTATCTTCAAGTCACAGTATACAATAGATTCTCTTTACAAACAATAGTTATTAATCTATGTATTAGCTAAAAGTATTTTTGGATGAGATTAACCTCTCAGTCTGTGAATTTTAAGTAAGAACATTATTTCCCATAATGTATGTGGATCTCATAATCAGTTGAAGGCATGAATTGAACAAAACATCAGCTTAGCTTATTTTAATAAGAGTAAACATTTTCACAACTTGTTTTTGAATTGAACTTCCATAATTGGTTCTTTTGGGGCTTCGTTCTGCCAGGCCTCAGAGTAGATTTGGTACCTACTAGCTTTATTCTTTATTCTTTTTTGTAAATCCACATGTCCTACTTGTTCTGTTACTTTGATGAACTCAGAGGCATAAACATATATATGTTGACAGGCAGTAAGAAAGGGAAATTACACATGAGATGATATATCTCCAAGGCAAATAACTCCTTTTAAAAGAAATGGATGAGGCTGGTTATCCCATGCATCTTCATTAGCCACAATATTAAAGAAACTAAAAGAGAAGGTAGCATATGTATATATGTGATCAGCTATCTAAGTCACTATAAATTTATGTTCAAGAATTCTATGGCCCTTACTACCTCAGAAAGTGAAGGGCAGTCTGGCAGTAAGATGAAACATGTTAAAAAGGAAAAACATCCCACTATTGTGTTTCTACAGTAACACTTATTTAATGTGGCTTCAAGTATTTGGTTGCAGATTTACACCATAAAATTGCCTCAGCCTATACCTAACTTGTTTGCTCTCAGCTTATAGAATCTCATGAATAATATTCCCATACCTACTTTAGACTCTTGTTTTATTTTGCCTTATCAAACTGTGTTCCAGTTTTAAAGTTATACTACTATGCCTTATTTCAAAGTGACAGCACCAAGTAAGAGATTGCTTCTTCCAAATCCTGCACTAAACAGTAATGATCACACAATAGACAAGAATTTTTCAATGTAATAATAATTTGTGAGCCAAAATATTGAAAAACAAGCAAAAAAGAAAAAATATATGTAAAATGCACCTATTACTTGTAACCTTTTGACTAAGTATGTCTTTGCTACTAACCTGCCGTTCTATAGCCCTTTAGAAGCTCTAAATACTTGGATATCTAGGTCTTCATCAATTTTATACTAACCATGTTAGGACATGAACATCCAGATAAGTTTCCATATAGGAGAAATGAGATGTGCAAAAATTAATCAACAAATTCAGTGTCATATGTTTCAGGCTCCTAAACTCAATCCTGTCAACCTGAGTTTGTTCTGTTAATTCTTCTTCCTCTCCAGTCTTGATCCTATTCATTTCTTTCTTACTTACACCTTTATTCTCCCAAATCAGCTAAGTAAGAAAAATCAAAAGTAATATGTGTGATAATTTGAATAGGAATTCCCCCAAGATTCGTGTGTTTGAATGCTTAGCCCATATGGAGTGGAAGGCACCATTAGGAGCTATGGCCTTGTTTAAATAGCTATGGCCTTCCTGGAGAAAGTGAGTCACTGTAGGGTGAGCTTTGCAGTCTCCTATGCTCAAGCTCTCCCCTTTGTGGCACATAGTCTCCTTCTACTACCTGCGGATCAAGATGCTTGCCTGAGTGCTGCCATGCTTACTGCCATGATAATAATAATGGATGAAACCACTGAACTATAAGGCACCCCAAATTAAATGTCTTCCTTTATAAGAGTTGGCATGGTCATGGTGTCTCTTCACATGTGTTTTGGTATAAATTACACATGGAACTTTCTAACAACTACCATGAAATATGAAGACCAAGTAGTTATTTTTAAGATTATTTGATTCATATCTAAAGAAGATTTGGAGGAAAATATTAATCAAAAAGTAATATTTTAAAAATCTATAATAATGTCATTAGATCTATCTACAAACAAAAGTGGGGGAAGACAGACAGCATTAGAGAGAAGTAGGAAGGAGAAAACAGGAGTGAAGAGTGGATGTGTTTACTCTGTAATTCCTTAGAGAATAAGACACAAAAAAGAGACCAAGAAAAGGGCTCAGCTAGAAAGCAAAGAAGACAGGAGAACGTTTTTTGAGAAATCACTAAAGCATAAGTCAAATAGGACTTTTTTTTTTTTAATCTTACTGTAGTAAGTAAGATCTTTGTAGAATTCCTAAAGATTTTAAAATAGATGAATATTAATATCTGTGTAATTTTTTAAAAAAAAAACAGTATTTAAGTAGTTACAATAAAAACTAAATAAAGAAACAAATTAGGAATCTGATGGACTAATCCCTGCTAATAATCTCATCATTTGGAAGACTACAGCTGAAGGATTGTCCGTGATTTCTCAGCCCGATAGACAATAGGTTAAGACAGTATATCAAACACTAGCCTTCCCCACAAAATATTAATTTAAAAACCCCAAATGATTAATATAACCAATAAATGCAATCCTTACTTCTTCTTTTTTTTTCTTTTGCTTTTTCGAGATAGGGATCCTTACTTCTTAATAAATGAAGGTTTTAATTTTCTGTAAAGCTATTACAATTTCTCTATACAAGTTATAATTCAAATTTTTAGACTAAAAATATACTAGTCTTGGAGATGTAAACTCAAAGTCAAATTGCAAGTGTTCAATTCTGACAATAGCAGAGGTAGGAGTAGGAAAAAAGACAAGGTGAGTGATGTGGGCATTTCTTCCTAAAAATAGGTTAACATCTTATTCCATCTCTGCAGATGCCGATGATGCTCCTGAGATACAGGCAGATGCCCAGCAGTCCTAGATGCTAGGTTCTTCTGCAGTTCCCCCTATGGTTCCCCTTGGAACCGACTGTGTTTGAATTGCTTTAAAATGTACAAGTTGGGCTATGAGCACAGATGTACCTGTGCTACACATAGGGAGGGCAGAGTTGGCAGAGCCCCAGGATGGGGCCCTGTTGTGCTCAGTCGGCACATTCCCAAGCACGACTAGAAACTCGAATGCAGGGATCTATTTTCAGTTTCTGCTCATGCTGAAGACAATATGCTCTCAACTTTCTTCCCATGATATTTCCCTCCTACGGGTTTTAAAAACCAATCACTGTTTAGATCAGCATAATTACAAGGTTCCAGATTCATCCTAAATTATGTATTTAAGGGGCACAGGCCAATTAAGGGAGAAATATCAAGGAGCAGCTACTTTGTGCCAAAGTTAGTACTAGGTACAATATGCACTATATATGTACATATACATGTGTATATTAACAATTTATTAAGTATGTAAGGTAAAGTTCTACAAACTTTGCTCTCTGTCACCTGCTATTGCCAATTAATACATAGGAAAAATAATCTCAATATCACAACAAATTTGAAGGGCAGGACTAGATTTGGGTTAGCAAAGCTGGTGTAGCTATGTTCTAGCTCTCTTTATTTGCTATTTTCATTTACAAGTGCAAAACCTTGAACAGCCTGACAAAACTCCCCTGAGTGAGTAGAATGCTTACCATACAAGTATAAGGACTGATTGTGTCCCCAGTAATCCCAGTACTGAAAAGCCAGACAGAAATGTCCCAGGGACTTTCTGGCTAGCCAGTCTAGCGAATCACAGAGATGTAGACTGAGTGAGAGGTATGTCAAAGCATACAGTGAAGTGCAACTGAAGAAGGCAACTGACATTGACCTTTGCTCTATGTGCACATACGCGCACACGTGTGCACGTGCACACACACACACACACACACACACGCATGTGTGCACACACACGAACATGTATACCCAAATACATGTGCATGAATAAGCATGAATACATGTACTTACACACAGATACAGTCTGAACAGACCTCTTCCATGTCTTAGGTGACAGTTGACATACATACAATGTGAACAGAATTAAATAATCTTTTATAATCTTTGAAGAATCTGATGACCTGGCTTTTCTAACCATGGTGGTTACTATGATGCCAAGAATAACCCCTAAATTCCTGTAAATTCACTTACATATTCAATTAAACATGCTAATTAAGCACCGATTTTATGGTAGTTTTTTCCCCACAGATATAATATATACAGTGAAATCAAGTTTATTCTTAATAAGTTCAGGATTCTAGAAATGTATCATAGACTAGGCAGCTTACACAAATCAGAAATGTATACATCTTAGTTTTAAATGCTGGAAATCAAAGGTCAGAGTGTGGTGTGGCTAGATACTGGTGAGGGTTCTCAGGTTATATACAGCCGTCATTTTTAAAACTTTTGTTGATGATGATTCTTTGTGAATTTCATATCAGGCACCCCAGTCCCACTCATCTCCCTGTCCTTCTATATCTGTCCTCCACCCTTGTAACCTCTCTACCTAATAACACAAAGCAAACAAAGAAAAAGAAAAAGAAAAAGAAAAAGCACAGAAAATACATCTTGTCGTGGGAGCTGCAGTATATTATTTTACCCAAACAGCTTTTCTTGCAAACGTTCATTGCAGTGAGTCACTGGTCTGGTTCGAGGCCCCTATCTTCTGCTACTCTATCAATACTGGACCATTAGTTGGACTCCGGTGGTTTCCATGTGTCATGGAGATCCTACAGTCTTAACTGAGCAGGACCAGGCCCCTTCACACGCTCTAGCAGTACATAGATGGGATTATATATTGGGTGGGGCTAACTCAAAGACTTGAAATTTGGCCTGGTCTGCTCTTCCGTACCTAGGCCACCAGGGCCAGGTCTCCAGCTTTGCCCAAGGAAGGGGTAGAGACAGTTCTCCTGTTCTTGGGACCAGCTCTACTCAACTCTAGGACATCTACATATCGCCAAACAGCAGCCCCAACCGGTGTGGTCTGCATGGCCTTTGGTGGTGACATGGGCCACAGATATCAACACAGACCCCCTCTCTTCCGGACCATGGACCCAGACATGGGCCCCAGCAGCAGTACAGGCTGGGACATCACTATGACCTCAGGTGGCAGTGCAGGCTCTTCACATCAGGTTTTTCCTCACCACCATCACTCATGGATCTTCACTCTGCCCTTTTTCCTGGGCAGCTCTGGGAGTCATAGCAACTCACATAATGATTGGGTTTCTCAAAGGAAGAAGGCATAGGCCCTCTGGCACTTGAGTTTGTTACTTGCTCTATTGATGGACATTGTTATTCAATATTTCCCAGGGAGTAAGAACAGCACCCACATTCGTGTATCCAGTTCCACCTCTCTAAATAGAACACAAACCACTCAACTTCTCTTCCTTTTCTACTGCACCACCAACCATTTACTCACTCCTTCTCTCTCTCATCACTCTACCACCTACGTGCTCACTTAGCACCAAGATGGACCCCCAGCCATCTGCTTTGTATTTTCATGTGGCATAAAGCTCCCAGGGCTCTGTTTACAAAGACATTACCCTACTTGTGAGAGCCCCATCTTTATGACCTCATCATCTCTCAAATGCCTCTGAAGATTCAATTTTAATATATGAATGGGAGAGGAGACACAATATCCAGTATAAAAACGTAGACTCACACCCACACTAAAATGGTGGAAAAGCTTTCCCACTATTTATTTTCTAATCAGAAACTCTGAAAGACTACCCTCCTTTCTGTCTTCTCACTTGATTAGCAAAAAATTTTGAAAGGTAAGCTTAAATATCACAAGACTATCTAAAATAAGTGATAGCTTCAATAGATAATTGTTTGTAGATAATAGTGAAACCATAGGTATTAAGATGTAAATGAAAATAATGAAGAGATTATGTGATAAGTTGAAGATATAATCTTAATAAATCCTAACACTTACACTGCCACAAAAGAAAAGAAGCCCAAGGAGCAGCATTGAAAGGAATGGATTAAAAAAATTAAAAAAAAATGAAGATAGGCTATTGCAAAAACAAGAACAGAGGGGAATAAAAAACTGACAGTGTCAAATTCCAGAGGCCATGATCCATGGCATTATAAAAAGTGTCTCAAAGTTTATCAGGAAAGTAACTCTGGTGGAGTAGTGGAATCAGACATCTGAGTACTATGGGCTAGAGACTGACAACGGAGGAAGGTAGCAGTTGTACATTGATGAGACTCTCAAGAATTTTGGTCATGAGGGAATACAATTGGAATGTCCTATCATATAATCTCTCTGAGTGATATTAGATGACATTTAATAAGTAGAAGAACCTAGAATTGAGCTCAAGGCTAAAGTAAGTAACACTTGACATTTGTATGCATTCAATATTTACTTAATAAATATTTATTGACTATTTAAAAAATTCCAAAATACAGGGCATATAGCAACGAGTAAAAACAGATGAGGACTTACCCTCCAGGTATCTATGTTGTTTATATGGCCTGGAGATTGGTAAAAATTAAAAAGGTATCAATTAAACAAGAAAATCAGATTCCAATATTTAACAGCTAGAATGACTTATACATGAGTATAAATAAAGTCTTCCTCCTAGCTGAAGTAGTCTTGATCTAACTAGTCAGCCCTTCTCTCTTCCCTGAATGTGAAACATCACTGCAAAAGAGGGGAGAAACCCTCACAGTGATCGCTTTGTGATTCTGAACTAATACTGAGTGTGTAAAACTGCCTTCTCTTTTACTTGATCTAGCCAAGTGTGAGCAGATTCAGCAACCCTAATCTCAGGGCCTGCAGCCACAACTGCAGTGTGTCTGATCTATACATGGGTTGAATAAAATACTGTCTGTATAATGCAGAGGCAGCACATTAGTATAGGGGAAAAGTGCTGACTTTAGAACGAGGGAAGCCTAAATTCAAGTCCCACCTCTTCCTCTGGGGTGTTCTAAAAAAGTCACTTCATATTTGCTCCTTTAAATCTCACACTCTTCACCTGTAATTGAATAAGATAATTAAATGTTGGTCTGTATTATAAAGTGGCATATGCAAGCTGGGGTATGGGGCATATGCCTTTAATTCTACTCTCAAGAAACAGAGATCTACCCAGATCTTTGTGAGTTTCGGGCCAGCCAGGCTACATACTGAGACTCTGCCTTAAAAAGTTATATGCAATGAATGTGTGTGTGTGTGTGTGTGTGTGTGTGTGTGTGTGTGTGTGTGTGTTTGTGTGTGTGTGTGTGTGTAACTGTGTGTGTGTGTGTGTTATCTATGAGCTTTTATTCAACTCACATTAATATGAAGAAATTAATTTAATTGTAAATTTTGAGTTGATGAGTAAGTGGAAAATATAAGAGAAAAACTGTACAATTCAATTTATTTTGATAAGATTTGTTTACTAGATTATTTAGCACAGTTTAAAAATACTAGGAAATGTGCAATGCTCTCATTTATAAAATTAAAAAGACCATCATCAAAGTGCACATTAGCATCTAATATTTTGAAGTGTCAATATGTAGAATAAGGAATGATGGATATTAATGCTAAGAAAAAATTCACTATATCTGCCTATGAGTGTGTATAATGAAGATACATCTACACTTTTTATGATTTGTAAATTATAAAATATAAAAAATGTGATCAAATGATCTACAGCAAGCTAAATGTCCAAGTTTCCTTATAGTTAATGACTTGACTATTGCTACTCTAAGACCGAGCATTCCCCAAGAAGCCATAGAGAATGTTGGGGGTTAAGGATAGTACTGGTTGCAGGCATACAATGACTAGGTGTGACTCACAGATTCATCACCTGCTTAACCGATCCTTATCTTAGCCTCTAAATATACAAAATGGGAATGATAATAAGAGCATGCATTGTTATAAATTGGATCTAAGGCTTTGATTCATTCAAGATTCTACCCATCCAGCCACTGAAGGTCCTTGTTCCAGATTGGTTTTTGATCAGTCAATCAAGATGCCAATGCCCAATGGCTAGGCATGAGGTGGGCCACTGAGAGTTGCAGTGGCAAGGACTGGCCATTTCCCTGATTGGGCCTACGGTAGCACGCCAGTGTTAGGAGTGCCCAGCCTTTGAGGTAGCCAAAGCATTTTCAAAATAAGCTAATGTGTATGTAGCATTCATCTATGAATCAAAAGATAACTGCCAGTTTGCTACATCACCAGTGCAAACTGCCAGGAGCACAAAGCTGTGTAGCAGAAATGCACAGCTACAATACATTTCATATTTGATGAGGGTTCTGATGAGGATTGGATGTATGAAACAGTTTCTGGTGTATAGAAGGTACTCAACTAATTACAGATGTTATTCTAAGAGATCACTAGATCTATGACAATGATCAAGTTTAGTTTAGTCTTAGGCATCATCTATTTCTAGTTCAATCTCTTACTTTCTGATAGGTAAACTGAGAACTAGAATAGAAAAATGGTTTATCTGAATTAATGTAGAAAGTTTACAGCAAGTCTAAAAGGGAAAAACAACAGATGCTAGGCTTTGGAATTACCAATTCTGTGTGCTTTTCTACCTCCCACCCCCACCAGCCTAACAACTACAGTTACCTCTTCTCTGCTAGACAGTATGGTACTTCAGAGAGGGTGGTCAAATCTACCTTAGTATTACTTGATTTACTTTTATTATTTCTCATACTACAACTTGGAAGTCTTCAGTTGAAGAAATTAGTCTGCTAGTATGAGCACCCAATACAACACTACTAAAATAAATATTCATTAAATGTGTCTTTATTATTCAATATTAGATCAAGCAGCAAACATGTTTAAGATTAGTTATGAATGAAATTCAATAATACATTACTTTTGTAAGTTTACTAATTGGAGATTACTTTCAAATAGAAAACATTAAGCTTTGTATCATAGAATCTGGGTTATAAGCTGGACTTATTATTAATAGGTGAACTTGCTTGGAAGTGCCACCCAAAAAAGAGTGAAAATAGAGAGGTTACATGTAGACTAAATAAGAAAGACAAGCCTAAAGTGCACTCAGGATAAAGAAATGTAATTCTGTGAAAGCAAAGGAAATGAGAGAGAGATTATAGGGGGCTTAATGATCTGGATAGTATTTTATAACTATCTTTTCAACAACTCTGAAAACTAAATTAGAGGGAGAAGGCTGAAAGGTCAGAAAAGTACTTCTCTGTTGTGAATTAAAATATTGAGGTTTAGAGAAAGAAGATAAGTATAAGTAATTTGTTCAAAGTTAACAGTAAAATCTATATTCAAAAATTACATCATGGGATGCCAAAACCTATCTTGCTACTGTGCCAAAATAACCTTCAGAAAAATAAATTGCAAAGAGAAATAGTATACACACCATGCCATTAAGTGAATATATTATATTTTTAAACTAGATTACCCCTACATTATTCAATGGGACATGCCAAAAACTAGCAACTTTCCAATCAAATAAATTTGATCATGTAATTATAATCTTCATTAAACAGAATAAAAAAATGTTAATCTTTCCAAATATTGCCATATGGTGTTTTATTTATGTGTGTGTCTTTGTGTATATGTATGTATATATAACATATATTAACACATTTTTATATAACTATATGATCCATATAATTTATTTACACATATGGTAATAAGATATAAATGCCAATATAGATGTGAAACCACACTTATACACATTTACATACCTGTATCTAATTAAATAAAAATGTATTCCCACATATTTAAATTTTCAACACCAACTATATTTTGGTAGGAATTTTCTAAATTTTAAGGCATTAACCTTGGTTCATATCTAAGTTCTACATCCTAGCAGCTATGTGATTCATTATGTATATTCTTCAGAGAAACTAGTCACTATTTATTCATTGTAACATATGAGTAGTTATGAGTTTGCCATGGAGGAGATATATATATATATATTATATATATGTAATATATATAATATATATATTACATATATATATATACATATATATATGCATGTATGTACGTATGTATGTATGTATGTATGTATGAGCTTGCTTGGGTAAAAGTACAATCTCTGAACTAGTTCTGCTAGTTAATAGAAACGAGATCTTGAGTGAATTGTGTAGCTTTACTGAGCTTTAATCTCATAATAGTTTCACCCACCAAGTTTACTGAAAATTGTTGGGAAGCTCATATAAAGTATATAGATAGAATATATGTATGGTTTCCTATGTGCTAAAAGTTCATTATGTGTTCGCCATAATTTTTCTTACATGAACATGTAAGGTACATGAATGATTCGCACTTAGTTGCAACAATTTATCATACCTGCAAAAGAAACCTAAGGAAGACATGAACACTGGGAAACTGAATATAACAATATAAATAATAAGGTTGAAAAGACTACAAAAGTCATAAATATAAAATCCACTGCTACTTGGCTATGTGATACAATCCAGATAGCATCATCACCCTCTGTATGATATGTTCTAGGTCCACAGGACATGAACAGAGAGGTACTACAGAAAAAAAAAAACTGATTGTCAGGTCTATCCTTTCAGTCCTAAAAACTATGGATTAGGTTATGACCAGAGACAGCACCTGAGGAAATATGCCATAAAGAAAAATGCTCGCCGGGCAGTGGAGGCGCACGCCTTTAATCCCAGCACTTGGGAGGCAGAGGCAGAGGCAGGTGGATTTCTGAGTTTGAGGCCAGCCTAGTCTACCGAGTGAGTTCCAAGACAGCCAGAGCTATACAGAGAAACCCTGTCTTGAAAAACCAAAAAAAAAAAAAAAAGAAAGAAAGAAAGAAAGAAAGAAAGAAAGAAAGAAAGAAAGAAAAATGCTCTATGAATTGGATGATAGGAGAGACTTAGTTTATTTTTAAGCATAAATAATTCAACCACATAGTTCACTAATGTAAAGTGGCAAAAGATGAGAATGATCAGAAAGAGGAAGAGTTATGAAGCATCTTTCTGAAGAGTTAATTCTACACAGGCTAGCTGACATGAAGTTCCTTCTAGCTTGAAGACTGAACTCTTCAAGATTTATATACTGGAAATTTTAAATGTATGACAAAATATTAATCTTTCTTACTATATAATAATATATTAATTTTATTGACTACATATAATTAAATAATATATGTTATATATTATGGAGATAAAGTTCATTACTGTGTCTGATATATATTTACTAAATTATATAGTTAACTATATATATTTATATATAGTTAGCTTTTTATATTTATATGAAATAACAGAAAATAGATGTAAATGAAATAAAATAAATAAAAATGAACCTTCCACTAATAAAAATAAAGTGCACTCATATGAGGGCGAAAGGAATTAATTGAATTTGATTCCTATCAAGTGGAGTCCACTTACCAAAACTACAAGAAAATAGGGAAAGTTAAGGAGCATAGCTGATCAAATCAGTTTAAAAAGAATGGAGAATTATAAAATGTGATGGTGTAAAACACACCTATATAGAATACCTTCCAGGAACTTTCTAAGGATGGAAAGGGAAATAGAGTTTTTGAAACTCATAATGAACTCCTTTCATCTCCTTGCAACTTTGTAATTCATTTGCATGATGCACATTAAGTTAAAATAAATTGCTCTTTATGAGTCCTCATAGAACTGAGTTTTTATTTGACATGCAATCAACTACAAAAGCAATCTTTCCACAGAAGCAAATTCAGTACATCAGTAGTTTGAAGCTCTGCAAAGGAGAACCTTTTATTGTAACTTTAGAATTATGCATTTCACTTTAATTTTCTAAATGGTTCTTCTGTATAACATGGTCCACATTACAAAGTGAATCTTTTAGCTTTAGTTGGTTCTGTTAGACTCATATTTGTACATGCATAGTTCAGCATAGTAAAAGCCATCCCAAGGCTTCTGTTAGAGTAGCTTCTTCCTCGTTTTATTTAACTAGAATCACATATCCTGCATAGACTCATTTCTGTAATTGTGCTTTTCTATCTACTTCTTAAGATAAGTCAAATCCATCTACAATAGGGACTAAACTGAATACAGATGTTTGAAATGTCATGAATTAAAGAAATAAGTATATAAAAGAAATCAACATTTATGACTCCAAAAACAGCTATGAGATTTTGCTTTGATTCTCATAGTACTGCTTTCAACGATTCTATGAAATATAAATGGTTACAGATAGATATCACAGAAGATTCTAGTGTCTTCATATCTTCAGTTGAACATGATCTACAGGAGTCCCAAAGCATCTAAATTATCTAAGACTCATAGCTCTTTCCTAGTATGTTATATCACATGCCTATACTAGTATCTTTAAATTAATTTCCATATTCTTATTTAAGGACTTTATCTAAAGATCACTACCTCCAAAGTGATGATGGTGTCTCATGCTAACTTGTTTCTCTCAGAAACAACTAGAGTTCAATTGCAAACTCCCAGAACTCTTACCCAAAGATCTACGTATGGCGCATCAATCTAAGACACTGCTAACTAATCTCCACAGAGCAGCATTGTCTTCATGAATACCCCAGAAACCATCCATTTACACTGTTACAGGACAGTGGTAAGTACTGGCTGGGGCTAACACAACCATGGTCCTAGCTCTGCTGCTTGCTTCTTTCATGCTCCTTGTTCACTGTTACTCTATAGATTTCACACTATCTCTTATTGTAAATACTAAGTGATTTCTAGTTTTCGGTTCTGCCTCTTTTCCTTTAGTAGTTACATTCACACCCCTAGCTCCTTTTTATATTTTATTTTGAGATGGCCCTCACAAAGTTGCTCAAGTTGCCTCTAAATTGACTCTGGCAGAGGGAGGTCTAGAACTTCTTTTCCTCCTGTCTTGTCCTCTCAAGCATCTGGGATGGACTACTGGCCATGCTCTGAACTGTACTTCTTTAAAACTAGAGATGCTTGGTAGTGTAAAGTATTTTGATTAGTAGCATATTTAAAAACAAATACATGTAGTGTTTCTTTGTCTGCTCTTCTTAACTTTTAGGATCTGAATGATAAGATGAAGAGTTTAAAGTGGAATACAGTGGAGCTATCCCATATTAGAGCACCACAGGAGAGCACAGATCATGTTCTGTAACATGTCAAACCTAGGTGACCAAGCCTGAACATCTCACTTTGACAGTTTAATGTTAGGCATCTTTGAAACATCACTGGACTATGAAGTGGACATCTAAATTTGTCATAAATAGACGTGGCAAGTTTAATCACGCCACTTTATTTCAGGCATTGCTATTGTAGAATTTTTTCTATTTCTTTAACAAAGCACTGTGACCAAATTAACATGCAGAAGTAAACACTTAATGGGGACTTATGGTTTCAAAGGGTCACTCCATCATCATCACAATATGGAGCAGGACAGCAGGAAGGTGGACTTGACAGAGGACTGATCATGTTCAAACAAAAACCACAAGGCAGAGAGAAAGATAATTAGAATGGTGTGAGCTTTTGAAACCTGAAGGCCTAACCAGTGACACATTTCCTCTAAAAGAAAATAAATCTTCTAATCTTTCCTCAACAGTTCCATCAACTAGATACCAAGTATTCAAACATATCTACATGCCCATTCCCATTCAAAGATCACTATTATGATTTAGCTATGAAATGTCCTCTATAGGCCCATACCTATGAATGCTTGCTGGTAACACCATTGGGGGAAGTTGTGGAACCTTTCTGACATGGGATTTACCTGGAAAAAGTGAAGTATCTTTTTATTTTAATACAAAAGAATAACCCAAGCATCATAATAGTCACCCTAGATATATAGGATTAAAATATCTCTTCTTTCCTTGAGCTTATTGTCAGTTACAAATCCGTACCAGATATGATGGTGCTGACAACCACAGAAACCTGAGGAACAAAGCTTTAAAATGGAAGTAGAGATGAAGGATTGGCCCAGGAGAGACAGTTTTGAGATACCAATTAAATTGGTTTCAACAGTGGGTATCAAGAATAACAAAAATTTACAGAGGAGAAAAAAATTGAATAACATAAAACAGATCTCGTAATAATTACAACATTTTCTGAACGCTTCTTATACATCAGATATGGTCATGAACACTGTGTGTGGCTTCCTCACAAAGTTAACACCACCTGGGTTGGTTTGTTCTTTGTGTTCTCCACTTTGAAACTTTGGTTACTTTTTCATTTCTTGACTTTCTCAGCCATCTTTTCATCATGAAATCCTAGATTTGTCTGCCAAGTTTCAAGATAAACATTAGTGGTCCTATTTTAACTTCCTTCCCTCCTGCCTTTCTTCTAAGCAGTGTTTGACGCCCACCCCACCTCCAGTTCTATCGATATAGATCCACATTTGGATGTACTATTCATTTTTCTCATATTTAAAAATGGTCCAAGAAATGTGTCTTTCATTCCAGTAGCTCCTGTTTTGAAATATCTCTCTAAGCCAAGAATTTTATTTCTTCCTAAGAGAGGTTCTTATACAGATCGATTTTATTCCTAAGGAACATGAAGATGTTTACCAAAACCTCAGAGTTCTAGGGTACAGTAGAGCCTAAAGTCTACTTTTAAAGTTTAGAAACCATTGGCAGGGACATAATAGAGGATGAAATTTTCCCTTTAATCACCTTCAATTTCAAATTCTCTTCAGTAAGCCCATAGAAAATACCTTTGAGCATTACAACAGAAGACTTTGTCATCAATTTCATTGGAAGGAAAAGAAAAGGAAAAATTACCAAGTTCTGATTTTTCTACACGTGCTTAAAGTGTATGATTTCTTTGTCTTCACAAATAGATGATGATTCATTTTACAGAGAAGCTCATTTCCAAGGTCTTTTTCTTTTTCATTTTGAATAAAGTTCTTAACTGGGTCATGCTGACTGCTTGACTTTCAACTTGTTTTAAAAAAATGTACTTTGATTTTGAAAATTGCACAATACATTTATGATCAGAACAATTGAATTAGTATGTATCAGTGTGATCCCAAAGTGCTACTAACCTCAGAACAGGGGATGATCAAAACTCTAGTGACACTTATTGACATGTAAGATCTCAATATAAGTCCTTTGAGTTCTCCAAGAATACACTTCACAACTTCATCTCTTTGCTAGAGTTCTCATCCCTATATCAAGCCACATCTTTCCCTTCTTTACCTGGGTAACAAACCCTTACAAATCCCTCAAAAGCCAATTTCCAAGCCATATCTTCTGGGAAGTCAATCCTGATTCTCACCCAGACCCAGATACTACAGTCTAATACTGTCATAAACCCCATTAATTTTTGTGAAAGAAAATGTATGATCCAATTCCTCTTAATCCCAGGCTAGACTACATTCCACAGCTTTATCTACAGCTCATTGATTCTAGCAGATCAGGTGTTTTAAAAAATGATAGTCACTCTTGCTAGCTCTATCTTCAGTGCTTCCTTATCTCATTCTACTTTTACACAGAGGTCTGGATCTGCAATTTATTATGAAGCTGATTTCCACTGCTACTCCATATGTTACTTCTATATGTGAAATAAAAAATATGTTTAGCCACTGAGGCTCTGGGGTTGTTTCTTTTAATATATTTCAACTAATACTATAATAAAATGTTTACTATTGACCATCTCAAGTAGCTTCTTAAAGCCAGCCTATGAGTTTGAATTTTCTTTGTTTCTACAATAGTTAGCATTGTGCTGGCAAAGAATGAGTGCTCAATAAATAATTAATAAATAAATCATAAATAAATACACTTTAGATTATTTGGGGGTTGCTGTAACTCAGTCATCCAAAGACAGGCAAAAGAACATAATGGAATGAAATATCTGTGGATTACACAGTAACTAAAATCCACTACACTATAAATCTCTTGGTCAAAAGATGACACCACTAACCATGAAACCAATATATGTGGTTCCAAAGACAATACAGTATCGAAAGTCAAAACTACAGTCTGTAGCTCATTATCAGATAACTAGTCAAAGCTGTATCATCAATTAGAAGTCACTTTTGACAATTTAAAATAATAAGGTACTGCCGTTGACTAGCACTATTCCCATCCCAGATTCATCTCTGCCTAAATATGGACGGTTCACCAACAATTTCTGGTCTGCTAAGAGATCTAAATCCCCAGCTAAGAAGCTTTGAGTGTACTGCACAGTCAACAGTGACCAGTGACTAGCAGTATCTATAGGACACATGTCCAGTCTGTTTCTAACACTAGCAGTTTATGAAATATAAACTCTAGATTCGACACTAATATAAAGAGCAAAGGTTGCTACAAACATTGTGGAGCACAGGTCCTTGTGATATGGTAGAGCATCTTTGTATATATGCCCAGGAGTGGTATAGCTGGGTCTTCAGATATTTCCCATTTTCTGAGTAACTGCCAGATTGATTTCCAAAGTGGTTGTACCAGTTTACAATCCCACCAGCAATGGGGGAGTGTGCTTCTTTCTCCACATCCTTGCCAACATGTGCTGTCAACTGAATTTTTGAGCTTACCCATTCTGATTGGTGGAAAGTAGAATCTCAGAGTCATTTTGATTTTCATTTCTCTGATGACTATGAATTTTGTACATTTCTTATGCACTTCTCAGTCATCTGAGATTCCTCACTTGGGAATTCTGTTTAGATCTTTACCCCATTTTTAATTGGGTTATTTTCTGGAGTATAACTTCTTGAGTTCTTTGTATGTTTTGAATATTAGCCCTCTATTGGATGTAGGGTTGGCAAAAATCTTTTTCCAATCTGAAGGTTGCCATTTTGTCGTTTTGAGTATTCCTTTTCTTTTCAGTTTCATGAAGTCCCATTTGTCAATAGTTGATATTAGAGCCTGATCCATTGGTGTTCTGTTCAGGAAATTTTTCCCTGTGCTGATGTGTTTGAGTCTCTTTCCACTTTCTCTTCTATTAGATTCATTTTATCTGGTTTTATGTGGAAATCCTTGATCCACTTGGATTTGAACTTTGAACAGGGAGATAGAAATGGATCAATTTGCATTCTTCTACATGTTTATTGCCAGTTGAACCAACACCATTTGTTTAAAATGCTGTGCTTTTTCCACTGGATGGCTTTAGTTTCTTTGTCAAAAATCAAGTGTACATTAGTTGTGTTAGGTTTATTTATGGGGTTTGAATTCTACTCCATGACAGACCTGTCTGTCTCTGTTCTAAGACCATGCAGTTTTATCTCTATTGCTCTGCAGTACAGACTGAGGTCAGGGATGGTGATTCCCCCAGAAGTTCTTTTAGCGTTGAGAATTGTTTTTGCTATCCTAGGTTTTTTATTATTACATGTGAAGCTGAGTATTGGTCTTTCCATGTTTGTGAAGAACTGAGTTGAAATTTTGATGGGGATTGCATTGAATCTGTATATGGCTTTTGTACGGTGGGCATTTTTCCTATGTTATTCCTGCCAAACCATGAGCATGGGAGATCTTTCCATTTTCTGAGGTCTTCTTACATTTCTTTCTTTAGGGACTCAAAGTTCTTATCCTACAGATCTTTCACTTGCTTGGTGAGAGTCACACCAATACATTTTATATTATATGATTATTATGAATGCTGTTGTTCCCATAATTTCATTCTCAGCCCATTTATCCTTTGAGTAGAGGAACCCTACTAATTTGTTTGAGTGAATTTTATATCCATCCACTTTGCTGAAGTTGTTTATCATCTGTAGGATTTCTCTGGTATAATATTGGGATCACTTATGTTTACTATCGTATCATCCACAAATAGTGATTCTTTGACTTCTTCCTTTCCAATTTGTATCCCTTTGACTTCCTTTTGTTGTCTAATTGCTCTAGCTAGAATTTCAAGTACTGTATAGAATAAATAGGGAGAGACTGCATAGCCTTGTCTTGTCCCTGATTTTAGTGGGATTGCGTCAAGTTTCTCTCTATTTAATTTGATGTTGGCTATTGGTTTGCTGTATATTGCTTTTATTATGTTTAGGTATGGACCTTGAATTCCTGATATCTCCGAGACCTTTAAAATGAAGGAGTGTTGTATTTTGTCAAAGACTTTTTCAATATCTAATGAGATCATCATGTAATTGTTTTATTTGAGTTTGTTTATATAGTGGACTGTGTTGATAGATTTCTGTATATTGAACCATCCCGACATCCCTGGGTTGAAGCCTACTTGATCATGGTGAATGACCACTTTGATGTGTTCTTGGATTCAGTTTGCTAGGGGTATTTTTGCATCAATATTCATAAGCAAAATTGGCCTGAAATTCTCTTTCTTTGTTGGGTCTTCATGTGGTTTAGAAATGAGCAACTGTGGCATTATATAATGAAAATAGGTAGTGTTCCTTCTCTTTCTATTTTGTGGAATTGTTTGAGAGATATTGGTACTAGCTCGTCTTTGAAGGTCTCATAGACTCCTGCACTAAAACCATCTATCTCTGTTTGATTTTTGGTTGCTTCTATTTCCCTAGGGGTTATGAGAATGTTTAGATAGTTTACCTGATCCTGATTTAACTTTAGTATGTGTTATCTGTCTAGAAAATCATCCATTTCATCTAGATTTACCAGTTTTGTTGAGTATAGGCTTTTGTAGTAACATCTGATGATTTTTTGAATTTCCTGAGTTTCTGTTGTTATGTCTCCCTTTCATTTCTGATTTTGTTAATTTGGATACTTTCTCTGTGCCCTTTAAGTTACTTTGGCTAAGGATTTATGTATCTTGTTGATTTTCTCAAAAAAAAAAAAAAAAAAACCCAGCTCTTAGTTTTAGCGATTCTTTTTATCATTGTTTTTACTTGGTTGATTTTAGCCCTGAGTTTGATTATTTCCTGCTGTGTACTTCTCTTGGGTGTGTTTGCTTCTTTTTGTTCTAGAGCTTTCAGATGTGCAGTTAAGTTATTAGTGTAAGATCTCTCCAATTCCTTTATGAAGGCACTTAGTATTATGAACTTTCCTCTTGGCACTTCTTTTATTATAAATTTGGATATGCTGTGCCTTCATTTTCATTAAATTCTAGAAAGTTTTTAAATTCTAGAATGTCTTTAATTTCTTCATTTTCTAATTGATAAAGTTATCATTGAGTAGGGCATTATACAGTTTCCATGAGTATGTGCGCTTTCTGTTTTGTGTCCAATTATATGATCAACTTTGGAGAAGGTACCATGAAGTGCTGAAAAGGTCTATTCTTTTGTTTTAGGGCAAAATGTTCAGGTCATTGAAATAGACACTAAAGACAGATACAGTGAAACTAACAGAAGTTATTAACTAAATGTTGAATTTATATATAGAAATACTTAGGGTCTAGTAGTCTAGAAGAGGTCTCTTTTGTCATATCTCATGACTTAGAATGCTGTGCTGAGAGGAAATCAATTATTTAAGCCTGAGATGCTCCATGGGCCTGACAATGAGTGATAATCACTAGTCACATGGCCCAAGGTCAACATGCCACAGTCTCAAGGTAGGGTAGAGCCACAGAAGGTACTGTGGAGAAACAGACTGCAGACATGACAAGAAACTCAGCTGATAGGAAGTTCAGTTCATGTACAGTGAAGGCGGTACTGCCTTTTGTTTTTAGAAGCCAATCTATTGCATAAAGATATGTGCAAACTCTCACAACCTATAGCAGGGATTAATGGATCACCATGACCGCTGCTGCTGAGAAGCTCAACTACTATAAATGCCACAGAAATCAATATGGAAGTTCCTCAAAGTTACTGTTTAATCAAGCTGATTTCTGTATATAATAGCAAAATGAAGCCAATCATACAATTATTAGAGATCCTTTCATATTTCTGTTTATTGCTGAACTATTCACATGAGCCAACATATAGATCCACTCTAGATATTTATTAAAAGATGAACATTTAAAGAAAAATATAATATAGGTTGGATGCGGTGGTAACTTTAAATTCAACACTCAGAAGGCAGAGGCAAATGGCTCTGTGAGTTCAAAGCCACCCATCTAAAATTTATTATTCTAACTCTATACTACTTTTCATATATAAGTTGGTATTGTATTTAGATTCTCTATCTTAGCTCAAAGATCTACAAATTTAAGGCCCTTCCTTCTCACACATCTATCATACTGACACACTCAAGTTCAATGTAAGAGCCCTTCTCTTCCCACACTCATCAAGTGAGAGACAAGAAGACATGGAGTTGGGAAGGAATGTTGAGTTGAAGCAGACATAGGCAGAGCATAATAACAAAATGAAAAGCTGTTGGACTTTTGTTAAAAGGAGCTGAGTTTGAGTTATATTTTAAATTATTTTTATTTCATGTGTGCTTTTTCTACATGTGTGGAAGTACACCACATCCATGCATGCTGTGGCCACCGAGATCAGAAGAGGGTATCAGATGCCCTGGAACTGGAGTTATAGATGATTATAAGATACCAAGTGGGTACTGGGAACAGATCCCATGTTCTTGATAAGAGCATCACATGCTCTTAACTGCTGAGCTATTCTCAGCACTCTGGATTTTGTTTTTTAGTCAATTATTAGGTCATCTACTGCTTATTAACCTTAGGAGACTAGGATTTGTACATGTTTAACATGTTTAACAAATTTATCTTCATTGATCCCCAATTTTATTTCCTAATGATGGCAAAGAATAGGTTAACTGTTGGAGAGTTAAGTGTAAGTTCTTAGAAGAGAGGTGTAAGAAATTTGGTTAGAGTAATTTATGATAGTTAATCTTTCTTGGCTAATTGAGGACCAGGAAAATAATAGAACAGATCTCATAGTATTCCAGTGAGGACATCCTTAGAAAGGAGAAGATACTTGTAAAGATCTTTCCTGAGTGTAGGTGGCTCCATTCTATAGGCTGGAGGCCCTGGATGAAACATTGTGAACAGACGAGGAAGCCTACTGGCATAGTCACTCTTCCTGTATTTCCTGGCCTCCATAAGAAAGAGGATTCTATACATTCCTAGCCATGATGGTCTGAAATCATGAGTCACAATAAAGATTTCCTTCTTAAAGTTGTTTTTTCTCAAATATCTGTCATATATGTCATATATGACATTAAAAGACTAATTAACATACCAGTTGTAATAAAATAGTAATTAGATCCAGATGTTTATGGCCAAGGCAAATGGCTATTTCCATTATATCAGAACAAAACACTAAGAAAACCATATCTTGACTGCATAATACTCATATTATGGTAGTATTTAGGATATTATGAAATGAATATATTATCTTTATCTTTCTTCTGTTCTTCTACACCTGAGAAAAAGTACCACCTATCATTCAAGAAAAAAAGAAAAGAAAAGAAAAAAAAAAAAGAAAGCCTCAGTTTAAGGGCTGGCGCCACTATAGAAGTCAGTGGGTCATAAAGTATCACCAACTTGAAGCCATTCAAGACTGACTTAGTACTTTATAGTTAATTTTCAAGTCTGTATCTTTCTAAAATATATACTGAAGTGTATATAGGATAAATGTTATATATGATTTGCTTCAAAATAATTTAGTAAAAACTGTGTTTTAAGGAGTGTATAGTAATAACAAAAAAAGAACTGGTCATAATTTAATTATTGCTGCAGCTTAATGTAAGAAGTTTTTGTTACTTATGTACATGGAATTTTTTCAAAATAAAAAGTGAAGCAAAAACAAAACCAGTTTATCGAATACCACCTTGGATGCGCTTGGTGCTCTGTTCTATCCCTTTCTCAATTTGCCTCCTGGAATTTACTGTTTGCTCCATTTACTTTCAATTTTTGTGATAACTCTATGAACCAAGAATCATTATGGTGTGGAAAAATATTAATAAGAATAATAGCTTGTGTTTGTTGAATACTTATTCTGTGCCTACCCTGGTGCAAAGTGATCTGTTTTCATATTTCATTTAATCTTCATAAGAACTTTATGAACTATGTCCCAGTACTTATTTTATGGATAAAGAAACTAAGGCTCTGAGAGATGAATTAACCTAACAGAGGCCTATAAGAAGTGTTGTGTCAAACCCATACCTCTCCTGTTCCCCAGGATCTGCTAACTGTAGAAGGTACCAGTTACCAATGAACACCTATCTAGCTGACACAGGAGTCTTCAAGAAACCAAGAAAACAGGCTCACAATTTACTATCTACTATCATATACCAAATCTGAAGAATAACTATTATACATCTTTTTTATACATGTTACATTATGCAAGGCCAGAAGGATGCACATCTTTCCTTTTATGATCTTAAATCCAAAATAAGAGAACACAAATGTCAACAGATGTAATGAAGCATTTATTTTTTGACATAAGAAGAAAATGGATAAAACAATAATAAAACAAGCAGAAGGGAAGAAAGAAATAAGCACTGGTTGGGTACCGACTGTACTTGATAATTAGCATATGTGATATACTGCTATCTACAATCCCAAGTCCTGCAGAAAAGGGTAGACTTAATTAAGTAAATAGAGTTTGATTTCTTTTGAGAATGTCAATGGTCAGCTTCAAAGAGATGGAAAACTAAGATATGATGAGAATTCAATGTTCTCCATAAAACAGAGGGAGATTCAGAATTTGGGAAGAAGGGATCACTTAAAGGAGGGATTAGGGAGTTATCAGGTTGTTGAAACATTATAAAGATTCTGTGGAGAGAATATATACATTCTGGCAGATTGGACAGTGAAATGTTTTCAGTTACTTTTTCCACATTCTAAGGGTACTTGTTTCTAAACAACTGAGAGAGCACAGTACAAGTGCAAAGTGTTCCCATCTTATGATGGTCCAAGTCAACAACTGTTGGTTTTAGAATTGTGAAAAATTGATATGCATGAATGCAAACTGTACTTCTGAATTTTGATATCTTCTGTGGCTATTGCTTTGAGACTAGTGAAGTGATCCTGGGCAGAGGCAATGAACAACAGCCCAGAATAAATGACACATATTCTACAGTGTCCTGTGGTGCCAAAGAATGATATCAGTAAGTACTCAGCACATTCTCAATTCAGGATAATTTTAGCCTATCATATAACCCCCATTATATCAGGATTATCTATACATATAGATTACTAATATGCTTGCTAGCCCTTGTGGTCCTCCCAAACCCAGGGTGTGACTATCCATTCACTGTCTTTATTTCTTTATCTCCTCTGTAACTCCTGTCTTAGGACACTGTTCAGAATCCTGATAAGAATGGTCTGAGTCAGATGTTTCTATTCATAATGTACTTGTTTTGATATTTCTGAATCATCCTCATCAAGAAATATTTCTAAGATACTACTGGATATCTTAGAAAATTGATTAATTACCATTGACTATTATATCTGTTTAAATGATCAGAAAAGTTGAAGTTCAAATCACAGACTGTGGACCAGAATAATTTATTTTTCCAATGAATGACCCTTTGACAGTTAGCTTTTCCAACAATATTCTTTAGCAATTTGGGAACATCTTTATATTCTAGCCAAAAATAGAAAAACGGTTCCTATAAAAGGTCACATGATAAATATCTTTGATATTTGTGGATTATATTTTTCTGTCATATCTACTCAACTCTGACACTGTAGCACAGATAGTTCCCAAGTACTATTAGAAATTTATTTACAAAATGACAATAAGCCAAGTTCAGGTCCATAGCCTAGTGTGTCAGAAAACCCCTCATTTTCCTTGTTGGTAGCTTCTTTCCTTGTGTGATCCTTGGTGAGGTTATCTTTAGAATATAATAAGCATCATCTCTGCTGTTCATGAATTTCCCAAAGTCTGCAACATTCAGAATCATGAGCTTCTGCAGAGCCAACTTTTTTCATAAGATCTGCCCTGATCCTGAATGTTAGAACCAGTAAGATGGCCACTGAATCTCTGTCTGGGTCCTGCAATGTGATAATATAGTGAGACTCCTGAGGCAAAGCTATAAAAGCTAGTAGATATTCTAAGTGTGGAAACACAAATTCAGATTAATCCTTAGTATTAGTCTTCTCTATTACACAGAATTCACTGTTTTACTGATATTCTCTAAAGATGAGGAGAAAGCTTTTCCAATAGAGATAGCTGCTGACAATAACATCTAGGATACCACAAAGATCAAACAGGCAATTCTTAAAAGATATTCAATGTAAATGCCTATATCAAAAATATAGTTCCCATAAGAGTTAAAGGTCTGTCTGGCAATAATTTGTGTACGAGTCTAATGGAGGGTATGGTTAATAATTTTTGGTGGTCAGAAAGGAGGCAGTGGGAGTTATATTTAATAATGTGTAGTTATTCTAAAATTCAATTCTAAAATTCACAATTTAAATTTTTCTGTGGTACATTATAACCCAAACCTTGTTTCCTCCGATCTCAACTATGGTACACATTCAGAGACCTGTGTGAGTGGAGATGCCCAGAAAGAACTGCTCAGCTCACATCCTCATCAATTCTGCTTCTGCCTTACTGAGCTCCTGCCACTAACCTAGCACTCTCTACTGTATTTTACATACAGGACCTTATTTCACTGAAAATCTGCCATGATACCCCTTTGTTTAAATCCCTGACTAGATCCCTTTGGGCTTTGGGAAAGTTCCAAACTCTTCAGTCTCATATTGAAAATTCTGTCATAATTGTTAGAGTCTCACACTCTACAACATCCCCTTCTCTGTGTTCTATATACTCAGCATAGTAAAATATCTCTAACTACCTAAATGTATAATGTTCTTGTTCACCCGCTCACCTCTCCAGTGGAGCTCGCCTCCTTGGAATGCTCTTCCTTTCCATGGTTGCCTGGGTGTTTGTTATCTTGCCAGCATAGTTCTTTATACCACTTGAAACTGTCCCTATGATATTGTCCCCAGACTCATACAACCTCACCTAGAAGTTTCTGTTAAATTTCAGCAAAACACTATTTAACTTTTCTATATACAATATTATGTTGTGATTATTTATTGCTCGGCCTTAACTCACCCTTATAAATTCCGTAAGCATAGGAACTGAATATGTTTCTATCAAGACACTTTAAAATGGGCCTGGTATCGACTAAGTGCATCACATCTATTTATGATAATTACTTTGGATGCAAACAGACAAAAATCTCAAACTCAGAGAAGAGTTAAGGGATGTCTAAAACTACTGTTTTGAAGTATGTTTTGCATGTTTGTACATAACATACAAATTTAATCATCCAGTTGCACTCTTTCTGTTGTTTATACTGTAAAATCTATCCATATTGTGGTTGCATAATATACATCATTCTCACTTCTACACAGCATTTTGATGTGTGAATATAATGTATTCATCCATTCTATATCCATTCTGCTGTTGATGGACATTTAGGTATGTTCCAACAGCTTGAGACTATAATGAATAGTGTTTCTATGGCATGTCTTTAAGTAAACAACAATATACATTTTTGCCGACTCGATAATAGTTGTATAATTTTTATGTACATATATACATATATATTCTGATTATATACATACATATACTCACCTTTATTAGATACCATCAAATATTTCTCCTACATTTCATAGAAAACTTCTTTATATTCATGAAGTATGTTAGGCTCATAGAAAATTTCTATGTAAATACAAAGTACTTATTAACTCAATGCCTCATTTGCACAAGATCATCTTGTTCCATGGCAATTAAAAATAACATCTTTGATTAGATGAAATCAAATATCAACTGAGATTTGCATTTATAATCTAGATATGTCACACTCTTCACTGATCAAAATTAGATTTAGACAAAATGTGCCAGTGAAAGACGAGTGCTAATGTGCTGATGTGAAAAGCACATTAGGTCACGTATGTTCAGTACCATAGCACATTAGGTCATGGATGTTTAGTACCATTTAACGCTGTCCTTACAGCAAGCTGGTTAGTCAAGTGATGAGAAGGCACACCAAAATCCCATATTTCCTACGTCTTTATTACACATTTTGCAGTAAACATATATTTAAAAAATAATTCAGTGATCTCTATTTATATTCTTATGAACATTCTTTGGGAAAAAATCTTTGCATTCATTATTTTGTTTAATATGCTAGTATAATAATAAGTCTTTGTACAGAAAATCAGTTTAGAAAAAGGAGAAAATATATAGCATAAAGAAGATAGGGATCACCAAAGATCCTATTCTACATAAAATCTCCTAAATGTGTTACTTTAAGAAAGAAGTACAGGCTAACTATGCTACAATCCATAGAGAAGAAAAAAAAAAAAAAGAAGAAGAAGAAGCCAAATAACAAGGAGAGCCCAAAAGAGGATGGTTGAATCTTTCTCAGAAAGGGAAATAAAATAAATATTGAAGGTGGATAGAGGGAGAGAAGTGGGTGGGACAGAGTAGTGAGGGGAGAAGTCAGGTATAGGGAGAACAGCGGAGAGAAAAAGAAATTGGTATGGGGCAGGGAGGCCTTGGGGTGCTATGGGGCAACTCATGCTGAAACTCCTAACAGTGAGGAGTATGGGAAGTGACTACTTCTGATAGCCAGGTAGGACTCCCAGAGGATGGATAAGGACAGCAGCTCACCCCAAAACCTTCAACCAAAATGTGACCTGCCTACAATATGATCAGGGATGATGATGGAGCAGAGACGAAGGGAATGGTCAGCCAATGACTGGCCAAAATTTAGGCCCACCTCATGCACAATAATCAGTCCCTGACACTATTAATGATACTCTGTTATGCTTGCAGACAGGAGAGTAACTGTCCTCTGAGAGGCTCCACCCAGAAGCCAATTGAAACAGATACAGAGCCTCACAGCCAAATATTGAATAGAGCTCTGGGAGACTTGCAGAAGAGTTGGAGAAAGGACTGAAGGACCAAAATAAAACAGGGACACTACAGAATGACCAAAAGAGTCAACTAACCTGGACCCTTGGAGGCTCCCAGAGACTGAACCACCAGCCAAAGAACAAGCCTGGGCTGGACCTAGGCCCCCTGCACATAAGTAGCAGAACTGTACCTTGGTCTTCATGAGAGTTGACCAACACCTGAAGTAGAGGCTGTCTCTGAGTCTGTAATCCTGTTCCCCAGGGATAGGAAGTACAGATAACAACCAAGGGGGCTCCTCCTTCTCAGACGAGAAAGAGGGATGGAATGGGGGATGTTCTGTGTGAGGGGTTGTGGGAGGTAGGGGCCTGATATTAGGATGTAAAGTGAATAAATAATTAATAAAAAGAAAAAAGAAATCATGCTACAAATATATTTTACTTTTTATGCTATATAAATATGTATTATACTTTTAATTTTCTATAGTTAGTTGAAATAGATATATTTTATACATATCAAGGTGCTACTTGATAATAATATTTCAATACATATGCACAATGGCATTTTTAAAATCAGGCTAAATATATTACTTCTTATAATATTTATTATTTCTTTATGGTAAAATTCAAAATATTTTCTCTGTTTTTGAAATATATAATGTATATTTTTAGTTATAACCATCCTACTATATAATAACATGTCATAATTACACAATTTCTTGCTTCTGACAGTAACACTATCACCTGATAAACATTTCCACAAACCTCCCCATGCCTATTCCCCCAATTCTCTGCTAACCAGTTTTAAACCCCAACTTTTACTAGATTGTAGATTCCACATTTTAGCAAGATAATGTGGTACCCGTCTTCCTGGGTCATCAACGTTGCCACAAATATGGGACTTCATTTTGTCCTGTACAAATGGTATTATATTGTGTATAGGTACCATGTGATTTTTAAACCATTTATGAGCTGGTGTGCATTTAAGATATTTCCGTATCTTGGAAGTTGTGAACACTGCTACAATGAACACAGATGTAAAGTGAATGAATGATTAATAAATTATAAATTATTATTATTAATAATAATATTTATTTACATTCCAAGTGTTGTATCCCTTCCTGGTTCCCCCCCACACAATCTCTCACCCTATCCTCCTCCCCCTTGCCTCTATGAGGGTGCTCTCCTGCCCACCCACCCACTCCTGCCTCATCCCTCTAACATCTCCCTTCAATGGGACAACAAACCACAAGAGGACCAAGTGCATCTCCTCCCATTGATGTGAGATAAGGCAGTCCTCTACTACATAGGTAGCCAGAGCCATGGACTGGCCCATGTATACTCTTTGATTGGTGGTTTAGTGCCTGGGAGCTCTAAGGGGTCCGGTTAGTTGGTAATGTTGTTGTTCTTATGGGGTTGCACTCCCCTTCAACTCCTTCAATCATTCCCTTAACTCTTCCTGTGGGGTCCCCGGGTTCAGTCCAATGGTTGGCTATGAGTATCTTCATCTGTCTTAGCCAGGTACTGACAGAGCCTCTCAGAGGACAGCTATACCAGGCTCCTGTCTGCAAGCACTTGGCATCAGAAATAGTGTAGTGGATTAATATCTACAGATGGGATGGGATGGGATGGGATGGATCTCAAGGTGGGGCAGTCTCTGGATGGCCTTTCCTTCAGTCTCTGCTCCAATTTTTTGTCCCAGCACTTCCTTTAAACAGGAACATTTCTGGGTTAATGATTTTGAGATGGGTAGATGGTTACTTCCTTCAAGTGGGGTCCATATCTATCTGCTGGAGCTGGTCTCTTCAGGTTCTATCTCCCTGCTGTTGGGCATTTCGGCTAATGTTATCCACATTGGGTCTTGGAAGCCCCTAGTAGCCCCAGATTTTACTTTCAATATAAAACTAGACACACTAAATCTATTAGAACAGAAAGTGTGTGTGTGTGTGTGTGTGTGTGTGTGTGTGTGTGTGTGTGTGTGTTACTTTACAAAATATAAAAAGCAGCTTGGGGGAGAAAATTTTAATAAATGAAGAAAACATACTGATCATTCATGTGGTACAGGAGTAAATTAGGGACCAAAGATGATGAGTGTGCCTCCTGTTTCTGTCATAAGACAGCCCCACTCACTCTATTATTCCAGATACTAGAGCCCAGTAAAAGTCTATAAACACATCACCTCATTCATGCTATAGAAGTTTCCTCTCAGATGAGTTTTCTCCTTTTTAAAAACAAATCCTTCTTTCCTTTTTAATTTGTTTTATATGTTAAAATATTCAATAAGTTTTAAATTGAAATAGAAATACATCACTTTGCCCCTCTCTTTCTTCCCTTTAGCTGCTCCTAGGGACCACTCCAATTTTATGCATGTGCCCCACTCTCAAGTTGATAACCTCTTTTTCTTTGATTACTATTGTGTTTTATTTATATATATATATATATATATATATATATATATATATATATATATATATGTATATATATATATATACATATATATATAACATATACAAATATCTATAAATATAACTTGCCATTTTTGTTGTTTGTGCATATATGATTTTGGTGCTTACCATGCGCTATAGTGAGCTTTCACACTGTAAAACAAAATTTTAAAATCTTTCAGCTGCCTTTTTAGGCCACCAGCCTTTCAAAGAACATTTTCTGAGGATCTTCTACTGAATTCTATAAATCAAAGAATCTAATATTTTTCATACTACTCACAGCAGGTATTACATAGTGTTACTGATGTTTGTTTGAACTGTATAGTTTATAATATTCTATATGCTTCATGGTAGCAGAGTTATGTCTGACTATTCAACAAGTAAGTATTTAGATTTTTAGTTAGAAACTAAAAACATTTAATAAATAAATAAATGCATTCGTTAACTTCAGTATTAAGAATAAAATAATCTTCTTGATTATTATCTTTCTACTCTAGGTAGTATATCAGAGCAAAAGAACATATGTTCTATTTTTACTGTCTTCTGTCCCAGTACTAAACACAGAATGCAAGGAATGGATTAGTCACAATGAATTTTAAAATAAATAAATAATAAATAAACATTAAAGCCATGATGATGATAATTAATCTCCTTTTAACTATTTTCTTGTCCAAAGGATCTTTAACTATGAGATGAAGAGACCAAGAGAAGACAGACATCAAAGTCCCTATGAGGATCTACACTTGCCAGACTAGTTTGTACTTGCATGTGAGATATCCTCAAGGTCTACCAAAAATATCTTAAGACAACCTGATTGTGCAGAGAACAAGAATAGACCTGGAATACCTTATCATTGTAAATTGATTTATATAAGGTAACTTGGAATATTTGGTAAGTTTGGCCTGTTCATAGAGGCAGATATTTTCATTTTAAATGAAGAAACTAACACTCAGTAGATTAAATTCTCCCAAATTACCACACATATCCAGTACTTGAAGAGATGAGTTCTGAATTCTGGCTTGCCTGTTTCTAACGCCTGTGCTTTTTCTACTATGCTTTTCTGTGTTTATTTGAGAAAGCTATGTGGACTAAATATGTCAAATGTGCTGGGTCTATAAAATATGCTAATGATGTTTGGGAGAGGAAACGATTCATTCTAACTGTTATAATTAGAGAAGACTTTCTTGTGGATCTGAAATTTGAGCTGAACCATAAGGATCAAGAAGGATTGCAACAGATGAAAACAGTAGAGAGGGGGAGTGTGGAAGCGGTGCCAGCAGAGAGAAGCGCTGGAGGGTTCTAGAAGATGAGAAGGATCTAGCATAGGCTTTGAAATAGAGTAGGCATTGAGGAATCGAATGAGTATGTCAATAAAAGCCGATCAAAACTCAATGATAAAAGAAAAATGAAATTATAGAAGCTCAAGACAAAAAAAAACCCCTAAATGCTAGCAAGCAGAAGGATGCGTTATTCATATACCACATAATTAGGCCAGAATCAGAACTTTCACAAGCAGATGCCAGAAAATACTGTTACAAATTAAGAAAAGAATAGTCAGTATAATATTCACTTTTCAGTAACTCAAGAGTTAAGAAATCACTGCATTTTCCATTGTTACAAAAGGACACTTTACCAACTATGCACTCCCACTGAAAGTACTACTAATAATAAAAAAGATGAATCTAGAGGTAAGAATTGGGGTCTAAAGACAAAGGTAAAAAATGCTGAAGTATAAGGGTTTACTGGCTGGTTTTATGTCAACACAAGCTGGAGTTATCACAGAGAAAGGACCCTCACTTGAGGAAATGTCTCCATGAGATCCAGCTGTAAGGCATTTTCTCAATTAGTAATCAATGGGAGGACCCATTGTGGGTGGTGCCATCCCTGGGCTGGTAGTCCTGGGTTCTATAAGACAGCAAGCTGAGCAAGGCAGGGGAATCAAGCCAGTAAGTAACATCCCTCCATGGTCTCTGCGTCAGCTCCTGCTTCCTGACCTGCTTGAGTTCCTGTCCTGACTTCCTTTGGTGATGAACAGTAATGTAGAAGTGTAAGCTGAATAAACCCTTTCCTCCCCAACTTGCTTCTTGGTCATGATGTTTGTGCAGAAATAGAAACCCTGACTAAGACAACTGGTAAATGTGTATTATATCCATAAAAATAATTAGAACTTTCTCTGGCATTTAAAATTCTTAGAAAAAAATGGGGGAGGTAATCCAGAGAAGTTTCTTGCCTTGTCCTCAAGATGCAAAACATGATATAATTTGAATAATATTATAATTAGATAGAAAAAGAGGTTATTAAAGGATATATGTTACAAATTAAAAGATTATAATTAGAAACTGACTTCCAGAACACAGTGAAAAAAGTTATCACAAGAAGAAAGCAAAAATTAATGAAATCATAATATTTACTTTTGTTTTTTTCTTTATCCCCAGCAAACCAGGCTGAGAATATAAATCAAACTAATTTTTTTTAAAAAATGAGATAACAATAATGTAAACTAGAGAGACCAACAGAGTTTTCTAAAATTCAGATGCTTGGCCACAGCTAATAATCCAGAAAGCAATTTCAATACAGAGTAATAAGAGGAAGCATGTTGTTTCAGATCATTTGATGATATAAAATAATACTTCCGCATGGGTAAACTATAATAAGAAAAAATTACTGGCTCACAATTCTGAAGGTGAAACAGTCTAGCATCAAGTTACAGAGAGGGAAAGTTAATGACATCAAAGAGAGAAATGGAGTAAGGTTACAGAAAATAAGCAATGATACTACATAACATTTGAGAGAGAGAGAGAGAGAGAGAGAGAGAGAGAGAGAGAGAGAGAGAGGGAGAGAAGCCATCGACAAAGCAAATGAGCATAGCAATAAGACTCACCTCAGAACTTGTGTGCCCCTATGGTGAGCTGCCCCACATGGCAAGGATCTTCTTCTTGTCATAAAGTAGAAGGAATGAAAGTACTAGTTCTCTTCTATTGTGCTACACATAACACAATGGCCAAAAAGAATGTGGATAAGAAAGTGTTTATTTGTCTTATACATTGCAAGTCCATCATAGAGGTAAGTCATTGTTAGGAGCTTAGGGTGGGAACCTGGAGGAGGGAACTGAAGCAAAGTCATAAATGAATGCTACTTCTTGGGTTCATCAATTTGTTTTCTTATGTAACCTGGGGACACCAACATGGGAATGGCATCACATACAGTGCCCTGGGCCCTCTTACATTAACCACTAATATGCCAATCAAGACAATGCCCCAAAGGTTTGTCTACAAGACAATCTGATAGAGAAATTTTCTCAATTAAGGTTTTTCCCTTCAAGATAACCTTAATTTGTGTCAGGTAGACAAAAAACTGACCAGCACAGCAGGAGCTGACTAAACATTCCCTATTATGATGGGAATAGTCTCATTAATGAAGGTGGGTCCTTCCCAGGCTAGTCACCCAGTAATATCTTGCCTCAAAATACTGCCATAATAGAAAGTCTATTTCAACATGAAATATCCAGACAAAATGGGTCTTTAAGAGTAAAAGGATAATAGGAAATGGATAAACACAAAAAACCTTAGCACAATCAAACCAAAAGTACCTGTACAAGTTCATTATATTTAATATTTGTTTGGGATATATAAGATTGGAAACTAATTAAGCTATTTGGGAACTGAGAACAGGTCATTTTAGAGTATGGCTAACACTTCACAGGAATATTTTTAAGACTGAAGCACGGTATTTAATATGATGTATAAAATAAAAGAAATAAATGTTTACTATGAAGAAGCATTAAATTGAAATAAATTTAAAAACAGTTTTAAAATTAATTAGTTTAGTCTATTCAAGTGTATTTAGTGTACTAAATGTGAAATATATCATTTAAATTAATAAGTTTTATAGATCCAATACTATATACTCTCTATATTATATAGGAGCAAAAACTGAGGTCAGAAATAAGATGCCTGAGGGGTCTGTTGCTCTGGGAAAGACAGTCCAATGAAAGGCCCAACTGGGGATCCATTTCAAGGAGGAGGCTCCAAGGCCTGACACTCACTATTACTGGTGCTATGGTGTACTTATAGACAGGAGCCTAGCATGGCTGTCCCCTGAGAAGCCCAACAACCAGCTGACTGAGACAGATGCAGATACTTATATCCAACCATTGGACTAAAGTGGAGAACCCCTGTGGTTGACTTAGGGAAAAGCTTGAAGAAGTTGAGGAGGGTGACCCCAGCAGCAGCAACTAACCCAGACCCCTGAGATCTCTCAGACACTGAGCTACCAACCAGATAGCATACCTGAGCTGATCCAAGGCCCCTGACACATATATAGCAGAGGAATGCCTGGTCTGGCCTCAGTGGGAGAAGACACACCTAACCCTCAAGAGACTTGAGGCCCCAGGGAATGGGGAGGCCTGGCAGGGTAAAGAGGACATCCTTATAGAGACTGGGGAGAGAGGAAATAAGATAAGGAACTGTGGGAAGGGGGACCGTGAGAGGGGCAATTGCTGGACTGTAAAAGTATAAGAGATAAATAAATAAAAATAAATAAAATTTTAAAAATGAATTACTACAAAAAGGAAGAAAGAAAGAAAGAAGGAGAGAAAGAAAGAAAGAAAGAAAGAAAGAAAGAAAGAAAGAAAGAAAGAAAGAAAGAAGGAAAATGCCTGAAGTCAATCTATAATATTACTGAAACAGAGCTGAAATATAATTCAAGCCCATTCTATGAAATACTGTGCAAGCTGAGACTATTCCAAATGGGAGATATAAGTGGAAAAGTTCTTGATGTGGAGGAGAGGCCACAATGACATCATCTGTAATAGATTTCAGATATTTAAGATAAAGAAAATTATTTGACTAATATAAAAATTGCAAAATGTGGACTACTTCAAGCTATATTTGCTAGTTGAAATAAAACCATATGCCCCATATGAAAATCTATGAGTATATGCCCTCTGGCACTGGGATAAGGCAGAAGAGGCAACAACCTTCATGCAACATTCTGGAAAACAGCATTTTATCACCGTGGCATGGGACTGACATTGGAGCAAGATCCCAAGATCCTTCTTACAGAGAGGTATCCACAAACTTTAGAAGGACCATATACACAACTGTAGATGAGTGTACATTAACTGTTTCCTTAATAGAAAAACATCCATGATTTTGACTTCTAGAATTATCTGCCTTCACTTATTCATTCCCAAAGAACTAATTTCTCTGTATGCTTGTTATTTAGAACCTTCAAATTATTCTTGACATTTGGAGACTCATTTTTCAAATTCCAGTCTTACCTAGTAACCAAATTACTCATAATAGACAGGCTCTTTTCTTGAAAGCTCCAACTGAGAAATATCACTTCAGAAATGAGGACCACATTCAGGATCACATAGGAATACAGGCTCTGGAGAATGCATGGAACCCCTGCTGAGTAGACTGGCCACCTTACCTTGCCAGGTGTATCTATCAATACACACCAGCCTTTCCTGGAGAAACACTTAATAACACCTTTGGTTTGAAACTTAACAATGTCTGAGAATGCAATTATTTTTCCTTGCTAAGAAGAACTTATCAATGCATGATTCCCTAGAAGGAACTTTCAAAAGAAAAGAAAAGTCAAGGTTTCAATTATATCCTTGTTCTACCCAGACTCTCATCTGAGTAGAGAAATTTGAAACCTATCTGTTTACAAATAATTTTTAAAGTCCTATCATGAGATATACCAAGGAAAGGAGAGACGTTGAAAAGAAGCAGGTTTGCAAACAAAGTACCTAGGAATGTCACCATTAAAATAATGAGCAAATAGGAAGAATCTAACACAGGAAATAATACAGAGGAATTAATGCCAAAAAACTCTAAGCTTGACCTTAAAATCTAGGAGGACTTGTAGCTCTGATACTTGGAGAAATTAATCAAGACTCTTGATATTTTCCAGAAATGTTTGGTAGTCATTCAAATCTTCATGCAGCAAACTGCTTTTGTGGAGTCCCAGTTGCCACAGAATGAAAAGTGAATGTCTCCAAGTCACTGTATAGCAATTAGTTCAAGAAGAAAAATTCAGAGAACTCATCTAAATTTCCTTCCACAATAAAGTAGTAATATTTGCCTCAATCCTTTCCAGGGGAAGTTAAGGAAATATATGTAATTTAGTGAAACTTCAGTAAGTTGCCTGATTCTACATTTGTTCTACAATAAAATAGACCCCCAACTGTCACAAGGATAGACACATCTGCAAAGCCATTTGTATTTGCATTTGCATTTTCTATCACCGTGTAAGCAAACTTAGTAGCTAAAAATGGCACCTACGTATTAGTTCTGAGATCCATAGATCAATGTTGTATATGTCATAACTAGTTTATATGGGTATGGTTGCAAAAGAAAAATTAAATACATCAGCTAAACTAGGGCTATTCTCGGGGGAATATATTCTGTTTATGTGCTTAGGTATATATGTACAAATATATGTAATATGTATGCATGTATGAACATGTGTGTATGTGTGAGAGAGGGGGAAGAGATGGGGAGAGGGAGAGAGGGAGAGAAAGAGAGAGGGAAAGAGAGAGAGAGGGGGAGAGAGAGAGAGAGAGAGAGAGAGAGAGAGAGAGAGAGAGAGAGAG
>JANHMN010000004.1:37225173-37251616 GCA_030674055.1 Rhabdomys pumilio
AGAGAGAGAGAGAGAGAGAGAGAGAGAGAGAGAGAGAGAGAGAGAGACTGTCAAGGTACCTGTGGAGGCCAGAAGAGACTGTTGGATCCTTGAAGCTGGAATTAACCAACAGGTAAAAGGTACCAAACATTGATTTTAAGACCTTTTACTCTGTGATATGAATTCCAAACCTTAGAGCAGCATTTCTCACCTCTGGGTCACAGTCCTTTCACAATCCTGAAAGACCCTTTCACAAGTGTTGCCTTAAGACCATCAGACAACACAGCTATTTACATTACAATTCATAACAGCAGCAAAATAAAAGTTATGAAATAGCAACAAAAATAATCTTATGGTTAGGAGCCAACACAACATGAGAAACTGTATTAGGGTCACAGCATTAGGAAGGCAGAGAACCACTGCCTCAGAATCTCTCTGGTTTTTCTCTCCATCCATACTCATCCTTCTCCCAGAAATTTTCAACCAACCTCCCACTGTTTTCTTTATTTCAATCTAAAAACATGTTTCTACTCCTCTAGCCAAAATCTGCTTAACGGTGTCACTTTGTTATTATTATTTATTTACTTTATATCCAGATTGCAGCTTCCTCCCCCTCCTCTCTTCTCAGTCCCCTCCTCTCAGCCCCCATCCACCCCTCCTCCTCTTCTCTGAGAGGAGGTCTCTCAAGGATATCAACCAGATTTGTCCCATCAAGTTTGATTGTGTTTCTGATACTAGGTAAAATTTATTTCTTCAATTTTCAGTTTTCATTTTGATGAATTGATGAACCTGCCTCTCTAGTCATGCTCTATACCAATATATCACCACACAAATGTTGTAATAAAGAATAAACCATAAAAGGATACGGTAATTCTTGAGCTTCAAACTCTTTAATATGGTACAACCACCCAATAGGTCAATATCAAGCCCCTGGCACTTGTAGCTTTGTATATTTTGTATGTTTCTTAGATATATGTTCTGTTAGTGTTACATAAGTCAAGCCTTCAGTTACAAAAGAACTTAGAATTCTTTGAGATACAGAATTTACCTTTACGGTAGTCTACGTATTTCTCACGTCTATGTGTTCGTACTGTTATCTTCAATGTATTTTCACTTTTTTCTACCTAAAGTGTTCTTTCCTTATACTCTGAAGGGCAAAATAAGCTGTTCTCTTTTTATGAACATGACTCTTACTTTAAGACTGTTCATATAATATATGTCTCCTACCTGACTAAATATAAGGAATAGATCCCAAAGGTAACTTGTGTAGAAATTTCTAAGAGATGATATTTCATTCTTTCATTTCCTTCCCAAGTCTTTGTTGAGTTACTTCTCTGTGTCATAAGTGTGATAATGACAAAAACAGGGCTGTTCTCAAGGTGCCCCTTGGTATACATTTCTAAAAGCTCTCACTTTTCATTAACATATTAAAGGTCATATAGAGGAGATGCTGATGTGGGGGAAACTTGCCACAAAGGGCTGAACAAGTAGCTCAGCAGTCAAAAGCACTGAATGCTTTCAGAAGACCTGAGTTCAGTTCTCAGCTTCCAAGTCCAGCAGCTCACAACTACCTGTAACACTCCAGCTTCAGGAGATCATAGGCCCTCTTCTGGAATCTCTGAATTGTACACGTTTATACACACAGAGGTACATGCAGATATACATATATAAGACAAAACAAATGGTTAAGAAAGATAAATTTATCTTTTCCAATTTCATGTTTGTTTCCCACTGTATAGCACAGTCTGAAAACCTGTTTAAGAAGGAAGAGAAATAACTGATCATACAGAGATAGCAAGCGGTGGCTAGGGCTACTGAACGTCACTTTCCGTCCCTAGCAGGTTAGTGTCTTTACAGTGTCACCATTCATTGACATGTTACTTAAAATGTGATTTAAAATGATGTTGTACTCCTTCTAAGCCACAAACAATAGAAAAATAGAACTGTTAAGTTCTAGTTGGAAGTTGGCAAATACTAAATCACTAATCCATCTTCTGTGATGACCCACCACAGTCATCAATCTAGCAAACAGTGATAGGCCATGGCAAATGACAAAGACACCTTTCTAGAAATCTTCCCAAATAAGAGCTTCAGTTTTTTTCTACTCAACTCTCCTAATCTCCTTTGACCAATACTAGCTAACAGCCAGAAAAACAATAAAATAAATAAAATAGAGTATTTCTTATACTCTCAATTCTCAAAGCAATAAAGTTAATGATATGTTGCCTATAAAATTTCTCATTTTCTTTTATGTCAGAAATTGGCCATAAATGAAACAATGAAAAAGTTACAGCTTCCTCAAATGTGTCTAATCAGTAAAGAACCGTTAATTAATGGGGCTGGATAGAAAGCTTTGAAAGTTATTCAAACCTCGCACCCAGAATTACACAGGTGAAAATTCTTTAAAGCTTGTGCATAAAATTACAGAGTGGCAATGAGTAGTTTACAGTTTTATAACTGTAATTTACAGTTATAGTTTACAGGTAAAGGAATCAATTGATGCCTATGAGGAAACAGAGTTTTCCAGGGTTTCATAATAAATAAAAAGTAGGAGAGACACCATGTTTCCTAATTCTTCTCTGGCAACCTGCCCATGGATCTTCTACAGCTTCTCAGGGAGCACAAAGGTTATTTGAGGATTTTTACTCCAGTACCCCATTCATACCATCCTGGAAGAAAAAGTCACTTGAGAATAAACTAAATCCTAGAGCACAGGTTTGTTCCAAGAGAAATTAATTAAGAGGATTAATCCATAGCACAGACCTGTGAAAAATACTGTAGAAACTAGTGACAGGGGCAGATAACACCGACTCATCTTTTCATAGTATGTAATGTGGCAGAGAGAAAAGCAAGTGCCTCCTTCCTCGAGTTTATAATACATACAGAGATGTGAGGAGGTTAACTGCAATTCAATATTAGGAAGCTGCTTTTTATCACAGCTGTGAAATCAAAAACAGTTTTCTTTGTAAAGTTATAGTGATTGAAAATGATCAGACAAAGGTCGAGTAACACAAAAGAGTAACACGTATTCATTTGAAAGAAAGGTTTATGAATAAACTCCAAACGTGAGCCCTCTTCTGAATGTACTTCCTTCCCTAGTGGAAGCTTACTTTAAGAGAAATTTGAATTAAGATTTGTGCATTGAGTCATTTTTTATTGTTTTATATAAACACTTCAAATGTTGTCACCATTCCAGGCTTCCCCTCTGCAACCCTCCATTTCATTTCCCCTCCCCCTGCCTCTGTGAGTCCTTAAAAACACAAAAATCTATATACTAACTGTCTTCACTACCACTGATTTAAGAGACACTATGTATCACAGGCTTGCTTCAAACTTGTTACAGGTCCTCCTGACTCAGTATCTCAAGTATGGGGTTCAACTTTGCAAGTGATGAATTTCGCAGAAATGAATTCAATGAATTTAATGCATTACCACACCTGGCATTAACATTGCTATTTCTTGTTAAATTAATTTGATGTACTAAGTGCTTAATGGAGCAAATATGGATTCTGGAGTAGTAAAAGTTACAAAAATAAATATAACATAGTCCCAGTCATAAAGCATATCTGAATCCCATAAGGTACTCAGCTATACATTGGAGACATAGTGTGTAAATCATGAATACCCTATATTATCAAAGCTGATGTGCACATAACAATGAATATGAAATTATCATCATGTGGCAAAATATATATAATTATATCCTCTAATAATTTTAGTATTTTTGTCTCAGAATTTGAACTAATTCTACTACTGCCAATTAAAGTTAAATACATTTTAAAGGTAAGTTAAAATAATTACTTCACTTCTAATGGAGGTTAAGTAACTTTTCTCATGTCAGATTCTTAAGGATAATTACTATTTATATCTTCTATGTGTGTTCTTATCTGAGTCTATATGTAGTAACCTCAGATCATCAGGTATAGAAAGGGGGAACAAAAGACTGACATACATAGAATGCATGCTTCATTCCTTACTATTATGTGTATTATCGTGAGAATAATGGAGTATCTTTGAATCTCTATATCTCATTTATATAACTGGAATAAAAATATTTTTCTAATCATTAAAATAACTTGAAATTTGAGGTATTTTATAAAATATGTTACCACTACAAAAAATATATTTTTGCTGGTCATAATTATTACTCTTTTAATTTTAGCACTCTATAGGCTGGATTATCTTATTATCGACCTCAGGTATACAGTCAAATCCCAACTTCTATTTCCATGGCTTTGCCTCTAGTTCAAGGCACTATCCTTTATGTTGCTGAGTCCCAATAGTAGCATTAAATGGCTATTTTGATGTATTTTTGGTTCATTATAGATCAGATTGTGTCCACTTACCAGTGTGCTTATGGTTATCTAAATTCATTGCTGTGGCCTGGAAAGACCCAGGGTCTCTTGGTCTGTTTCTTGTAGTCTTGTCCACCAGCTTTTTATATCTTATCTCTTGTCAACTATCCATTGCTCATCATGACCAGCTACACAGTTTTAGAACAGGTCAAACTCATAATATCTCTCAAGGTCTTTCCATTGGCTAAATCCTCTATATCCTCTTAGCTCCATTAAGATAGTTCTGCTTCCCCTACTTAATGAGTTATTACTAGCCCTTTTAATTATGCCATTATTCCTAAATAATTTGGGGAAATATTTAGACACATTCACTATTACATCTCAATTTGTTACTTCTTAAAAACTCAAGTTACTTATTCAATACATATCATTCAGTTAAAAGTCTATTATAACCCAGCTTGTCTTTTACATGAGAAGTCATTTTTTTTCTTTTTATATGCTCATCTTCCAACTCTTTGCACACTGCATCAGGCAGGCCCAAGTACTTGGTGAAACTCCAGCAAAGGATAGTTCCTTTATTGTAGAAAGCACTCTCTCAACATTAGGTTTGACACCAAAATTTCCACACAACCTCACTAGGTCTCCTTTTATGCCTTTAAAATTTCACTAGACTCAGATTTTTAAAGAGAATAAAATATGTCATGACCAACTGCTACAAGGCTCTCTGGTCACCAAATAAGTATGATTTAAGAATTCCTAAAGATTTGTTTAATAAATCACATTTTACTCTTGACAAAATCTTCACCAGAGTCCTAGCTTGAAAATTTTAAGGCATTAAAGTAAGGTTCTGTATAATAAATAATTTCTAGAATTGATTTTTAACCTTCTTTTCCTGCTTTGTGTCCCTAAACAGTAACTCACTCCTTTTTCTGAACCACATTGCCTCACCCATCTGAAATTGTTTTTAATATATAATGTAGACAATATTTATTACAGATAATTAAATCTTCCATGTTTTTCTGTAAGAATTTAATTTTGTTCATAAGTGTATCAAAAGTAGTAATTTAAAACTTGTATATTAACACTTTTATTTTTAATTTCAGAATTAGAAATAGCAAAACACAAAACCCATCCTGACCAATTAAATCAGTTTGTGGCCATTCTAAGATTTTTATAAGTCTGATACTACTGTATTTTCCAATATGAAGACAATAACTTGAGTATCCAAATTTCCCAACATGTCAGTCATTATATTACATCTGCCTGTGTCAATCAATGGTTGGAAGCATCATATGTGGAAAAAAACATGAATTAGGGGAATATAAGTATAGAAACTTATATTATGATGAGCTCCTTAAACCTCTCTAAGATTCAATGATAACAGGCTTTATAATAAATTCTTACAGAAAAAATATTACTAGGCTTAAATGACTTATAAACCTATAAATTATACAAAGTATAACACAATATGATACCACGTTACAAGGATGAAGCCAAAGGCTATTTATTCTTTAGTTAGTAGTAGTAGAGAACAAAGATGTTCTTAAGCAGGAATATCTGGCTCCCAACCATGACTCTGTAGACCATTAGCTGCTTAGTAGCACAAGGCACAAGACACTCATTTCTCCTGAGTCTCCTTGTCTATACAGTCAGGAAGTGGGTATTTCCTGCTGTGATATTATAGGGCAAAGGCTCTTTGAAATCAGTTGTTATTATTATATTTATCTCTGTATCTTCACTGCATAGTAGACAGCACATAATTGTCTCACCACTGAATTTGGACTGAACAAAACAGAACTATAGAATAAAGAGACTATAATAGAAAAGGAATTGTTTTAATATCTGTTAAGGGGGAAAGTAATAAGACTTGGTATAAATTAGTAACAGAAAAGGAAGAAAAATACGTTGGCCATATTACAAATGAAATAGGAACCAACTGACTGGAGGCAAGATGGATTCAAAGTGAATATGGCTTGATTATCTACCCCAAAGATCTCATGGGTAGAAAAACAATTAGTTCTCAATGCAATGTTCAGAGCTGGAACTTTTGGTAAGTTACTAGACCAAGATAACTCTGCCATAATCAGTAGATTCATCCATTGATAATTTCATAATTTCATAGCTAATTAGGAAGAGATAGAAACTAGGACGTGGGATCTAGTTGAGGAAATATGTTCACTGGGGGTGGATATTCCAAGTTTATGCCTCTTACAATCAATGTCTCTATTTCTATCCTTCTTGACTGCCACGAAGTGAGCCCCTGTGTTCTGCTATGTCCTTCCAGAATGTACTACTTTACTACTGGTCTAGAAACAGTGGAGTCAGGCAACATAGGCTAGAATCTATTAAATTATGCGCCATAATAAGTCCTTCCTCCCTTACATTATAAAAACATTTTTGTAATATAAGGGCATTTTAAAAAGAGAGTTGATAAAATAAAACGTTTTATACCTGAGGGATGTTTAACTTACAGAATTTGAGTTTTAACATAGAAAAGAGAATCCTCAGAGAGGAATGGATTACCTGTCACAAGTCTTTAACCAATAAATAATATAAACCTTATTTTTGAGTATTAAAAACTATAGAACATCACTTTGGAATACCCAAGTTTTTGTGTGGTTACAAGATTAGATATTTGAGAGTTACTAACTTTGGTTATTTTGGTTCTCCCTGTGACTAAAGACTATGAAATAACTTGTATGTAACAATTATAACTTCTAAAACCAAAAGACACATAATTACTCAAAACTACGAAAGTATAAATAACTGTGATTGCTCACCTGTGGAAGGGCTATCACTGTTGACTACATCTGTCTGTGCATATAACAAAATTGTTGCATATCTGCTGTTGCATACATCAACCCACAGATCTATGGTAGCTGGCACAGGATCAAGCCAGTCAGAATTATAGCATGCGTAAAGTGCCCAAATTCTAATCCTGATGAGAAGAGCTACAGGCTGTTAATGGTTGCTGACTGGGAGAAAGCCACTCTCCTTTGGAGACAGATGTAGGTAACACAGGTTACCCATACCCCAGTGGATGGCCTTGCACCCATTTGCATACAGATAGGATTAATTAAACTCAGGTTATTAATAGTAATTTTAAAAAGGAAATGATAAGATGGGTGTGAAAATAAATAGTAACACTTGGAGAGATGTAGTGGAAGATGGATATGATCAGAGTATGCCATATAAATGTGTGAAATTTTCAAAGAAAAAAAAACAATTATTTTTTTAAAAAAAACTGTGATAAATGGATCTAGATAAATGGTTCAGCAAGTTAAGGGTACTCCATGTTTTTGCAGAGAAACTGGGTTCCATTTCTAGCACCAACATAGTGACTTACAACTGTAACCGCATTCTATGGGATCTATTCCTCACTTTGGCCTCTGGGACACTATATGTGATGCACATACATTTGTACAGGGGGAAAAAGAAGCCTTATATACCTACAATAAAATAATCTGTTTAAGAGTAGCCAAAGGGATGTTGAGACTGTTAGGGTCATTTATTGCATTAGTAATAGATAATTTGAACAGGCATCTTCGGAGAAATCTAGGAAAAATTAATAGGCAATAGAGAGATTACAAATCCTAATCCTGTCTTTTGAGTGACATAAATTGAAGAAAGCTAACCTAGTTCACTACAGGAATTAGAAAGAATGGGAAACAACATTCTCTATACTGTTACCACGCCCTTCTCAGTGTCTATTTAAATTGAAAAATATATGCAGGAGATAAGTCCAGTTACTTAATTTCACAGATGAACACAAAGATGTGCAATGTTATTATTTACAGCAAGGTGCCCAGACTCCAGTTGATTCTTGACACTGTGTTGGTTCCTCAATCTCATGGGGAAAAAAAGATCCCAATTTTCAATTTACATGGAAAGCCTGGTTTGTACTTCTTTACTCAAGAATTTCAAAAGATCAATTATATAACCAACTACATTTCTATTTTCAACTGGAAAAAATGTAGGACACAGTTCAGTTTCTTTCAAGTAATATTTGGGAGCCAAGAGTTTAGTGACTGTGAAGTTTTCTTTTATTACCCATAAGTCTCAAGAGAAAATGGTTCTCTTTTAAGATTTTTTTTTTTAAAAAAAGCTTGTTCTCACTTGCTACTTCCTGAGGCTTTCTTCTAACACCCAGGTGAAGCAAAAAGAAAAGAATTAGTCTAAAAAGGAATTTGTAAATGAGCTCAGAAAATGATTCTCCAAAACTTAATTATTAGACAAATCGCAAGAAAAAGAGGGCTGTTTATCAAAGATTTCTGCAACAGAAAACTCTGATGGCTTACTACAGCTGGTTCCACATTTCAGTTGAGTACGTTGGCATATATAACATCCACACCACTCACTACATAATGAAATAATCCCATTCAATTTTCATTCACTCTATTCTATGCTGTCTTGTTCAGGTATACAAACTTCCAAAGGGCACAGGCTGTGTTAGTCTCATATTTTATTAAATACTCAGGACCTAGCATGGAGCCTGCTACATAATAGGTCCACAAAATAACACATGCTGTATGAATGTAAATAAACACAAAGTTGCCTAGCTGGCACTCCAAGATATCCCTGTGAAATAGAAGAGAAGAACAAATGAGATCAGAGAACATGATGCCAATATAACTATTAGACCACACATCTATAAACCTAAGGAAACTAAGATTGTCAGAAAGATGTCCTCAGGATGAACTTCCCCCAAAAGCTGAAACCTAGGCTGAACTTTGAAATTGATTTGACACTATATATTCTCACTTGCTTTTAATTACAACCCAAACAATAGAGATTGTTACTACATTAAAAAAAAGAAGTAGGTCTCAGGGAGACTAAATAGCTCCACAAGCTTATGCTGTTCTCATTAATTAACATGTGCTTTATTTAGCTATAAGGAAGCCATGGGAGGAAGTAGGGGGTATTGGGAAAAGTTTTAAATAACAAGGGAAGACTTCTGATATTTGGAAAAGGAGGAAGATATTCTAGGTGTGTGTATACTTACTTTAACTCTGGGAGTTAAAAAAAATATTTCAAAGACAAAATATAGACAGCTTTAAGAAAAAGGGTCAAATGTGGCTTTAACAACTTATGAGTACATTATTTTATTCCACAAACAGATGTGCTCTTAAAATTTATTATATTTTAGGCACTGGAGGCACACAAATGAAATTCCAAACATGACTTCAAAACACTCTAAATAAGAGCACAGAGATCTATTTGGAGAGGATTAAAAGGAGAGAGGACATGGAGCTGATGCCCCATTCAGGAATAGAAAAACTTAATACAGCTAAGTAACAATCTTCATGACTTGAAAAGAGAAGTTCAGGTTTGTCATTAAGTGAGGACATTGAAGAGGAACAGGGGGTCCATGTCACAAAGAACACACCTGGTTCTTGTAATACATGTCTGTATTACATCCATGAATCAACCACCACTTTATATAAATCTGCTAACAAATCCAAGACCAGATACTAGAAATGTTTATAATAAAGCTTTATGATATATGCAAAATGGTCACCAAAGATAGACGCTGATATGGATGTCAAAAAGTGCATGCTGACAGAAGCCTGATATGGCTGTCTCCTTAGACATCTGCCAGAGTCTGACATACCCAGAGACAGATGCACACAGTTAACCATTGATCTGATCAAGGGTTCCCAATGAAGAAGTTAGCGAGAAGACTGAAGGAGCTGAAAGGGTTGGTGGCCCCATGAGGATAGCAACGATACCAACCAACCAGAGCTCCCCAGGGTCTAAACCACCAGCCTAGGAGCACAAAGGAAGGGACCTATGACTACAGCTGTATATGTAGGGGAGGATGGCCTTGTCGGGCATAGGTGGGAGAGGAGATCTTTGGTCCCATGAAGGCTGAACACTGAGTAGGGAAGGGGGAGGAATTCAAGGGTGAGGAGGTGGGAGTGGGGGGTAGGTGGGGGATGGGATAAGGAGTTCCTGGGTGGTGGTGGGAATGGGGTAAGGGAATAAAATTTGAAATGTAAATATAATATCCAATAAAAAAGGAAAAAATAATATATGCAAAATGAATTTCCTATAAATCAAAGCCTTGATAGCTGTGAATATTTGATGTTTATTTCCCTCAAACTACCAAATTATGGTGAAAAGAAAAGAAAAATAATCCTTCTTTAAAAGGATCTATTAACAAAAGAGATCTTTGGGGACTAAGACACTTGTCAGTAACAAGCAACAGACTATACCTGCCTCCCAAGGGGGAAGAAGTGAAATTTTAAACCAATCCTCATTGCCTTAAACAAAGCAAATAGCCTTAATACTAGGCTTCAAACAAGGTAGTAAAACTGTAGTGATTTAAGAAAATATCCCCTTTCTATGTTTTTCATACAGAGATACAGCAACTGCCTAGGCTTAACTGACGCCTTTCCTCATCCCTGTAAATACACACACATATGCACACATGCATGCACACACCACAACCTGATTCTGGCTTTCAGGAATAAAAAGTTATCCTTATTATATATTTTTATTTTCTGTACTAAGTATCCTTAGGCAGGACAATTACCCTTCGGTGTCTTATGTCTTCTAAATACAACTGTCAGAAGAACAGCTACTTTACCTTTCTTTGCAAGAGGGCTGCAAAGAAACTTTCATGAAGTAGGGACTAATGTGTAAGAGAACCTTCCTCTTGAAAAAAAATATTATGGGTATATGTGTGTGCCTACATAAGTATATGTCCATCAAATATGTAAGAGGTTGTGGGGGCAGAGAAGGTAAGATCCCCAGAAACTGGAGTTATAGAGTGTTGTGAGCCTTCATGTGGGTACTGGGAGCCAAACTCAGGGCCTCAGCAAGAGAACACGATTTTTTTAATTAAAATTTTTTCATATATCTTTTGATCATGCTTTTTTCTCCCCAAAATCTTCATAGATCCTGCCCAATTTTATGTTCTCTACCTTCCTTTCAACGGAAAAAAAAAAAAAAACACTGACACTGGGTGGTGGTGGCAAATGCCTTTTCCCCAGCACTCAGGAGGCAGAGGCGGCATTTCTGGTTTTGAGGCTAGCCTCATCTACAGAGTGAGTTCCAGGACCTCCAGGACTACACAGAGCAACTCTGTCTGGAAAAAAACAAAACAAAACAAAACAAACAAATAAAACAAAACAAAACAAAGAAATAAAACAGAATTTAAAAAGTGAATTTTTCTTTCCTGCTGGATATCAATTGAAAATAGCTTTGTGCTTAGGGATCGCTAATAGTGTTCAGAGTACCTTCCATAACCATGAATACTATTCTGAAGGAGTAAATTTCTAATTGGGTTCCAGCTTGACTTCTCCATATTTGATGACATAAGTGCATCCTAAGCCCTCTGGTGTAAGTTGTCACTTCCCATAGTCCCTTCTTTAGGAATCTCTCCTATTCTTTCCCTTTTTAGCCTTTTTCTGGTTTAATCTTTATCTTTCAATAACACTATAATCAATAAACAGTTTTAACACCTGAGTATTTCTACAGTGTGGAATCTGCCTTTCCCTATCAAAATATGTGATCACCATTTTCAGATTCCAATTCCAATGTCACTCTGTGTTCACTGTTTTAGCGTCTCAGTAAGTAGATGAAAACTCTATGCCCACCTGATCCAAATGTCACTTTTATTTCTAGGACAAACTTAACTAACAACTAAAGAAAACGGAACCCACATATGAAGCAGTACTTTGATAATAAATCACACATTTGTATAACCTATGAATCATTCTTTATAATTGGAACAAATAATTTTCCTATAAATCAAAGCCTTGACAGCTGTGACTATTTGATGTCTATATCCCTTAAACTGCCAAATTACAGTGAAAAGGAAAAAAAAACACCCTTCTTTAAAAGGAGAACACATTGAGAGAAGAGATTGTTAGGGACAAAGACTATTGAATCAAATATTTATTTTATCCGTGGTTCTGAAGCTTTCTACTGCTACAACCCTTTAATACAGGTCCTCATATGTGGTGACCCGCCAACCATTTTCATTGCTGCTTCATAACTGCAATTGTTCTACTGTTCTGAATCATAGTGTAAATATGTGACATGCAGGGTTTGTGATAAGCCACCCCTGTAGTACCTGCAGCCCACAAATTGAGAATCCTGGTTTGGATAAAGACTGAGGAGACTTGAGGTGATTCCAATGATTTATTTCTACACTTCAAAATTGTGTTCACAACTTGGCTCTTGGGTAATTAAAATTTGAGTCTGATACTAAATTTTTACCTTAGTAATATGTCGTATATTCAAACATTTCAATTTCTGAGTTAATAGTGCTTTCTCGTGTTTTTGTGTGACAAATTCTAAATATCTCTCAAAGGACTGACATTCATTAACTTCAAGTCAGGGTCACTGTCTCCCATCTAGTTCTATGGGTGTTACTATTATTCAAAAATTATTCACCACTGTTCATGGGAAGAATAGGAGGGACTTCTAGCCAGTGAGTGGCAAAAGATGTAATCAGAGTAACAGAGGATTGTGTCCTAGAAACACCTCTGCTTTCTCCAGGTCAACTTCTCTAAGTTTTAGAAACTAGAACCATCAGAGTATATTTTGCCAGAAACTTTAAAGATATATATGCAAAGAAAACATGTATCAGTGCCTATGTTCCTTCAACTTGTCAATACTGTCCTATACATCACCATTTAAGCCTTAGTTTTCTTTTCTAGCAAATAAGATGAGGTCATATAGGACACCCACATCACACCATAAAAACTGTACTTTTCCTATGCGTATTTTTGTATACCTAGAAAATAAATATCTGTTTTACCTTAATGCCAATAATACACAGATTAACTCTGTTAAACTGATAGAAGTTTTAACATCCTAACTTCACTTTTCTTCTACTACAAGGAATATAATACCACTATCTCAGAGCTGCCACACTGGTTAAGAAAAACAACAAAGTCAGAGTACTTTGTGGCTATAAAATAACCACAAGGATGACAGGAGAAAGGAAGAAGGGAAAGGTTCTTTCTTTCTCATATATTGCATTTAGGAGCATCTTTTTCATGAGAGTCAAGGACTGACTCCACTGACAAGATGAGCAACAGAACAGGATGAGAGGGAATCTATTCATGTTATCTGAATGAAACCTCATATTTCTTGTTTTCTATTGAGTTTTGTTAACCAGTATCAAAGGGAAAATCAACAGAGGCAGTAAGTGAGCTTCCTGTAAAAGGTCTATCCATCTGTGCAGTGAAGAAGCCATCAGTCCTGTAATTAAAATGCAATTGCCATCTCTGCTGCATCCCAGGATGGCCATTCCATCTGTATGAGAGATGGGGAAGGGGAAATAACATCTTTTTGCACTTCTCTAGGTTCATTAAGTTTATTCCATTTCTATTAATTAATCTAACTACACAGGGGGCTCCTTCTTACTTTGAAAGCAGGGTGTCACACACTATACTTGGGATGTCTGAAATTGCTAGCATTTTTAAAAACTCTGTTCCAGTTCATGTTACAGAAAGACTTAATTACTTCTGACTAAATGTGTAATTAAAATATGTCATCAGCACAGGTTCACCTGCATGTGTAGGTGTTGGTGTGCATACCCATGTGACAGGCAAAGATGAATCACCCAGAGACAGCATGCAGTGAAATTTTGTTAAGTGGCAGCATGATGATTCCTAAAGAGAATTTCAAAGGAAAGTCATAGAAGAACATAGGAGGATATATAAGAGAACTTCTGTTAAATCTTATATTAGGAAAACAAAATCACACACAAGAGTAAATCCTGACAGAGATGAAATGTCCTGGAGAGAAGGAACTGAGCTAGAGAGTGACCAGGCATGGAATCAAACAGGAAAGGAAGCCAAAGGAAAACGGCACACACATGATGAATGTGAAACAAGACTGTGGTTAGAAAGGTAGTATGTACAAGACAAATCTAGAAATGAGAAAAGAGCTGAAAACCAGAGCAGAAAGATCTGTGTTTCTTCCTCTTCAAACTTAAGGCGTTTGGCCAAATGCTTTTTTAAGGCTTTCTTCAACTATTATTTTATAATATTGTTTTATCTGATCTTTTTTTTCAAAATATCATCCATTTCCTAAGATGAAATGAAAAATAAAAATATTTTAATTAATTAATTTATTCATTTTACATCCTGATTGCTTTTCCTTCCCAGTCCTCCCTCACACAGTCCCTTCCCCGACCCCTATTTCCTTCTCTTCTCAGAGGGTGGAGCCCACCCCTGTAATTCTCAACATATATAGAGTCTATGCAAAAATGTGTCTTTACATATCTTAATGTAGTAGTCTGAATAAGAACAGACCCTTGTAGAGTCATATTAGAATAAATACTTGGTCCTCAGTTGTGGAACTATTTGGGAAAAAATGAGAAGGTCTATTGGAACTTGTTTGAGACAGTGACAGAATAATATAAAGTGTTAAGTCAGTGAAAATAAATAAGTTCTCTATGACTATGTATACTTTTAGAACAGGAAATACTAAAGCAACCTGAAGAACCACAAGCAGTTACTGCTTCTTGCTGAGCCAGGTAATAGTTACAAAACTGAAATTAATAGAAAGTTCAAATTGTTGTTTCACTGACCCCTTCAGACTCCTTGGTTATAAATGTGACCCAAACTCCTCAAGAGATAAACTCACTCATTCAAGTTTGTTGTACCCATTCTACCAACCAAATGAAGAGTCTATACCGATTTACTCCTTCATTTTAGCCTTCAATTAAGCAGGCTGGCTGAAACAGTGGGTTTATATAGGAAAATGATAAGTGTGATGGTAGCTTCTCATTAACCACCATTAATTAAACATACTTGTAGCTATGTCTTTCAGGGAAAAATCACAGAGGATAAACAGAGAATGCAAGATTCATCCACAAGGTGAATAGCACATGCCAATGTCTTGTGTCTCAAAATAAACAAAGAGTAAACAAGAAAGAAGGTTGATCACCATCATTTCCTGCACTCTCACTCTCAGCTGCCTCAGCCTACCATAACTGGGAATTGGTCCTTTTGCCACGCTTTCTCCTTTCTAATGGACTTCATTCCCCTGAACTATAAGCCAAAATTAAATCACCACTCCCTTAAGTTGATTTTTGTGACATATATGGTCACAACAAGAAAAATAAATAATATAGTAAAAGATTGGAATGGATGTGTAGATATGTAGGATGTTACCTTTGATTCCTCCTGGAGCTATTCACAGACAAAAGTTTTAACTTTTCCTAGTTATGGTCTATCTGTAAAATGAGGCTAATAATTAATCTCGATGGTTATTTATAAAGACTAAGATATTAGGATTTTGGGTGACATGTCTAAAATAGAATAGATACTCTAAAATATGCCCTCCCACTATACTACACCCTCAACTTCCTATAAAAATAAAAATTGCTTTACAAAGAATGTTTATTTGATTTGAAATTTCTGTTCTATGGGTGAAACCAGATCCATATCAAATATGTAATCTAGATTACTTTTCATCTACATTAGTTTATGTCCATTTTATGTATACATCAAAGAGAGTGCCTAGCAATTTTGTCATTGTCTTAACACTAAGATACTCAGTATTTGAAAAAGAAAAAAAGTGATTTACTAGTAATCTATTGATATCTTTGATTTGTGAACAATGAGACAGCAAAACACAATATACTTAGATATCTTATGGTTTAACTTCTGTTAGAGGTTTCAATGTACTTAGATATCTTATGGTTCAACTTCTGTTAGATGTTTCATTTGACAGTTATTGCACATTCTTACATATATGTGTGTGGACTTTTTAAAAAGCTGATTATACTGAAGCTGGAGATAACACAAGAGTTACCATAGTTACCACAGAGAGAGTGTTGATGAGAACAGAATTGAGGAGTCCCCTGTGTAACTGTGCAGTAGACTGACATGTAGATGATAATAAAATATTATATATTTACATATACTATAAGTAGCATGGAGGATTTCCTCATAAGAACATGATATACACATCTTCATTTGAACCTTCTTTCTTGATTAGCTCCTTTGGGTCTATGGAGTTAACATGGTTATCCTGTATTTTATGGCTAATATCCACTTCTAAGAGAGTAAATACTGTGTTCTTTTGGGTCTGGGTTACCTCACCCAGAATGATATTGTCAAGTTCCATCAATTTGCATGCAAAATTCAAGATGTCTTACTTTTTAATAGCTGAGTAGTATGCCACTGTGTAAGTGAAACACATTTTCTTTATCCATTCTTCAGCTGAGAAACATCTAGGTTGTTTTCAGTTTCTGGCCATTATGAATAAAGCTACTATGAACATAGTTGAGCAAGAGTTTCTGAAGGCCCAAGCAAGGATGCTTGAATATAACTTAGAAGGGGAATAAAATAGTCCTAGGAGGCAGATGGAGTAAAGAAGTGGGTGGGAGAAGTTATGCAGAGGGGAAAGTGAGTTCAGGGTCAAGTGAGGGGAGGGATAGGAGAGACGGCCACATGGCCATGAAAATGAATGGAAATATGCAACTGGCTGGGGTGAGTAGGTGGAAGGCATCTCAAGGACATGCCAGAAGTACCCAAGAACCAACGCAGATGACCTTAGCTCTGACTCAAGCATTGCGGATATGGAACCTGAATAGGCCACTTCCTATAGCCAGGCAGGAACCCCAGTGAAGTTATAGGGACACCAATTCACCCATTAAAAAAAATATATCCTGTCAACAAAAAATGCAGGGACAGAGGATGGAGCAGAGACTTCGGGAATAGCCAAGCAATAACCAGCCCAACTAGAGACCTATCCTGTGGGCAAGCACCAATCTCTGACACTATTAATGATACTCCGTTATGCATGAAGACTGTAGTCTAGCATGGTTGTCCTCTGAAAGGCTCCACCCACAGCCAACTATAGATGGAGCTTGGAAACTCTAATGTAAAAGTTATGGGAAGGATTGAGGGCTCTGAAGGGTATAGAAACTCAACAGAAAGACCAACAATCAAATAACCCTTGGGGCTCTCGAGACCGCACCACCAACCAAAGAGCATACATGGGGTCCTTCTAGGCTCCCCATATGTATGTAGCAAATGTGCAGTTCAGTCTTCATATGGGTCCCAAACAACTGGAACATTGAGCTATCACAAATGCTGTTGCCTATCTGTGGAATATGTTCTTCTAGCTGGGTTACCTTATCTGGCCTCAGTGGGAGAGGATGTGCCTAGCCCCACAGAGACTTGATATACCAGGGCTGGGGTATACCCACGTAGGACCTCCACCTTCTTAGAGGAAAAGGGGAAAGGGGTAGGGAAAGGGACTTTGGAAGGAGGTGATGGGGCAGGGAGAGAGTTAGCAATTGGAATGTAAAGTGAATAAATTTAAAAAAAAGAAAAAAGAAAGAAAACATGATACACATTTAGGACATAATTATAGTTAAGCTTAATTTAATTGTACATAATACAATATTTAGAAATATTACAGATTAATATTTAACATGTATAATTTTTATGTTCTTATGTATTAATTGAAAATACATTTAAAAAAGAAATGTTAAGCTGATTGTAGGCAACTTTTATATATGGCCAATGTAAGAAATGTTCACACATGAGAAGCAACCTAATACCTTTGAAAAATTCTGGTTTAAACATAGATGCCATGAGTTTGAACAAACTTCTTAGGAAAGGAATATGCATAATAATCTCTCCTAGAATGTAATGTCAAAAAACATTTCTTAATTGACAACTTTGCATTCTTTTACAGAACATAGGGAATACTATAAGTCAATACGTTATTTGTACCCCTGTCCAGGGAGCTCAAAGCTATGCCAAGTATTTAAATGAAATAATTGTCTAATATTTAAATAATTTAATTATTCATTACTACCCATTTGAACAATCACCATTTAGGACCTATAAAATGTTTCTTAAGATTTATTTTAATTATGTATATGTGTATGTATTTGTACATTTGTATGCACACATGAATTATGGTTCCTACAAAAGCCAGAAGAATTAGTTTCCCTGGAGCTGGAGTGACAGGTATTTCTAAGTCACACAACGTACATACTAGGAATCAAATTTGGATCCTCTACAACATGATCTCAACAGATAAAAAGTTCCTCCAGCTCTTGGTTTTTGCTTTTATCTTGCACTTCATCAAACAATCACAGAGCAATCACAAGTGGAGAGGAAGGGAGGGATTTGGGAGAGAAAGTGTATGAGGGTGTTGGTAGAGGAGGGAGGGGAATCTGGTCTGGTATTATGTGAGGAAAAAGGACTGAAGCCCTGGGGGCCAGCAAAAATAATGGAAACAGGCAACCTCAGGGGGTAGGAGGTTGGGGGGACTGTCCAGAATGTACTAGAGACCTGGGAGGTGAGAGACCCTCAGGACTCAAAGGGGGGGACCTTAGATGAAATGCCCAACAGTAGGGAGAGGGAATTTATAGAGTCCACCTCCAGCAGGAAGACAGAGCATCAAGTGGGTTACCATCCCACAGTCAAAACGCTGACCTATAATTGTTACTGTCTGAAAGAACTTCAGGGATAGAAATGGAGAGGAGCCTGAGGGAAAAAAGGTCCAGAGACAGACCCAAAGTGAGATCCAGCTCAAGAGGAGGTCCTAAGGCCTGACACTATTATTGAGGTTCTGGAGTGCTCACAAAAAGGGACCTATCATGACCACACTCAAGAACACCCAACAAGCAGCTGAAAGAGCCAGATGCAGATATTTGCACCCAACCAACAGTCAGAAGCTGCTAACCCCTGTGACTGAATTAGGGAAAGACTGAAAGAAGCTGAGGAAAGGGTGACCTTGTAGAAGTACCAGCAGTCTCAATTAACCTGGACCACCAACCAGGCAGTATACACCAGCTGATATGAGCTCCCCAACACATATACAGCAGAGGATTGCCAGGTCTGGGTTCAAGCAGAGAAGATGTACCTACCCTCAAGAGACTGGAGGCCCCAGGGAGTTTAGAGGTCTGTTTGGGTGGGTGGTTGGTGGTGGGAACATTCTCATGGAGACAGGGGGTGGAGAGGAGATATGGAATGTGGAACAGAGGGTGGACAGGGGGAGTGAGGGGATAAAATCTGGAGTGTAAATAAATAAATAAATAAATAGAAAATAATAAATAAAACAAACAAACCCTGAGAGATACAAATGTATCCCTTATATTGCTGCCAGGTTCAACTCAAGATTCTAGGTAGTTTGTGTAGAACCATAAGACTCTCAAGGGTAGCTGACCACTGGTGATCTTGAGGGCTCAGAGACTGACCAGTAAGTTCTTGGGATTTTCTATTTGTCTCATTGATGCAGAAACAGGTTTGGGAGAATAGAAATAGAGAGGGGGAGAGGGATGGGGAGGGGGAAGGATAAGGAAGAGGGAGAGGGAGGGGAAGGGAGAACACAAAACAAACAAACAAAACAAATCCAAAACTGCAAGGCAAACAGGTACCAACAAACAGAAGTCAGAAAAGATCCATCCTTCTAGAAAAGAGATAGTCCACCATGACAGAAAATTATGAGGAAATTTGTGTTCTAACATTGCTACGCAAGATAAACACCAATCTGTCATCCCATTCTATCCATACCAACAAAAGCCAAGCAGAGAGACTCATTTAAAAATTGTATACTCTTCCCTAGGCTATAACAATATAGCCTAGGTCCAACTACCAGGTGGGTATCACTGATATCTAGCCTACATTGTTGTGGTGTCAACAGAGGTAACATAAGTACTTGAATTTGAACTTACCCTATTAGCTCTGAGCTTCTCTTCAGATTCTTTGGTAGTATAGTGGCATAGAAGTCTCACAGAAACCCAGGGGTTTGTTTTGTTTTTAACAAACTAGAACCCTTCCCAACAATGTTCAATGTTCTTCCCATGTATTCCAGGACAGGAACCTGGTAGGGAATAGACTTAAATGCCTACTGTTCTCAGTCATGAGAATTGCTAGGGCTTCTGAATCAACTTGACCTTACCAAATTTTCTGTCTGGTGGTAGGGTCAACTGCCCCACATGAAGTGAAGACCAATGAAGAGCAGCAAAGACCAGCAAAGATTGGCGAAACATTGCCAGCATCACAATGTAAAAGCATCCTTTCAGCATCACAATATAAGAGCATCCTTTCAGTGTCTGAGGAGTTCTACTAATGCTCCTTTCAAACACCGAAGGCCCTCACAAGTGGTTGCTTTAAGAAAACATTCTCTCATGTGTCTGCTTCAGCAAAACATCCTCTCACAAGACAGCTTCCAGAAAAATATCACATGACACAATTGAGTTTCCAAAGAAAGCAGAAATTTCCACTTGAAGCATTACTGCCCATTTGCAGAAGTACCAGGAACTGAGCTATGTGCTTTAACATGCATTGTACCATATATTAGAGGAAACTGAATCAGGAAAGTAAAGGAGCTTGAGAACATCTCATATTAAGAATTAAAAGAGAACTGAATTTAAATTTAATTCTTCAGTTACTTTGTTCTTGCCACACCACAACGTTGTTTTATTCCCAGGAGCCATACCTAAGCAATAAAGGCACCCTAGGCTTGTTGTGTGCAGATCTCAGTAGCACCACTGAGCCCTTTGTGGCTCACTTTTTCTCTAAAACAGTATCTGGTGCACAGTAAGTGGTTACTAAAGCACATTTATAAGAGAATGAATGTAAACTTAATGAAAAACACACTATGCATCCAGTTCACGAATTCCCCAAATTCATTCTTTTCCTCGTTGTTTAATATCAGAAGCAATTCTCTTGTGTATGAACCACAGTTTGTGTGCCAGACAAGTAATTTTTGAATAACTAAGTATGTAAATATTTTGCTTTTTAAATACAATACAAATTCACAGAAGAAAACCTTATGGAACAAAAATCTGTTATTAACACTGACATCTCTGCCTCAGTGGCACATCAAATTATTCTGGCAAAGTTTAATAAAAATGGGGAAGAGAAGAGAGAACTCTGGGATGTCCATCCTCACATTCCTAGGTCAGTGAGTAAGAAGAAAAGTCATAGCTATTGAAGCCAAACTAAGGGTCTTATTGATTTAACCCTAGGTCTAATCAATGTATGCAGAGATGTTCATATCTGTGCTTGTTTCCTTTCACTGAGTCAAATCTCTTTTAAACAGAGCCTAATACACACCATGAGTTTCAAAGGGCTTTGACAACCACAGTGTAATTCCCTTACAATTTCAGTGAGCAGAAAATAGTGGACAAACTGAACCATGAGGACTATGAGAACTGTTTATGCACAAAGATGATAAAGAATTGAGGTTTGAAACTGAGTCTCATAATCAGAGATCCTTCCACAGTGCACACCCATGCCTCTTCAGAGGTAAGAGAGGACTTCTTTTATGATATAAGCCTAGATTCAGGGAAACCAAATAAGCAAACTGGCTTAACTAACAGAAAGGCACTGTGCTTCCTCATGCTAGGAGCCAAGGGGATTTTAGGAGCTGGCTCAAGTTACCTCCTTGACTTGGGCACATACTACAAGTACAAAAGAAGTTGTTTTCTATGACTCCATACTACTAAAACACAGTATTAAATATTTCTAAAATTTATTGATGTAAACTAGCCTAATAAACCTTGTTTTACCTATTCTCTGCTTATGATTTTGTTTTTAAACCCACTACTCTCTAGAGTACAATTGTCATTCAGTATTCATGGCAGATTGGCTTCAGGACCTACTTCCACAGTTTAAATTTACACAGAAATGTTCAATTCCCTCATGTGAAATGGTGTGGAATTTGCATATGACCTTCACTCATCCTCTGATCTATTTTCAGTCATCACTAGATTACTTTCTATCTCAGTTGAAACAGTAGCTATATTGTTTAGGGAATAAGGACAAGAAAACAGGTATGCATGTTCAGTACAGACATTTTTACTCAGCAGTTGGTTGAAGACGTGTGTGTGTGTGTGTGTGTGTGTGTGTGTGTGTGTATACAAAATGAGCCAATTGTAGTGTGCTATTTTAAGGTACATTCATTACACACCTTAACACTGTTGGTGAGCTATCTACTGTCACTTTCTCCTTATCATTACTCATTAAAGTTCTAGCCAAACTGGTGGCTAGACACTTTTTGAACCTGGTTTTCAGGTAAAAATCAGTGCTTCTGCTCTTCTCTGTGCATTAAAGAAATGGCCTAAATATGGACTCCTGCCAAACTCACACATCCCCAGGAAATACCTATTCTTCCTTTATGATTTCAATTAAATATCACATCTTCTGCAAAGTATTTTCCAATCAGTTACAATCCTATTATTTTTATTATCTTATACTAGTAGTATTATGGGTGATAGGAATTCAAATACACACTAAGCTGAGAAAATAGATGTTCAAAGGGTTCACATGATATTCCTACTATTGTAAAACCAGTAGGTAGAAAAGCTGGGATGTAAAAGGAGCATACACATCTGACAGAACACAGAAGAAATGGAATAAGCTACAGAGAGACAGTTTTCAGTTCAATGTTAGGAAAATTTCCTTGCCAGCTGATCAGTTGAATAAGAGAAGTGACCTACTGCCAACTACAAAGAATAAGTTCCCATAACAAGAAGCTTCTAAAACGAGATTGAAGATCCAAGGACAGGCATTGTAGAAGAAACTACTACTCTCTGAATTCATACAATTCTGAATTCCAGTATGAATACGCATTACAAAAAGGGGGGTGGTGGAAGAAATTGCAGTTTCTTTCAAAGCTCATTGCTCCTCTTGTAAAATCTTGAGGCAGCATTTTTTTTTTAACCAAAGATCACTAATTCTTGAAGTTAAAAAGACTGTTAAAATAATTTATTAAAACCCTTCAACCCATTCAGTTGATCAATAAAAACCAAGTCACTAGTAAAGAAAGCAAATTCCCCAAACTCAAATAACTGGTCAGATCCAAAGCAAGAACAAAATTTCCCTGGTGCACAGGTTGTTGTACTATATGGTGTTACAACTCCTCAAAAGAGACTAAACTGTGTATAGAAGACAGATAGACTTGGTTACTCTCATACTAGAAAGCTGTACTCCAAAAATTCTTACTTAATTTGAGTTTCACTACTGCAAAATGCCAAATCCCAAATTGTCTTTCACAGTATTTTCTAGCAACCCAGATATAAAACATATTCTAAGGACATTAGTAAATTTTTCTTACATTCTTAGATAATTCATATATATCTCTATCTATCTATCTATCTATTTATCTATCTATCTATCTATCTGCAGATAGAGATAGATAGATATGTATGTAGATGTGTAGATATGTGTGTGTATGTGTGTGTATATGAATATACATCCTATTCCCTCTCTTTGTTTTGTACATTTAGAATCACTGATATTCTTCAATACTTAATATTTTATGTCTTTACAAAATTCAAATAGAATTTGACACAACTTATATAAGATAAGAGTCTTTTGGAAAAATTAGGAGAAAGACTGAGAGACCAGCATACGATTAGGGAACTCCACAAGAAGACCAACAAAGTCAACTAACCTGGACCCTGTGGACTCCCAGACACTGAATCTCCAACCAGAGCAATCATGGGATGGACCTAAGCTCCCTGCCCATAGCAGATGTGGAGCTAGGCCTTTATATAAGTCTCCCAACAACTGCAACAGGGGCTGTCCCTGAATCTGTTGCCTGCTTGAGGATGCCATTCCTCTAACTGGGCTGCCTTGTCTGGCTTCAGGGGGTGATGTGCCTATTCCTGTGGTGACTTGATGTGCCAGTATGTGGAAATACCTGAGGGAGCGGCTTCCCTTTCTCAGAGGAGAAGGGCTGGAAGGAGGAGCTGTGTGAGTGTGGGGCTAGGAAGTAGGGGTTGCAATTGTGTTGTAAAGTGACTAAATTAATTAATGATAAAAAGAGAATTGCTGTTTGGTCCACTTGGAATTAAATTTTGTATAGGGTGACAGATAACATGTCTATTTTAATTCCTCCGAATGTTGACATCAAGCTTCCTCAACACCATCTGTTGAAGATGACTTCTTTTTTCTGGTATATATTTTTGGTGTCATTGTCAAATATTAAGTGGCTGAAGTTACATGTGCTCATATTTTAGTCATCAATTTTGTTCTATTGAACATGTCTGTTTTAGGCCATTACCATATTATTTTAGTTACTATGTTTCTAAGATGTGGAATAGTAATTCATCTATTGTTTCGGCAATCCAGATTCTTTTGTAATTCCATATGAATTTTATGGTAATTTTTTTCCTATCTCAGTAAAATAATGGGATAATGATTTTGATTGGGATTGAACGAAATCTGTTAATTGCTTTGGTAACAAAAAGTCATTTTCACAGCATTAATTTTACCAATCCATGAGCATGGGATGTTTTTCCATTTTCTAATGCCAGTCTTTCTTCAGAGGTTTAAGTTTTCATTGTAGAGGTCCTTCACTTTCTCCATTAAGTTTATTCCTAGTTTATATTTATTGGAAGTTGTTGTGAATAGGACTGGGAAGTATTCTCAAAGAGCTAAAATTAAATCATTACCATATGATCCAGTTATTCTTTGGCATATGCCCAAAGGACTTGATGTCCAAAGGTACTTGGGGAGCCATGCGGCTCATTGCTTGCATGCAATTCGCAATAGCTAGGAAATAGAAACAATCTAAATGTTTTTCAATGGACAAATTAATAATAAATACATGGTACATATTCAATATGGAATATATGTGGCTATAAAGAAAAAAATGATGTCATGAACTTTGCAAGTAAATGGGTGAAACTAGAAAAGAATCATATTAAGTGAGATACTCTAGACCCAGAAAGACAAACATCACATGTTCTCTCTTATTAGAATCTCCTAGCTCCAAATAATAAAATATGAGTCTATATCCTGGAATAAGTATACAAACAAGGAAAGTGTAATGGGACCATTGCTGGAGTGGAAAACTTGAAAGGCAATAGACAAGAGAATAACAGGGAATAAGTGATGTGGTTGGAGAAATGTGAAAATATACCTCTTTAGGGAAGGGAAGGAAAGTAAATACAGAAGAAGGAGGATAAAAATACAGCAAGGATCTGGAATAGTCATAAGGAATCACACTATTAACTTCACCTAAAAATAAATCTATAATACTTATGTCTGCATATAAATATGATATAGTTTAAATGGATTTTCTCATCTAAGTTGACAAAGCTACCTCCAAGTACCAAAGACCACATAAGAAAAATTTCAACACTGGACATGAGAAGCCCTCTTTTAAACTGTTGATCAGAGTTGTTGAAGAGTCTCCCCCCAAACAGCCCACTTCTATTCCCCTTCAGTGTTCCCCAGAGCTGGAATGGAAATTTGCACTCCTGGACACCACACACTTCAGGCACAAAGCTCAGAGGCACCTGAGCTAGGCCTGACCTCAATCCTCCTTCCTGAAGATTAAATGTCATGGCATCACAAGGTACCATGAAAGGTAAGCTTGAAGTAAACAACTGTGCTAGGCTGCCTATGAATCCTAACAACTAGGTCACGGTCATCACAATTGCACAATAAGCATACAGCAGTGACACACACACACATAGCTTGGCAGTAACCAACAGCTACCTAATTGGCCTTAAGACTGGCTCACAAGGAAGGAAACCATGCCCAGTACTGGGAACCTAACCAATTACCAAGGGCTAGTGATCATAGATCTTGGAGAAAAACCTGCAACCACTACTTTACTCAACGAAAAAAACTAAATATCTGCTATACCCGCAGATAAATGTACTCCTAAACCTTCATTAATAAAAATTCTCTTAGCAACAGGTGGAAACCATTACCAAACAAAACAACAAGGAATACACAAACAAAGAAACAAAACCACAATCAGAATGCAGAGATGCGGAGCCCAGATCCATTTACAAAACATACCCCCATCTAGGACTCAGGTTACAGGGTGGAAGAGGAAGAGTTGGTGGAAGGATTTCCAGAGTCAGTACATCAGATTTGCTGTGAGACTGTCTCCTAGTAATCATGTCAGAAGCTACTCCATAAAGTCTCAGCAATATGACTTCCTAAGACCGAGCTGAACAATGAAAACAGTAAACATGGCAAATGATCTCTGGAAAGCCCAGGCGCCTCAACCCTACACAAAGAACTACAGGCGACTAAGGAATGCAGAGAGCAGGATACAGTCTTCTCCCACCCTCCAAATGTTTATCCAATACTAAATGGATGACCCTGAAAACAGTCACACAAATGACATTAGTCAGACTGAGAAGGTTATATTTAGGAATGTGTGTGTGTGTGTGTGTGTGTGTGTGTGTGTGTGTGTGTGTGTGT
>JANHMN010000004.1:37251626-37348565 GCA_030674055.1 Rhabdomys pumilio
TGTGTGTGTGTGTGTGTGTGTGTGTGTGTGTGTGTGTGTGTGTGTGTTGTGTGTGTGTGTGTAACATCAAGAAAAAAAGAGGTCATGCATATGAAAGTGAGCAAGGAGTGTATATGGGAAGGTTTTTCTTGCTTCTGTACTCTCTTTTTTTAACTTTACTTTTTGAGGATTTCATATACGAATACTTCATTTTCATCATTTTCCTGCCTCCCTTTACTCCCTCTAATCTCTCTCTCACACCAGACATCTTATACTTTAATTTTTACTGTTTTACACACACACACATATAAATTTATAGAATAAAACTGCCTGAGTTCATTTCTTATTGTTCATATGAATATATGCTTAGGAGTTAGTACTGGGAACTTAATAACCTATCCAGAGGCTCAATCCTAGAGAAAACAGATTCCTCCTATCCAGCAACCACTAATTGCTGTAGCTCTTCATCTGGGGAAGCCTTGCTAGATTTTCACTTTCACATTAGCATGTCAATTTGTGTTGTCATGTCTCTGAGCCTTAGATGTAGGAGTTAGACTGCAAATGCATCCACTGGGACTGGGACTCCAGGGTCAGTGTTTTACATATCGATCAGTTGTAGTTTTCTGTGGTGGTCTTTGTTTGAGCAAGAAGAAGCTTCTTCGATGAAGGATGAGTGATAAGAAATACCTACAGAATAGTATTTAGAATGTAGTTAGAAATTATACTAGCTTAGGAAACTGGCAATACCAGGTTCTCTTCTTGGGCCCATAACCTCACAAACCACAAGTAATAGGCTATGTTTATGGAACCAGGCATGATTTCCCTCTTAAGGACTGGGCCTTAAGTCCAATTAGGTGACTATTGGCTACATCTGGGTGTAAATACCAGTTGTGACCCCTTCAAAATATCTCACCATTCTGGTCATTTACAGGGGTGTTACAGTTGGCTAGGACTATCAATTGCTTTACTTTTTAAAAAATTAATCATTTTATTCATTTATATTTCAAATGATATCCCCTCTTCCTGGTTTCCTCCACAAACTTCCCATTCCATCCCTCCTCCCCTTTGCATCTATGAGGGTGCTCCTCCACCCACTTGCTCACTCCCACCTCACCACTCTAGCTGGGGCATCAAGCCTCCCCAGGACCAAGGGCCTCTCTCCATTGATGCCAGATAGGGCCATCCTCTGCTACATATGTAACTGGAGCCATGGATCCTTCCATGTATACTTTTTGACTGGTGGTTTAGTCCCTGCGAGCTCTGGGTTTCTGTTAAAGACTGAATAAATCAATAAAATACAGGCCGAGGTACAAAATTCCAGTTCCCCACACTTATTCATAATATCACTCCTACTACATTAGCTCTGCTGAGAGGAAGTGGATTTATATTTAGGCACCAGGAAGTATTTAGTTTACTTTTCTGTCTTTCAATTATTCTGTCACTCTGTGGCAATGCTGAAATTGTCAAAAGATCCTCATTTCCTTCCTTTGCAAGAAATGTATTTGCACTCATTTAAAAATAAATTAGTGACTACATGTGATATCTCTAGTAGGTTAATACGGATCACATTAACATTAGCTGTCAATGTTCTCAAAGGATTTGTCAATCATACCTGTTAGAAAATCAGAATACACCAATTTCTGGCTCATGTCACAAAACTTGGTACATCAAAATATATTTGACTTATTGGAATCTGAGGGAAAAATTTTATGAAAACATTTCTCTCATTTGATTAAGAGTTGGAAGGCTGGTGAATAGAATTGCTTTGTATTCAGAGTTCTGCCATGTCTCACACAGCTCTGGCTGCTCAGGTCCCTGTTGCTTCATATTCAAATTGAAATCGGACAGCAAATTGGTGTTTTCACACAGAGTTTCTCAACTTTGTGTCTAACTCATTCTCAACCACATTACAGAACTCAGAGGACTTGTACTCTTTTCTAAGTTGTGGTTGTGCAAGGGGATGGAGATTCAGTGCTGTGAGTCATATCCAGAGCCTTGTTCACGCAAGCCAATCTGTAACCATCAAAATACATCATTACACATGTACTGACCTCTCATAAATAATAAAACTCAACACCTGAATGAGTTCTCATTGTTGCATAAAACTGGTTTAAGACAGAGCAAATGCTTAGCTCAGTTTATGATCTTATGAAATTCCCTCAGGAAAAATAAATGCTTTCTTCATCTAGTTTTCAGTGCTTTCTGGTCATCTTCCAAAATCCAGTGACCCTTCAAGCCTCGGAACACTCTGACGTTATTCTTGCTTATTCACTGTCCTTTGACTTCAGCATCATTTTTAACTTTCAGATGAGGAAAAAATCTCACTGCCATAAAAGAAAAAATAAGAACCTCGATCATGTGGAGTATAGAGTTTACTAAAGTCCAAAAGACAATCACATATTTACACAAATATAAATGCCAATGTGTGTCCTTAGAAAGAACAAAGTGATTTAAGAAAATATACAATAGGTGGAACATAATTTACAATAGTATACTGACTGACTTTGTATGTCAACTTGACACAAGCTAGAATCACCAGAGAAAAAAAGCACAGTTGAGGAAATGCACCTGTGAGATCAGGCTGTGGGGCATTTTCACAATTTGTACTCAGTGGGGGAAGGTTCAGCCCATTGTATGTGGTGCCATCCCTGAGCTGGTGGTCCTGGGTTCTCTAAGAAAACAGCTGAGCAAGCCATGGGAAGCAAACCAGTGTGCAGCATCCTTCCGTGGCTTCTGCATCAGCTCCTACCTCCAGGTTCCTGCCCTTTTTGAATTCCTTTCCTGTTTTCTTTCTGTGATGAACTGTGATGTGGAAGTACAAACCAAATAAACCCTTTTTTCCCCCAAATTCCTTTTTTGTCACAGTGTTTCCTTGAAGCAGAAGAAACCCTAACTAAGACAAATTGGGAGCAGGTATTCATTAAGAAAATTTGATCTCACTGAGATTTAAAGAATAAGTTGGGAACAATAAACAAAAAGTATATTATCAGGAATATTGATAAAGCTTATTGGTAAAATAGTGTGCACAAGCTCCTCAGGTTCGGGGGACACTGGTGAGTTTTAAAAAAGAACCTGTGTAAGAAACGGAGCCTTCTCTCATAAGCCTCTATAGACAGAGACAGGCAACACAATTCTGAAATCTTGATCACTAGGCTCTCTTTCCATGATTATTTTTTTCAGGTACTAATTCAACTTTAAATTTTTTTTTAGTTATTTAAATTTCCATCTTTAGTTGGTGAAGTATATTTAGAAAATGCAAAGCTACCACAAGTTTGTTTTATGGATCCAAGGAAATCAGTTAGTATGTAAGATGTCAATGAGCCTTTAAAGAGAAAGGTCATCACAAAGGTTAGAAGCAAAGTTAGCAAAATAAATAAATAAAAGAATAAGACTTTGAAAAGCAGAGAGCCCTCCACCATTCCTTTTTCATAAAAAATTAATTCAAGTATCAGATTTTATAGGACATTTTGAGATGCATTTTAATTTTAAACGTCTCTTTTCTCATAGCATTCATCCAAATCTTGGTAGCATAAAATCCATACATGCCCATATTAAACTCCCAGTGGTAAGAGATACAATCCATTATATGAACTATGGATTTTGACTCTGTGGTCTATTCCTGGCTTTATCATTAGCATAGTGAATCTCTTTGCTGTAAGAACTTTAGTATAATGTTAATATACTTTGTCATTTCTATGGTATAAATTGTCTTACTAACTTACATAATTTTCAAAGAGCCAAATTTATTTACCTAATTAGAAGTCTATTGTCTCCTCAATATGCATATTCTCAGAAGTCAACTCAAATTTGCAAATGGGGAGGGTTAGAAGAAAGAGAATAAACCTCTTAGCATGAAAACTTCTAATTACAGCACTTCATTAGTGTGCACAGTACCTGGAATCACATAAGATGGTGTGCAACACTAGGAAACTCTGGTGATCTGTTAACACTAAAGTTCTCAAAAAACAAATTCCAGAAATGATTATGATTTTTCTGCTCTACGTGAAATATATTTTACTTCAGAAGGAAAAAAGAATATGTGAAGATTTTTTAAAATTTTGATTGAATATATGTATAAACTTGTACACACCTAGATTTAGAAGTTGGAGAGAGGCTGATAATATGGATATGTACTGGAGGAAAATAATACTTACTTTTTTGTGTTTCATCTTTTACATTTTAAAATTTTTCTTTAGAGTAGTTTAAATAATGGGGAATGAAGCTAAATAGATGAATCTCGGATGGCCAAGAAGCACCTAAAGAAATGTTCTACATCCTTAGCCATAAGAGAAATGTAAATCAAACTGACCCTGAGATTCCACCTTACACCTATCAGAATGGCTAAGACAAAAACTTGAAGTGACAGCACACGCTGACAAGGATGTGGAGAAAAAAGGATCACCCCATTGCTGGTAGGACTGCAAACTGGTACAACCACTCTGGAAACCAATCTGGCAGTTCCTCAGAAAATTGTAAATAGTTCTAAAGACCCTGCTATTACACTCTTGGGCATATACACAAAAGATGCCCCACCACACCACAAGGACACATGCTCCACTATGTTTATAGCAGTCTTATTCATAATAGCCAAAAGCTGGAAGCAACCCAGATGTCTCTTAACTAAGGAATGGATACCTCCAATGTGGTTCATTTAAACAATGCAACACTATTCAGCTATCAAAAACAGGACATCATGAATTTTGCAGGCAAATGGGTAGAACTAGAAAATAACATCATGGGTGAGGTATCCCAGATCAAAAAAAGGACATGCATGGTATGTACTCACTGATAAGTGGATATTAGTCAAAAAGTACAGAATACCCATGATACAAGTCATAGACTGTATGAAGCATAACAAGAAGGAAGGCCCAAGTATGGATACTTCAATCCTACTTAGAAGGGGGAACAAAATAATCACTGAAGGCAGAGGGAGGGCAGAATCTGGGTGGGAGTAGGAGGGCAAGGGGGGCAGGATCAGATATTGGGGAGACAGAAGAGAAGCCCAGAGGGTCAGAAGAATGTATGGAAATATGCAGAGGTTGGGGGTGGGGGATGGGTGAACTTCTAGATGGTTCCAGATATCTGGGATGTGAGAGGCTCCCAGGGCTCAATGGGAATGATCTTAGCTGAAATGCACAACAGTGAGAGACCTGAAATTTGAAGAGATCACCTCCAGTAGACAGACATGGCCCTCAGTTGAGGTATGGAACCATCCACCAATCTTCAAAGTTTTTGATCCAAAATTGTTCCTGTCTAAATGAAATGCAGGAACAAAAATGGAGCAAAGACTGAAGGAAAGGCCTCCAGTGACCAGCCCCAACTTGGGATCCATCCACACAGACACCATACTCTGACACTATTACTGATGTCATGTACTTGCAGACAGGGGCCTAACATGGATGTCCTCTGATAGTATCAGCAGCTGACAGAGACAGATGCAGATATTTACAGCCAACCATTGGACTGAAGTCAGGGACCCCTATGGAAGAGTTAGGAAAAGATTGAAGGAGCTGAAGGAGAGAGGGCAGCCTCATAGGAAGACCAACAGTATCAACTAATCTGGACCCCTGGAAGCTCTCCGGGGGCTGGTCCATAACCAAGGGCACATATGTAACAGAGGTCTGCCTTGTTTGACTTCGGTGGGAGAGGATGTCCCTAATCCTATAAAAACCTGATGCCCAAGGATAGGAATATGCTGCTAGGAAGTTGGGGTGGGTGGGAAAATGGTAAAGCACCCTCTCAGAAGCAAAGGGGATGGGGATTGGGTAAAGAACTAGGGGAGGGTAGATACAGAGAAAGGAGGCAACATTTGGAATGTAAATAAATAAAATAATTTTTAAAAATAAACATTTCAGAACAAAATGCTCACAACTAGTAGGGGCTTCAAGATTAACATTATATAGATTATATAGACTCAGAATTTTATTACTTCATCTGTTCATGCTAATGACTCAAATTCCAGGAGGCAAGGATTTCAAAATTACTCTGACACTCAGAGTTGCTCTCAGATTTCCATAGTGGTTGCACTAGTTTGCACTCTCACCAGCAATGAATAAGTGTTCTCCTTTCCCTGAATTCTTGCCAGTATGCAATGTCATTTAATTTACTGATCTTGGCCATTGTGACTGAAAGAAGATGAAATGTCAAAGTAGTTTTAATTGCATTTCCCTGGTGGCTAAGAATGTTGAATATGTTTAGTGTTTCTCAGCTATTTGTACATTATCTTTTTAGAACTCCCTGTTTAGTTCTAGCTCCAATTTTTAATTGGATTATTTGTTTTCTTGATGGTAAGGTGTTTTTTTTTGTTGTTTTGTTTTGTTTTTGCTCTTTATATAGTCTACATACTAACTGTCTATCAAATGGGTAATTGGTAAATAATTGTTCCTATGCTGTGGGCTGTGACCTTGCTGTCCTTTGCTGTACATACACTATTTAGCTTCACAAAGTCCCATTGATTAACTTTTTTTGTCTTGATGCCTGTGATATTGGTGTCCTGTTTAGAAAACCCTTTGGTGGGCCAGCGAATACAAGGATGATCTATACTATCAGTTTTAGGGTATAAGGTCTTATTTTGAGGTTCTTGACCAATTCAGACTTTTGTATAGACAATAGATATATAGATCAATTTACAGTTTTCTCTTTCAGGTCCCCTAGTCCCAGTTCACTGCCCCACGGGTTGGGGCACATTCTTCTACCTGTAATGATCCAGTATGGTTAGCACTCAAAAACCTAAGAATTGATCTACATAAATGTACAGCTACACTAATCTTGGATACATAGCCAGAGAATGTACATTGTTCTACGCAGATTTTGTTCATCCATGTTCACTGCTGCTCTAGTCATCCTAACAAGATATTAGAAACTGGATGGGCATTAACTGATAAAACAATAAAAAATGTGCTATATTTACATAATAAAATGTTCAGCTGTTAAGAAAAATGGAGTCACTACTACTAAACAACTAAAAAATACTAAAACAAAACTAAGTTTTAATTATTCCAAATTACAGAATAAGAACCTCAGAATGAAGAAACGACTTTGAGATCTTCTAACACAGTCTTCTAATATATTCAAAGATATACAAAACATGAAAATACAATTTTTAAAAAGTTTTAAAAGTCACAAGTAGATGAATAGTAACAATAGTACCTTTATGTAATTACAGAGAAATAATCTTAAATGCTCTTCTGTCCCAGTTTACAATTAGAAACTAAGCACAGCTTGGGCTCAGTATCTTTGACCTTCAATGTGGCCCATAGTAGAAAAATTAATAGTGATATTTCATTAACCAAAATAAAGTAGGCTCTAATTGTGAAGGTGATAGATGAGGGCCCAGGTGGAGGGCCAGAAGTTCAGAAGAGCAATCCATTTTGTTGGCCCACAATGAGAGAGGCATCTGTGACTCTTAGAAAATTACTATGTTTAGAGCTGGCTTGGAACCCAGACTGAGTCTGGCTTATTAGCTGAATGACTTTGAACAAGACTTTTGTTCTTTCTAAAACTGAATTTCATCATCTGTAAAATGAGGAAATTAAGCAGATAATATATCATGTGAACTCTGACTTTGAATAAATCTACCACATCTAAAAAATCATATTATGTCTTCTTATTAAAAAGCAACCTTATGAGTAAAATAAAATGCCAGGTGTATGTGAGTTCAAATCTCTGCAACTTTCTATGTGATCCTACAAAAGCACCCTTATCACTGGAAGCCTAAATTCTTTCTTCTGTAAAATGCAAATAATATGTACCCTGTATGATCGTTGTGAACATTATAGGACATATGTAAAGCATCAGACATAACATGTGAATATTTTCTTCATTTATTCTTGTTCTACAAATTATAATATAGAGAAATCGTAAGTTATTTATGATGTAACTAATTTAACTCACTAGTTTTCACTTTCAATCAATCCACTAAAACTCGAGAATGACAAAAAAAAAGCACTGACTCTGTTCAAACTTATATTTTAGAAGGATGATGGATCACACATACAAACTTACCTCAAATAAGACAAGTATGATATATGCATTAACCATGGGTCTAAAACTGTGTAAGGATCAAAATAAGGGAACGACCCACTTCAAATTAAGGGAAGTAGGAATTTAAAAAGGTTTTCTAAAAATGTCATCCCAAATGAAGCACCAAAGACTTGAGTAAAGTTTACAGCCAGAACATGAGAAAGAGCACTTAGATGGAGAGAAAGCATTTGCAAAGGCAAAGAGATAGGAACCTGTGTTTAACTCGAGGGGAAGAAATTTTTGTTAAAACAATAGAAGTTTCTTTTCTTAGCATACTTCTCATTTACTTGTTGGGGAAATTTTCATTCTTCTCAATATTTAGCTAATAATTAGGTTATTCAGGATATAGTAATGAAATCTTGTTATCTGTTACTCCAAGACCACTTTTCTAAATCAAGAGTAATGAGAAAAGCAGATTAAAATATGTCTTCTAAATGCCAAGGTACAAAATTTACATTTGGAAATTAAAAATAAATATATAGCCATTTGGATACTTCTGCACAGGAATATAGCACAGATAAAGGTTCTATAATGGCAGAATATTAGGTAAAGAGTAATGCACTAGTATAAAGTTGAAATCGGTAGCTCAGCTACCTCCAGTTGATCTCTGCCACATACTATCTTAATTTTTACCTAACTCAGCTTGAATGCAATGCTTATCATTTCCCCTTTAAACTACTATTAGCTAAAAGACTACAGGGCAATATATTCTTCCACATCCAAAATTATATTGCAATCAGACATCACAAAGTACTAATAAAGTTGACCAAGTTACATGCATACAAAATTATAAAGCTTAAAACTCAAGGTTTATATTCTCTATTTGTTTAAAAATGGGGTTGTTAATATTGTGAAAAGCTTAACCATTTTTTGTGTGTTTTATAAATGATGTTTTGATATAATTGCATTCTCTCTTCCTTTCCTCCCTCAAAACCCTCCAGTACAATTTTCTCTGCACCTCTTTAAATTAATAGCCTATTTTCTCTCTATTATTATAAGCATATCTGTATACAATATATGTAAATATATATATACATACATATATACATACAGACATATACAAGTATATGTATACATACATATATTTCTAAATATAAGATATTTGTTCCATATACTGTTACTTGAATGTATGTTTTTAGGAATGACCATTTGGCACTGGACAAATAATTCTCCTGTTCTTTCCAAAAGAAGACCACCTCTCTCCTTTCCTCAGTTGTCTGTAGTGTTTTGTATAGGCTTGAGCCCTTGGGGGCATTTCTTTATCCAAGGTTGACTTGTCCATTGTTGTCATCCCTATCCAGCTCACCATTTTTTAAAAAGACAAAAAAAATTAAAAAAAGAAAAGTAACATATAAGCTTTGAAAGAAATAAATACCAAGTGGGCAGATATTCCTGTCAATAATGCAGGTATATCCTATCTTCGCTGAATGACTTTACAAAGCAAGGCCAGGATTGCTCCATGTAATAAAAATGATAATAGAAACATAAATTTTAAAGTGATGGACATATTTCAACAGATTCCATTTATAATACATCCACACAAGACATCATTTATAATGGTTCATATATAGCTGATCTTGGTGTTGTGAAGGTGACCTGGGCTGCTGTTTGAGAAAAGCAGTGCAGTCAGGCAAAGAATTGACACATTAACTTACACGTGTACTGGAACGCTCAGTTTCACATGAGGAAAATTTATATCATTAAGAAATAGAGTAAACTGAGGACAGAGAGCATTGGAACAACATTTATAATACCAGGTTCAATCCATTCTTAAAGGAGTACACGCCCAAGTATGGAAAAAAATTACTATGACTCTAAAACTTTTGGTGGTTGAAGGGAAATATTTGGTAATACCAAGTTAGGAATGATTATTTCCTCTAGAATTAGAGGGATGGTTACAACACATGATATTTTTAAATGAATTTCCCTGGATGCCAAGATGGTTTTTCTTACTTCACTTCTCTTGCACCAAGACTCTAATGGTAAGAAACTAAGGTTTACCCCATGAAGATTTCTAAATTTTACCAGAAGAAAGGTGCTGTGTGAAGAGTTTGCAACCTCAATGCCTTACCTACTAGCAGAAAAGGAAACTGGGGCAAGCAGAACTTAAGAGTTGGTAGAAAACCTTCATGTACTAGTATGATTTTATTAAAAAGAGACACTCACTCAAAAGTAGTAGAAATACTCAATGTAACAATAGCTTTTTAATATTTGCAATATGTCAAACCAAAGACGTAACTATTCCTTTAAAATGTTTACACTTTATTAAATGACCAAAGGATAAAAACAAATCTACTGCAAACAACTTGGCCCCACTAAAACAACCAAGCAGGACATATAGACTAACAGAGACTGAAGTGACAAGTATGGGGTCTGCATGGGTCTGCACCAGGTCCTCTGTGTATATGCTATGGCTGTTGGCTTGGTGTTTTTGTAGGACTCTGAACAGTGGGAACGGGGTATCTCTGACTCTTTGGTCTGGTTTTGGGAGTTTTTTCCTTCTATTGGGTTGCCTTATCAAGCCTCAGTAGGAGGGCTTTTGCCTTGTCTTTTTATATCTTTTTGTTGTTGTTCCATTTGACTGTTGTCTCTTGGAGGCCCACTCTTTTCTGAAGAAAAAAATGGAGGGGAGTTGATTTGGGGAAGAAGGAGGTGGAGGGTAGCTGAGAAAAGTGGAGGGAGGGGAAACTGTGGTCAGGATGTATTGTGTGAGAAAACAGTATATTTTCAATTTTAAAAAAATCATAACTGAACCAAAATAATGACTGTATAATATATACATGCACTGAAAAAGAAAAACCTATGAGAAAATAAACCCCTCTTTTACCCCAAAGGAGTTGTATTAAAGTGACAGCAAACAATAAGAGCAAATACATTTCTATTGTGGTTCAACTGGTTAGGTGCATCTAGCATTTATTCTCATGTCTCTTTTCAAATAAGTAAGTAAGTAATAGATCAATAGATAGATAAATAAGTAGATGATAGACAGACAGACAGATAGATGATAGATAGATAGATAGATAGATAGATAGATAGATAGATAGATAGATAGATGATAGACAGATAGACAGACAGACAGACAGACAGACAGTGCAGCCTCCTGAGAGTCCATATCCCTTAGGAAAACAGACTTCCCTCCCCAGCAGCTATCAATCACCACTAGCTTCTCGGCAGGTGGCAGAATTTCATGAGCCCCTCCACCATCAGTGCTGGAGTTTGTACGTGCAGTAGCTACTGAGTTCATGTGTGCAACAGCCCTGTACTGCCTGCCAGTGCCAGTATCTACTACCTCTGGCTCTAGGAATCTTTCAGTTCCCCTCTTGTCCTATCACCATTTACACTAAGTGAACTCAGTGAGTTTTACAAAAGACCACAAGACCTTGAGAAGAAATAGTGGTGAAGGATAGGAAAAATTGGAGACAAATGAAAGAGGACTGTATTTTAATAAAAACTCATGATGCATCCATGAAATTCTCAATTAATTTTTAAATGGGGGAGAAATTGATATTTAGGTGTTAGGAAATCCTCCTCCATCCCCCCAAATCATCACTTTACTGTTATGTACTGAATATTTTCTACTAATTCATGCTATAGAGATTTACTTGATAGCTTTTAAATGACAAACTTGGTGCTATAGACTAAAATATAAAAGGGCTTTGCCACTGCCACTCAGAGTATCTGAGGAAATAGATAATTAGCTCACAGAGTTAGGAGTGTTGTGAGATAAAGGGAGGCTGTGAAGGCTGAGTTCAGTCGGAGGCTAATACAGTGGAGAAAACCCAGGGCCTTCCTCTCCAAGCAAACCCTGAGATCCAGCACAATGTTCAAACAGGCTTCTTCCCACTATCCCAGTCATTCTATATGTAGATATCACCTAAAGAAATGTTACTGCACGTTACCAGCCTTCCTTTTGCATTCACTCAGCTGATATGAGCACCTACTTCATGCCACACACTGATAGTTACTTAAGTTACAAATTGGAGTGAGACAGGATTTACAAAAGCTCGTGAGATTACTTGATTTTAAAAACCATAAGTCTTTGGACAGAATGCCAAATTTTGTAAAATTAATACTAGCAAATGACACGATCTTTTTCTATGTTCTCTGTATGACTTCATACAAGTTAACTTCTTTATACTTGATATTGCTATCTGCAAATTAAAATGTTAACATGTCCTTATTTCTTTCACAAGATTGTTTTCAAGATTCTGATACAACCAATGCAAAAATACATTGAAAGCTACAGAGATCCAGAACATAATGCTTATGTCACTCTTCCCCATGCTCTAGCTCTTACAGTCTTTCTACTCCATTCTCCATGAGGTTCCTGAGCATCAAGATAAACAACATAGGCATCCCACTTAGTGCTGACCACTTATCAGTACCTGAGGCTAGCATGTTACAAATAGCTGTGAGCATCTGCTTTGACCATTAAGTCCACAGTCAGAAGGGAGCAATGAATGCATGCACCCTGGTGCTCAACTCACTGTCTCCATTCTGTACAGCCCAACATCTCCTGTCAAGGGAATAGTAATATACACAATTCAGATGGCTCTTCCCACATTCACTAAAACAATCTAGACAATCTCCACATTCTCAGAAGGTTCCCTTCATCTGGACAGCCCTCACAGGTGTGGCCAGCAGCTTGTTTCCAACGTGATTCAATATTCTGTCAGGTTGACAAGTAACAGTTATCTGTGTTAAGGTCTTTCCAAATATTCTAGTGTCTTTTCTAATTATTTTTGCTCATTTTAGTTGTCCTTTGCTTCTTGATTAGGTTTACTATTAATCATCTTATTTACTTCTTTAAAGCTATTGTAAATGGGAATTTTCTCCATGAGTTTCCTCAGCATGTTTCTTATTGTTATATAAAAATTGACTCCATTTTGTATGTTGAATTTGTACACTGCTATTTTGATTCAATTATCAGTTTAAGTATGAGTTTTCTGCTGAGATCTTTATGCCCCCTTATTTACAGATTCGTACCAGCTGTAGAAAGTGCTAACTTGAACTCTTCCTATTTGTACCCTTTTAATTTCTCTTAGTGATGTAACTAACACTTCAAGAACTATACTGAAGAAGAGTTGGAAAAGTGGACATATTTAATTCCTGGTTTTGATCAATATGACATCATTTTTTTTCATTCAGTGTCATGTTGCCTGTGTTGCTTCTCATACAACTTCATAATGTTGAGATAAGTCTCTTCTGGTTTCTTTGGAGCTTTTATTATGAATAGATACTGGATTTTGTCAAGGATCTTTTGTGTATCTGTTGAGGTAATCATGTGATTTCTTTTCATTGATTCTATTAGTGTGATGTATTATATTTCTGGATTTATGTATGGTGAACCATCTATGTATCTCTGGAATGGAGCCAATTTTGTCATAAACTTTTTGTATCCTTAACTTATATTTGGAAATATTTTATGAGAAATTTTGCATCAATATTTATCAGGAATACTGACCTAGAAATTTCTTTTTCATTGTTATATATTTATCTTGTTTTGGTGTCATATAATACTAACTTCATAAGATGGTTTGGATAGAACCATCTTCATAAGATGGCTTCAGGAACAGTTTTGAGAGGCACTGATATTAGTTCTCCTTTAAATGTCTGGCAGAATCCAGAAGTGAATCCACTTAGGCTATGTTTTTAGGTGAGAACCTTTATTTCCTCTTCAGTCCCATTGTTATTAAGATTACTATTGTATTGGGATCATCTATGCTTTAACATCTAGTAATGATTGTTTTATAAAACTAGATATGTCCATGTCCTATTCACATGTATTTAGAATTGCAATATACTCTTGAGAGTTTCTCCCTTAATCAATTTGGTTGGCTTCTTTAGTTCTCCTGACTAGTTATGAACTGAAGTGTATAATTTCATAAATTGATTTGACATGTTTGTTTTATATTTTATTGAGATTGCAGTATCTTATTGCATCCTTTCACCCTAAGTCTGTGTATGTCTATGCCAGTGGTGCATTTCTTGCAGGCAACTAATAGATTAAGTACTGTTTTTCTTTTTTAAATCCAATTTGCGAGTTTGTGTCTTTTAAATTGGAATTAACACCATTTACCATTCAGAATAATTGTTGAATGATGCACACTGATTCCTGTCATTTTATTATTTTCCTAGTGCTTGGGACTTTGCTAAACCTCATTTTCTTATTGACTGCCCTTGTACCGTTTATTCTTCCCTGCATTTAGCTTTCTCTTTGGTGTGTGGGAGACATTCAAAGGAGCTTCTATAGTGCTGCCTCAGAGATCACCAATTCCTTTAGACTGAGTTTGTCCTAGAACATATAATTTTTCAGTTTTGAAGAATGGCTTTCTTGGAAATCATAATCAGGGTTGTTAGTTACTGTGTTGTAAATCTCTTATATACCTCATTCCAATATCTTCTTCCTGGCTTTTATTTTCTTTTGAGAATTCTGCTGTATTCTGATTGGTTTCCCTTCATATGTAACATAGATTTACTCTCCTATAGCTGTTAATATTCTTTCTTTGTTGATATTTTACCTGCAATGTAGTACAGGAAGGTCCTTTTTCCATCTTACCTGTTTGATGCTATAAATGTCTCCTTATTTTCATGGCCACCTTTTCCCTAGCTTTGGAAAACTCTCTACTGAATTTATTGGCTATATTTTCTGTGCTTTGGGACCTAAATTTGAACTCAAGGTATTTTTTTTACTGTTATCCCATATTTATAAATAGCAAATGTTCTATTCCTGCTTTCTTCTTTTATACCTGTTTTATTCTTTGTATTTTTGGAATTGTCTTCCAGCACCGATATCTAGTCTTCAACTTTATCCATTCTGTTGACCAGACTTGGTGGCATGGGCCAATACCTGCTAACCCCTATTATCTTCTTCTTTCTCTTTCTCTTTCTCTTTCATATACCACTGAGGATAAATATGACATGTCTACAGTAGTCACAGTTTAAGACATGGAAATTATGTAGGAGTGGGCACAGAAAGGAACACTAATCCAGGATTGCTTCTGTTTAACTATATGAATTGTAAAAGGGAAAAAGAAACTCTGTCTGTTCTCCAGGGAAGAAAACAGATAGAAATATGGCTAAGAGGGAAAAATAATCCACCAGAGTAAGCTGCCCTCTGGGGAGACACCATAGAAATCTTATGCTGCATAATAGAAGGCTGCAAGAAGTTCAGGCTCTGAGTCTTCAGAACAGAAATTGTCCTGCATATATCTGTCATGGAAAAGTTGGAGTTTATGAAAAAGGCCTTGTTTTTTAATGAAGATAAGTAGCATTAAGCAAATAACCTTATCTTATTGGAAAGCCTGTGTTGTACTATTAAAAGATGCAGGGGAAAAAAGAAGCTAAAATATCTGGAGAGTCTGAAGTACTTTGGTGCTCATGTTCTTGACCTCAGGTTTACACTTCGTCTCACTTGGAATGTTCACTTTAGAAATATGCCACACAAATTAAGGAAAACAAGAACTTCTAAATACTGATTAGAATAACAAACCAGAAAAGCTATGGAACAGAAATGATTTTTGTTTAATAATATAAATGGAAGATAATACAGCAATTTTAATTTATTAACTAGAGAAATATCCCTTTTCTAGATAGTCAAACACAAAAGTAGATATATGAACACTATAGAAGCCAGTCTTCCAGGGTTTTACAACTACATAAAACATCAAATTTAAAACACTGCTAAAAATTCTTCATGCCATGTTACACATCAGTGTCTAGAAATAAAGTCAAATGTGTGTTCAGCAGAGGATGACGAAGGATTTGGAATATATGTTATGACAGAGTTCTTTCCAGGAACATCAATTATAGCACAGAAGCAGGTACATTATCTGGGAAAAAAAGCATCGTTTTCTGTGTCTGACATGGTGCATGGTATCTAATTGGACAGCAATAGCATTTATTGTGTGATCCTGAAGTAACTTAAAGGTAAAAGCAATAGTGGAAGTACATTTTCTACATTTAAGTCAGGTAGTCATCAGATATATCAGGCAATGGATATACCATAATATAGTTACTTGAGAAGAAAGCCACTAGATCACTTCCTTTTCTCATTGCTGCAATTGAACATATGATAGAAAGAACTTCAATAAGACAGGGTCCAGATCTGCTTAGAGTTACAAAAAATACAGTGCTTTGGGGCAGGAAAAATGGGTGGCAGGAATAAGAAGCAAGCGACCACACGGTGTTCCCTTGTCAAAAACAAGAAAGCAATGATTTTTCTCCTTTTCATTTAGCTTGAGTTTCCAGCATCTGAAGTTATACTGCCCACATTTAGAATGGGTCTGCTAACCTAACCGAGATAACCCTTCATTAACAAACTTCTCTGCCCAGAGATTTGTTTCTACAATTATATTATATCCTGTCAAATTGACAAGATTAATCATATCAGCAAATAAAATATTAATAGTGATGTTATCCAGCTTTCCATCACAAGTAAGAAAAAAAAAAAAAACTTCGAACAGTAAACATAAGTTTCTTTATAAAAAGGAAAAATGTTTACTTTTGTCTCATTGTTTGATGTCCAGCAAGGAAATACAGCATAGTGTGAGCACACATCAGAAGAAAATATTTGCTTCATTAACTTCGTACCTCAGGAAACAGACCGAGACAGGAAGTTTCGCAGGTCTCAGGACCCTGCTTATGACATCCCAGCAATGACTAAAGAACCTCCTTCACTCCTTCACCAAAGGCTCATGAGCTCCCCTAATAGGACATCACAGGGAAACAAGCCTCTGACACTAGGATCCTAGGAGTCATTAGTCTATTAAAAACACAGCAGATACTTGTTCGTATTGTGCTGACCTTATTTAGCCTTTAATCATTTCAGTAATACTTATTGTGTCATAGCTATATGTTTTTATTTTACTTACTGTACTTTTAGGTTTTAAATATGTATTTTGTTTTTTTTTTCAGTATTCACATCTCTTTGAGCTATTCTTTTATATCTTCTATAGAAAGCAACTGACTAGAAAGACAGGAAAGGAGGTGGAGTAAAAAAAAAAATCTTTCACAATTGGTCAAACTAGTCTAGAAACTATGAAAAACAATGTGGAGAATCACCAGAAAGCAAAAATTAAATCTACTATATGACCCAACCCTGATATTGAACAAAGAACACAACATGCCAAACACAGATACTTGTCCACTCATGTTCATTCCTGCTCTATTCACAATGACTAATAAGTGGAAAAACCAAATGTCTTTCACCTGGTGAACAGGTAAGAAAAATAATATGAAATATATAAAACAAGGAATACTATTCAGCTGAAAAGAAAAATCCATATTAAATTTAGATATTAATATTCTCTTTGAAGTTTTCAAAGAATTTAGTCATGTTCTTTTCTTTCACGAATATTTTATAATTCTTTTGAATCATGATTTTATCTAGTTCTCACTGCAATTGATTTCTGTGGAATTTCATAATTTTGGGAAAAGTATATGGTGCTTACTTTTGTCACTTACAAGCAAGGTGTCCTAACCAATATATCATCTCTGTGAAACAAGTTTGCTAGGATTCCCCAACTCTCCCAGGATAGTTCCTATACATTTATGATCCTGCTTCTAAAGTACCAGCATTTCCTTTTATAAAAAGTTAATTTAATGTGTGTGTGTATGTGAGTGTGTGTGTGTGTGTGTGTGTGTGTGTGCGCGCGCGTGTGCGTGCACATGTGTACGTGCATGGGTGCCTGTGTGTGTGTTCACAAGCTCGTGCCGGTGTCTGTGGAGGCCAGAAGAGAAACTTGAATAGGCTTGAGCTAGAATTATAGTCAGTTGTGAGCCATCTAACAGGAGTGCTGGGAACCAAATACTAGCTCCCTGAAAGAGCAGCAAGTGCTCACCATCAGCCCCGTCTGCTAGCATTCACTCATTCCAAAAGGATCATTTACTATTAACAGGTCACATGGTAGGTAATAGATAATATAAAATACAACCCTCAAATTGCTAACTGACTTAAATGGGTATAGATAGAGAAACAATTCAAGTGTAGAACAGCTGGACCTATGGACATACACATACAGCTGTAGGAGTACAAAAGCTTAAGATTTCAGTTAACAAAAAATATCCCTAAAGTAATTCAGTTTTATGACGGAAACAGGTTTGCTAGGCAAAAATAAAATATGCAAAGCAAACAAAATTCCAAAGAATTATAGACTGAAAATGAATAAGATCTAATTGGATCTTTAGAAAGATTATTTTGCCAACGATGTGGAGAGTAGACTGAGACAATGATAAGGAAAGAAAATTACAAATACAAGAAAAAAAATCCAAGGAGGAATCTTAATGCAGGTATTTAGATAAGAAATAGAATTTGAAATAAGGTGATAATAATAGATTTGAAGAATAAAGAATTGTCTCATCATTTGTCTCTAGATTTAATTATATGTTACTATTTTTACTTATGATTTTTTTTAACCAGGGATTTTTACAGAGGATAATTAAGATATTGAGAGGCATCCCAGCAACTTAATCTACAAGTGATCCTGCTCTGAGGCCCCGAGTTACCAAAAGAAGGGCACAGATCTTCCAGCTGACTTGCATGTTGTGCAGCATTAATTATATCTTTTCTGCTTTCTGTATATAAGTCTCCACCTTTGTTGTGCGGTAATCTCCTATATGATAAATAAGCCATCCTGGAGGGACAATTGCTCAGACACAGGATGTTCTTGAGGGAGGTAAAACGTTCAGTACTGTAAGGAAGCTCTTGAAGGCAGGATGACCTAAGGCAGTGATTCTCAACCTTGCTAATGCTGCAGTGGTGAACCCAAACATAAAGTTATTTTCACTGCTATATCATAACTGTAATTTTGATACTGTTATGAATTATAATTTAAATATCTGATATAGTACACCTGTGAAAGAATCCTTCGACCCTCAAAGAAGACAAAGCCTACGGATTGAAAACTACTGTTGTAAGAGAAGGTAAATATTCCCTTACCTCTTTTTGAAATTATTTCGCCGCTACTTTAAGATTACAGTATAATTACATCATTTCCTTTTTACCATTTCCTTACTCCAAACTCTCCCATATACACCTCCTTGCTCTCTTTCAAATCCATGGCCTCTCCTTTTATTAATTATTTTACATACATTTGTTATATATGTATATATTATAAATAAATACAAACTGTTCGGTCTAGCTCTTTATCATAAAGTAAACAAGTCAGTCTTCAGAAAGTCCTTGAAATGGACCAGATTCCTTAGATTCCCTACCCTCAAGTATATATAAGTATTAAGGACTAATGGGAGATACACTCAGACAAGCCTAGCTGCCTTTTCAAAATTGCTTAGAATAGCAGCCTGGAAGGACTAGAGGACCTGTCAAGTCACCTGGAAGAAACAGAAACAAGCTGAGCTTCCTGGAAGAAGCAGAGACCAGTCAGGAACTGAGAGTCAGACCAATTGAGCTGAATGAATAGGACACTCTCCTATCTGTTTAGCTGCCTGCAGGTTGTACAGTATGCTCCAGGTTTCCAGCTTCCAAGAGCTATCATCCATGATGATTGAGTTGGGGTTTGTCAATGAAGCTGTCTTTGAGTCATTTCTAGTCCTTTAAGTAATTCTTCACCCATATTCCTGTAACTAACTCCAGCAACTCCAACAAAACTCATTGACTCATCAAGTTGGACTTTGGTGGCATTTTTACTTTGTCATCAGTTCCCTATCTTATCTGAGTAGAGATTTGTACACATTTCCCCTTAAATGATGTCATATAACACTTCTCCAAAGCAAAAAGATCTGACTTAATACTTTTTAGAGTTTCTTTCAACTTGTATATAATAGTTCTAGTCTACAAATTATCAAAAGTATGAGATAGAACATGCCATCCTGGGGACAGTAAGATGCTTACTAGTTAAGGGCATTTCCTCTGGGCCTGAGTTAGATCCCTGGATCTCCATAGTAGAAAAAGGAGTCAACTCCCACAAGTTGTCCTCTGGCCTCCATAAGAATGCAGCAGTATGCACACATGCACATTTCCCAACACCCATGTCCATATATCAATAAACACACAAAAAAATCTAAAATTAAAGTCTCTTTAAAATATAAGAAGTACAATCCTATTCTAGCAACTTTTTGAATTCAAAATCCTACATATTAGACTATAAGGACAAGCAAAATACTTGTTAGGTCCACAAACTGAAAACTAGTATGACTTATACGCAAATACAAATAATAATAGGCATTTCATTGTTTTTTTCTATAGCGACAATATTGTCATATTATTCTAATTCTTGCCATAATTTTGTGCTGAAATTATTGCCATTTTGAGATAATATAGCTGAGGTTCTGATAAATTCTATAATAAGTCAAGGCCATGAATCTATTTAGAGAGGGAAGCAGATCACTGAATTAAGTGTGTGCCTTAAATATCCATGGTTCTCCTATGATAACATATTGTTATTGACCATTACCCATCTTATCTAATAAGAAGTTCTGCCTTTTAATTACAGGCAAAAAATGATTAATAACACAACAATTCTCAAAAAATCCTTAAAAACGAACAAAACCCCTAAACCTTATAGGTATGCATTTTAATTCATGTAGAAAAGTGTACATACTTTACTTTCCCTTTATTGTGTCATACTGGCACTGCTCAGCACAAAAGGCAGCCTATATAGAATGTATTCTTCTTGCTTTGTTCAGTCTGCAACTTTCCTCATCTTTATGATACAATTTAGTTATTCCATGCTACTGTGCCTGAAACCAACTGAGATTATGAGCAGTGTGCCATCAGGCCAGACCTTAACAATCATGACATACAGAATTATCCATGCTTAAAGCAGTGACAAACATGGAGCATGTTCATAACATCTATTCTGACATAAACCTACCTTACCCTCATTATTACATGTCCTTAAATCACATGACAGAAACAAGATTCCAACTCAAATCTTTGTGATAATAAAATTCACATTCTTTCTCTGCATAAAAGGTCTGCAATTTGAATTTCTTAATACACAGAAATATTTATCCATGCTTTCTATGTTCATTGTCTAGTTAAATTCAAAATTAAGCTGTATAGTTCCCTGGTAGGGGTGAACTTCATATTGTTTTAATTGAAGTGTATGGGTTTATGATAGATATATTTCAAGCTAGAAAAATATTGTTGAGAATTTTACCACATAAATTTAATTGCATTTAGTTTAATATGCATTTATAAGGAAAGATCAATCAAGAATTATCATTGGCTGAACACCCTATAGTCCATGGTCCATGCATTGTTGTGGAACTTTTAATTTTCATTAAGTTCTCATTGTTTTCAAGATCACATATGTAGCCATGCAACAAATATTACAATACCTATCTGTATATTTTGAAACCCATGCATATTTTGCTATTTCCTTTCCATGTTGCATAGACATAGTATCTTTTCTATAGTGTTCAGAGTTCAAGATAATCTACTATACATGTTCTTTACTCCTGATACAATGTTTACTTGTTAGGAAATAACATTATTATAGTTTCTCTAGACAGTATTGGTTCTGGTATTCTACAACAAAGTTCTGATCACTTCCATCTCTCACATCAACCTATCAAGTCTATGCACAGGTCCTAGAAGGTACCCTAGCCCCATAAGTTAGTTTTCTCCAAATTTTTGAATTTTTATTACCCTATGTAGTTCAAAGTTCTACCTTCCTCGCTGCCACCTACTCCAGTTCCTGTATTTCTGAGGTCTGGATTTACAGCATCCATTATCACTTTTAAGTCTGCCTTTGTTTTTGTTTTGTTTTTTATCTTTTATGTATAATTTTTATTTATTAAAATAATTTGTGTCTCATATCCTAATAACATTTATTATTTAATACCATATCTTTTTATAGTCATATAGGTGGAACTTTCTTTTTTATTTTAAAGTAGGAGGACAGCAGTTGTTTAACATAGAAGACAGAGAAGAAGCCCTGCACTGGACTTTTAAAAACCCATTTGATTGTTAGTTTGTATTTAAAGAGACCATAGAGGTCAAAAATATCTTTTAAAACCTTTAGAAGTTTTATTTTATATACATTTACTTAAATATAGGAAACATATTTTTAAAGCACAAGCATACGTCATTCTCATCTAAAGCAACTGCCCACTGGGAAAGTGTGGCCTGCAATAGGACCAACCAACTCTTTAGACATTAAGACCCAGTAGAGCAACCTCAGGGCCTCTTCAGTGGCAGCTAGAATTGTCCTTTGATTTCGTTGAAATCTGTTAGTTCTCAAAGAGTTAGCTCTCTCTGTTAGCATGTTAGTGTTACGTATCTTCAAAATGGCACCAAAATTAAAACAAAACATTAAAATAATAACATAATCATTCTTGACTCACTGATAATTGGATATTAGCCCAAAAGCTAGCAATACCCAAGATACAACTCACAGACCACATGAAGCTCATGAAAAAGAGAGATCAAAGAGTGGGTGCTTTAATCCTTCTTAAAAGGAGTAACAAAATACTCATGGGAGCAAATATGGAGACAAAGTGTGGGACAGAAACTGAAGTAGGGGTCGTCTGGAGACTGTTCCACCTGGGTATACATCCCATGTGCATTCACCAAAGGTAGATGCTGATGTGGATGCCAGGAAGTGAATGCTAACAGGAGCCTGATATAGCTGTCTTTTTAGAGGTCTGCCAGAACCTGCCATACAGAGGCAGATGCTCACAGCTAACCATTGAACTGATTATGGGGTTCCCAAAGGAGGAGTTAGAGAGAAGACTGAAGGAGCTGAAAGGGTTTGTTGCCCCATGGGGAGAGCAACAATACCAACCAACCAGAGCTCCCAGGGTCTAAACCACCAGCCTGGGAGCACATAGGGAGGGACCCATGACCATGTATATATAGGGGAGGATGGCCTTGATGGGCATAGGTGGGAGAGGAGGTCCTTGGTCCTGTGTAGGCTAGATGCACCAGTGTAGAGGAATTCGAGGGTAGGTAGGTGGCAGTGGGTTGGTGGACGGGGGCACATCCTCATAGAAGCAGGAGGAGGGGGGATGGGATAAGGGGTTCCTTGGTGGAGAGGAAATGGGGAAAGGGGATAACATCTGAAATGTAAATAAACTATCCAATTAAAAAGAAGATCATAAAAAAATTAAAATAACAACAAAGAGGTTTTTTTTTTAAAGAAAGGGGGGAAAGCTAATTAAATAGAGAATTTTACAACAAAACAGTGATAAAATATTTTATTTATTTAAAACATTATAGATGGAGGAATGGAGAGATGGCTCAGTGGTTAAGAGTACTGACTGCTCTTCCAGGGGTTCTGAGTTCAATTCCCAGCAACCACATGGTGACTCACAACCATCTCTAATGGGATCTGTTGCTTTCTGGTGTATCAGAAGACAGCTACAGTGTAATCATATAAATAAAATAAATCTTAACAAATAATAATATAGATGGAGCATTATGTCAGAAGCTTGCAGTCCTAGTACTCGGGAGGTTGAGGCAGAAGCACCATAAGTTTGAGGCCAGCATAAGCTATGTGGTAAAAACCTGTCTCTGAATAAACCATGAACAAAAAATATTATATGTACCAATTTCTCTCTTCTAGCTAGAAGAAGATAAAAACCACCAAAGCTTGTATTACATATCAATATCCATGAAAGATAAACCGTGTTACGCATGTGTACCCACAAAATTTTTTGGCCTAAGATAGTAGATAAAAAAATCACCCAAAGCAGTATGTTGGTTGAGTAGCTACTGTTTTCATTTCCTGACTAGAACCATAAGACATAAAACAAAAGAAAACAACAGCAAAAATATCCAACCTACTAAACAAACAAAACAACAACAGCAAAAAAACAAAAACAACCAAAAATGACTTTAACCTATATTATATGCCTTTTGCATACTATTTTATAAAATAATGATATATATATATATATATATATATATATATATATATATATCAACAGTAAAGAGCATAAAAATCTATTAAACTAATCAAAGAAAAGAAGTTCCATAAATTAAAAAGATGGCATTTAAAACCAGTTGTAAAGAATAAATGGGTTAATTATGGCTAACAATGTCTAACTATACTTTTAAGAAAAATAAGTGAGAACCCTTCTTATTCTATAATTAAAATAACATTTATTATAACAATATAACATGACTTACTTATAATATATTGCATATTTATACATAATAGATTTATATTTACATAGTCTATGTATTATAAATTACATATATAGAAATGAAATGTAAAAAAAACACAAAAGCATTTGAAATTTAGATACTATTTATACATTATGCAAAAAATGTCTGACTATAATAACAAAACTGGCTAATAAATTATTTTTTCCAAGAGCATTTCAAACATCAGCCAAAAGGAGACTATGTTACAAAGTAAAAAAAAAATTGACAAAATTCAAACCAAATGACAATGTGTGCTACATTCTTATCTGCCATAACATTTTTCATGCTATTTTTTTACTCATTCCTCTCAATATTTTAACTTATTTTTACATAATAATCTATAAAAAAATAAGTTTTGGTGATTAGTTTTACATTCCTTGTAGCAGTTAATAAATTTTCTTTATTTACAACCTATAAAGTCCTTATTTAGTTTTCATTATATTATGTTCTTTTGAGAACATATATACATATATATAGTCTGAGGAATTTAGGCCAATTTTGAGACAGGATACCAAAAGCCAATTTAGAAAGAAAATGGAAAGAGTACTCGGTTGTGCTCCCTCCTTAAAAAGCAAGTCCCCAAGGCTTCATACCACACTGCTGTGATTTCTGTGTAGCTAAGGCAGGACCCAGAGAACAGCAGAGAACCCTGTGTGACACTACATTGAGTGACTTCCTTTGATTGCATGTGTTTTCTTTTTAGTGTTATAAATATGTTATGTTTTTAATTTAGCTTTCATTTTTTTATTCTATAAATGAAAGTCAATAAACGGATTTCAGCAACAGAACCCACTTACACTGGAAGGTAAAATGTCTCCCCTTGACAAAGGAAAACTTGAATTCAGTCTGGTAAAATAAGCAAAAATTGAAGTCAATCTGGTAAAATAGGAGCAAAACAAATAAAATCAGGAGTGAAAAAGTTATCAAAAGAGAACAAACTTCAAAGCAAAACCAGGGAAATTTATTAATAACTAGAAAAAATAATTAAATCATAAAACAACTGTTCTTCCTAGCAAATTGGGGAAAATGTGAGCATACATTACTCTCAGCATAGGAAAGTTACTTTCATTTAGTGCATATGTGGTGAGTGCAAACTAATCCAAATGCTTCTATGGGGTAATTTGATAACAATTATTTTAAAAAATTTTAGAAATAAATCATTTGGCCTAGTAATTTTTAGATTTTATTTTAAGAAAAAATTAAAGATGGGCATAATGTATTTTATGAGGCCTACTCAGTATTGTATTGCCTTAAATAAATAACCTAGAATAAAAAATTAAATTGCTTAATTACACAGAAATAGTATGTAAGCATTATAAAATAATGATATAGAAATGTTTATTGTCAAAGAAATACATCAATAACCAAAAGTTAAATTAAAAAATGACAAAACACAGTATGATCTCAGTTTTAGGAACTATTATTCTATCTATATTTGGAAGTCATTAATAAGTTTACATAATTATATGAATTAAGAAACATGCATAATTGCTTATTTATATTTCTGACATTTCTACATGTGTTTACTTACAAACGTGAAGAATACAATATTGAATTAGAATCATAGAAGCATCACTGTACGCAAACCTTGTTTCCATCAGAACCCTGAGCCACCTTTATCAGCATGCACCTCCCCGCTTTCCTGGCAGCTTTTTTAAAATCATTGTTTGTTATCTTCTGTTTTATCTTTACCTTCAAGGCCAGCAATGTGAACATAGATCACACTGGCTTTTAAGTGTTCTTTTTAGTTTTAAGTTTTTTATACTATATCACTCGGGAGAAGATCTACATAAAAATACTCATGAATGTAGTTTCAGGAGCCTTTCTCTACTTTGGTATCCAGTGAAAGAAAAAAATGAACGTAGGTTATGCAGTGGCCTGAAGGAAGCCACCTGACTGATCCTGGCCTGAGGATTGGGTGAGAACTGAAGAAACAGGGGATGAAGAAAATAATATGCCCAGTATTCAGAGCAGCAGAAGAATCAAAAGAGAAGCAGATTCATGTTGCAGAACCCACAAGAAAAGCCGTGTGGGCTAGAGCACTACTCATATGGGAGAAAGACAGGCGTGGTGATAAAAACTCGCAAAGGCAAATTTTACATGATCGTGAATTTAACTTTGGTTGAACTTTATAAAATAAACGATGAGTCCAGACTTACAGAAAAGTTCACAAAAAGTAAAAGCAAACTAAATATCACAAGTAAAATTAGATTATCTTTTAATATAAAAAAGAACATTTTTGAATAATGTGAGAGTAATTTTATGTAATGAGACATCCTTCTCAATTGGGGGCAATTTGCTTCTTAGATGGAGCTCCCTTTATCTTCTGTATAAACTCCACCTGTGTTGATGAGCTTGCCTTTACATCTATATCTTTTCATTCTCCCACGACTTTGCATATTACTCTCCCCGTTCCCATGGTTCTTTTCATATTGTCCCAGCAGGCAAACTCCTGTTTGTTCTTCAAAGTCTGGCTCAAATGCCAGCCTCTTTGTGAGATACCACCCTTGATCCTCTAGGCAAAATAGTAATTCTAGTTCCCAGGTCTTCTACACTCTTCCCACTCATTAATCCCAGCACTTGATGAATTTGGCTGTTATTGTGAATGTGTACATCATTTCACTTACACCTGTAGCCAGTAAATAGACAACATAGTTTCTTATTCCTCTCTATATCCCAGAATCTAAACACAAAACAAATACTGTATAAATGTGTGTTAAATGCATATCCCCAAGTCAGGAGGATAAATATGCTAGTGAGAAACTGAACTGTAGAAAATGTATATTTGAAAACAAAGGTATAAAGAAAAAAAACTTTCTTTAGGAAAATTAATAAAAGTAAATCAATAACATTTTCAATTGTGATGTCTTGTTTTCTATACTTTTCAACCAATTTCTATATGGCCAAAATGGATAATATTCATTAAGGTACAGTAGCATGTAATTATCACTTAAGCCTCTCAAATGAATTCATTTTAATTAAAAAGTCTCTTCAAATTCCTAGCTTTGTATAATATTACACTAAAGCCAATACTTATAAATCAGGTAAGTCTTTAGTATAGTGAAGACATTAGCCTTATTTTTCTTATTAAAGCAATGTTACAAAATGAAATCCAAGTTGATGATATAATAATTCTACAATATCATGGTTTAGAAAGAGGGGCTTAGAGAAACTAACAAAACTATTTCAAGTCTTCAGTTTGCCTCACACCATATAAAGCAGAAGACAAACCAGGAGCTCTAGAGAAAGGCCTTGCAGGACACCGGTGACATCAAGTAGCAGTTAAAGTCTGGTTTGTGATTCCATGAAAGTAATCCAGTAATGAATACAGAGTACCTGTCAGTAAGCTGACGTCGGCACACTTTTGATTACTTAGCACTACCGTTATTACTTAAGGACATAGCTCAGCACTTCTCTGAGCTAGAGTACTCCCTAACTGAACGACTTGAGTCTGGCCTCTTCTGCACCAAGCAACCACCTACTTTGTATATGAATGCCACCACTTAACAAGGGTCAGTAGCTGACAATAACAAGAGAGAAAGTGAATAATGAGCATAGCTTGATTCATACCCAAACTTAACAGGCTTCACATACCTGTTTATTGTCTCTTGGTAGCAATACCCCTCTCTCCAGACTATAATTAATAATTCTGTGCCCCACCTCTAAAATAGCAGTGAACTTTTCCTCCTCAAATTATCATGAATAACAAAGTCTTATAATTCTTGTGGGTGACTGAAAGGTAATGAGCCTGAGGAAGGAGTGGTGAACTGAGTAATAAGCTTGGGTACTTACTTACTTACTGAGTAGTAAGCTTGGGTACTGCTTGCTCTATTCTCCATCACTTTGCTCACAGGAGCAGGCTATAAGAAATGAGTAAACTGCTCCATGTGGACCAGGGGCCTGGGATAAGGAGGGAGGCGGGAATATGACAGTTTGGGCAGAGAAGCATAACATTTTAGTTATTAAACTTCGAGTAAAATATTGTAATCAGAAGGAAAGCACACTCAGCCACAGCAGCAATGTTCGACTACCTTTCACAAGGAGCATCAGAGATTACAGTAAGGAAATTAAGGATGGCAACAGAGCTCTGAAACATAAAAGACCTTTTGTAGTAACCTACAGTCTTAGCCTAAGCCAGAAGAAAAGCAAGATATATCAGCTAGCTGAGGTGATGACACTGCTCTCTGCCTTCAGGATGCCACGTTTGTGTAAACTGCTTGACCTAGGCATTGCCTCTATTCCCTCCTATTTTTAAGTCAGGTCTCAGTTCTTCCTCCCACCTTCATGCTCCCAGAAATAAGACTCAGACTCAAATATATATTACAAATACCCTGATCATATAGCTAAGCTCTTCTCAGACTAGATACAACTTAAATTATCCCATTTATTCTAATCTACCTTCTGTCATATTACTGGTTACCCATGCTCAGGTACCATGTGTCTGACTTGTCACACCTTCCTGGATAATCTCCCACCTGGCTCTATTCCAGAATTCTTTCTCTCTCCCAGATGTCCCACTTGTATTTTCTGCCTAATTCATAGGACATAGGCTTTTTAATTGAGAGATGATGCATCTATACAGTACACAAGATATTCTCTATAGTTGTGACAAATTCTTGAGAGGTTAAATAACTGCATTTTTAACCTTTAACTTTTTAAAAAGATTTATTTATTTTTATTTCATTGCATGTTTGTTTTCTCTGTTTCTTTGTGTATACACCACATGTGTGCCTAGTTCTCTTGGAGCAAGAAGAAGCAATTAGATCTCCAGAATGGGAGCTACAAATTGGTTTTGACTGTGTGTATGCTGGAAACAGAACCCAGATCACTTTTTAAAAAATATTTATTTATTTTATTTATATGAATATCCTGTAGCTTCAGAAACACCAGAAGAGGGCATCTGACCCCATTACAGATGGTTGTGAGCCACCATGTGGTTGCTGGGAATTGAACTCAGGACCTCTGGAAGAGCCATCTCTCCGGCCCAAGAGCAGCAAATGTTCTTAACTACTAATCCATCTTTCCAACCAATCCTCTCAACATTTTTATTTGTGAACAAGCAAAATGAAAGGCATAACATTAGACAACCTCTTGGTTTTCATTGACATCCTCTACTTTATTCTCATTTTACAGATTTAGAACCAGAGAAGTTTAATGTATAGACCTGACTTAAGAGTTCCAATTTGTGTAGCTTCAAAGCTCATGGTCCTAAGACTATAACACTTTCACATATAACTTAATTCAACTTCCTTATTTAAAAGTAAAGAAATCAAATTCAGAGAGAAGAAAAGACTTGGTAAAAAACAAATTTTTATTTATCTAACTGCTAATTTTGAATGCACACTATTTGCTAAGCCTATGAAAAATACCAAAGCTAAAGGTTTTGATGGATCCCTGGCATAAGTGCCTTCCCACTCTTAATTCTTATACTTTCCAAATGATCTTACATGAAGGAAAATATGGCAGTATATGATTCAAACACACTTTTGAGTGGTTGAGTAGTGAACATGATGAATTTCTATTTTGACGGCAAAACTGAGTCTATAACCCATGACTTCTCACTTCTGAAGAAATCAGATGAACCTTGAGAGGCTTCTCTTATTTCCTAAAATTATTGGTCCCTAGCCGACTACTTCATATATCACCATTATTAATAGAATACAGCACACTCACACTTTCATGATTACCTAATATTATACCAATGGGTCTCTTGCTAAGCACCTGTAAACAGGTGAAGAGCTAGTTGTTTCATACATCTTTCTGCTATCAAGAGTTTTCTCAAGTTAGTACAGTGATTACCATTCACAGTGCTATATTAATATACAAAAATCTCTAAAAGTAATGGTGCCAGGTGGTAAACTCAATAAATATTTATTAAGAATTATTATTAGACACTAAACAAAGTGAAAACAAAATAATCCAGAGCTTATAGCAAAAGAAGGTGCTTCATCAACAGAAATATTTTATTATCAAGGAATGAGCAACAGAATCAGCAAGTGATAATACAGTAAGATATAGTAGAAAATATTGCATGTGTTTATATTATGATTGGCCTACTCATTTTTAATTATTCAAATTTTATCATTTAACATTTAAAGTAATAATGATCCCATAGATCAAAGTGTATTCAAAGATATATCTGCCATCAAAAATAAATTTCAAAAGATTTTCTGAAAAATTTGAATCTGACACAGTATCCATTTTAATAGATCAAAATAGCAATAAAAGTTTATTAATCATAAGAAAATGATTAATGATTTCCTACCCACTTTCCTAGTGGGTGCAGAAGAACTAGTCTAGTATCTTATCTAATTTCAGTGTGCAGACAAAAGAGGAAGAAGAATACGAAGATGGCCTAATTCCAGATTTTGCTTCATTAAACAAACATGCATGCATGCATGAACACTCACACACACACACACACACACACACACACACACACACACACATGTACAGAGAGACAGAAAGAGAGAAGAGAGAGAGACACACACAGAGAGAGAATTATTATTTATTGGTACCGTCTTTAAAACTAAAACATAGAATTTTTAAGTTTAGAATTTTAGAGGGAGTTGTACCATAAATCAGACCATACACAAAAATGAGTACAAATCTAATTAACAGCCTGACATCCTTGATAACGAAACTAAAGGATTATTTTACAGGATGATATTTACTTAGCACAGATTCAGAACCTACGTTATCTGTTGACTCACAGTTGTCACTAGAGAATGAATCTATGAGAGTGTGTATTATTTTCATCTGGCTACCACAAACAGGTATTACAGAATGGGAGTTCAAATAACCTTGAGATTTCTCTTTGCAATACATGGAGAGATCACTATAGAAAACCACAGCCAACTGCAATGCAGGGTTGTGCAGCTCAGTTCAAATGGATACATCTACAAAGCTACTTTTCCACCTAAGGCTTGGTGGTCACTACAGAAGCAGGGTGGAAAGACTGAATTAGCAAGAGAATCACAGAATTTTCTGTGAAGATGTTCTCCTAGTAATGTCAAAAGCTATACCCATGAAGTTTCACCAACATGGATTTCTAAACATGAGCTAAAAAGGGACAACAATAGTCATGCCAAAGTGAGTAGGGTAAAGCCCATGAGGCCTTAACCCTACACAAAGGATTACAGTCAACTAAAGAGTGCTGAAAGCAGAAGAAATGGTCTTTCCTAGGGAGAAGCACACGAATTGGTTATCCAATACCAATTGTTCAATACCTGAACGCATATATGCAAGCAACTTTATTATTCAGTCCAAGCAGGTAGTATTTAGGAATATCATCTACTATATACTATATATATATGTATATAGTATATATACTATATATATATATATATGTATATATATATATATATATATATTATTTTTATATAAAAGCATGCATTCATGTAACAACTAATGAAAATGAGGCTATAAATTGGGATGAGAAGAACAAAGAGTATATAGGAGGTTATGGATGTAGGAGAAAGGAGAAAATGAGAAAATATTATAATTTCAATATATACATATGAAAAAAAAGAACAGCAAGTGCTCTTAACCATTGAGCTATTTCAATAGCCCCAATTTTAAGTTTTTTTTTTGCTAGCTTACAAAGAATCATGTTTCTGGCACTAGAGAGGTGGGACAACAGGTACTCAGTGCAGTCAAAGGTCTCAAAAAGGCATTAATACCCCTCGAAACTACAATTACCAATGGTTGTGAGCCACTGTGTGGATACTTTCTGTTTCTCTTTATAACAGATAAAGACTACTACAGGAAACCACATCCTGTTTTTACAGAGGATATGAGTTCAGCTTCTGACATTCCTTGGAGAAAAGTTTCAAGCCAACTCTGATCCTTTTGCTCATCCTGTCTTCCTATCCTCCTTCCACAATGACCCCTGAGCCTTGGGTTGTGGAGTTCCTTTGCAAATGAATCCATTGGAACTGGGCTCAACAACTCTCCTTTGTGATTGGTTGTGGTTTTATATAGTAGTCTTTATTTGTTGCACAGAGAAACAGAAAGTACTCACAGTGTCCCACAACCATTAACAACTGTAGTTTCAGGATGCCTTCTTCAGACCTCTTACTGCACTGGGCACCTGTGGAGTAAACAGATATATATGCAGGCAAAATACACACAAACATAAAAAATAAAATAAATAAAAACTCCAAAAGAAGAATTATGTTTTGTTATGGCATTTTTTCAAACAAAATTTTCCTTTATTTTTTCTTTTCCATCATCTTCCCTGTCTCCTTCTCTTCCTTTTTCTTCTCTGTTTTTGATAGAATCCTTTGCACTGCACATTTTATGTAGCTTCCACTTACCTCTTACTTAACAGCTCTAATTGTTGTCTTGTGATCTAGTATCTAGTTTTACAGTCTATACCCATTCTCACAACATCTTACTTACACACACACACACACACACACACACACACTAAAAGTTATGATTTATGTACTATTATTGATTGTTGTCAAAAAAGCAAATGCTCTTTGAAAATCTAAAAGACAAAAAGAGCTTATATCACCTGTGGGCACACATCAAAATATGTGTTAGGTTATAGAGTCCATATTTATTAGCCTAGTTTGGCTAACTTTGACCTCATAGTGAGTCCTTGCTTACTTACTAATTTGATAAAGTTTATTACACAGAGTATTTGCAAGCACTCAATGACAAATAATAAAAGGCCTCAATCTCTTTATGCCTATGTTTTCTTTTTTACTGTAAATGTAATAATATAATATGTATCAATATAGAAAGTCTATGAAAGCATAAATGAAGAAAAAATATATAAAGTCTATATCTCAAATAAAGTCCAATCTGCACACAGTTAAAGTTTATTGGAAGAATGAATAAATTCATGTATATTTCCTACTTTAACTAGACTATTCAGTCAAGAAGATATGAACTTCCATTATACATAATCACAATACAGGTTATAAAATGGCTCAATCACACTGCAGTTGTGTAGTTCTGGGCAACTTATTAAATATATCTACAATTTAGTATTACCACTCAGAACGGGAGTGCCATTATCACATCTTCACATGACAAAACAGCATAAGGTCACAGGGGACCACAATACCTCAAGATGGAGAAGATTAAAATGATTCATTGCATTTTTCATAACAAAAAAAAAGTGACAAAATTTGATATGCTTAAGAAAAAAATCTTTATGAAAATGGTTTATTCATGATGATAGCTTTGGCTTCCAGAATAGCATATAATAGTTTTGAGTTATTTCGCTATTCCACATATCGTACCAATAGTTTCTAACATGTCAGGGGTGTTCTCTTCCCACTCTTCAGCACCTATTAGTAATAGAAATAAATAAATATAGTCAGGAAATTTTATATTGAAAAAAAGACTCAAGATACTGAAAGTCATTGCTGCTCATTTATTCCTGTATGTCTTGTAAAGAATAACATGACACATAAAACTTTTCACTTTTGACTTGAAAAAGAATAATTGGGTACACAATTATTTTCTAGGGAGTGAGTTTTAATCATTTACAACCATAATATTTGTAATGAAATGTTAATTTTTCCTACACATTTTAAATGAAATGCTAAATGTTAACTGAATATTGAAAAGGAAAAATTGCTACAAATGACTCAAAATTATATCCATACCTAGCTTATAGTTTTTGAGTAGAGTGCCACTAACTCATAAATCTTTCCTATGCTCATTGTGTTGAGATGGCACTTTTAAATCCCAGTGCAGAGAATTCTATTCAGAACAAAGTCTTTTGAGAAGTAAGTTTGTCCCTAATTGGAATCACATGCAACAATTTACCTTAACATATTCCCAGATCTCATGCACTGTCTGGGCTGATAGAAAAAAATGTCTAGGCCCTGCTGGCAAAGGTCTCACAGAAGCATGTGAATAAAGTGAGTGAATGGATTAAGATTAAGATAACACAACACAATGTGGAAAATGCAAAAGCAGGAGGCAGAGAACCTAAAGAAAGAGCTCAGGAAAGCCCAGATCAAGACCGAAGTCTCCTTCAAAGAGGTAAGCTCACAACTCCCATGACTTTATGGAGCACACATACTTGCACATTTGGGCATGTGAATGAAACATGTGCCAAGATGTCAGAGGACAACCTCTGGTGCTTTTCCTCGCATTTCATCTTATTGGAGAAAATGTTTCTTCATTGTTTTTCTGCTGTGCTCCTCAGGCACATGGTACAGCTGTACCATGAACATCTGGAGAGTCTTCTACTTCTGCTACCCATATCCCCACAGGAGCATCAGGATCACAAACATATACTAGTCCAGCTTTTATGTGAATTCTAGGGTTTTGAACTTGGGTCCTTCTGCTTGTACATTATACATTTTGTTGTTGTTGTTGTCATTGTTGTTATTGTTGTTGTTGTTAAATGATAAGCCATCTCCCCAACCCTTTACTTCTTTTTCTCCACAAGTTATCCTATTTTCCTAAATAGTATCTGAAGAATAAAAAAAAAAATACTGTCCAGGGGGAAAATGGAACCAAACAAAGTATTCAAAGAAAACAGTAACTTGATCACAACATAAAATTATACATAGCATGGTATGCTTTACTTAAGTAGGTGAGTGATGATATGCTACTGTTTGATCAAAAATAATCTGATGCATGATATATTCTGACCAAACTTCACAAAGATTACACATATAGCAGGAAAACAACCAAAGGGTGGAATTTTTTTAGGATAAGAAAACTATGAATAATCAAAAGACCTATTTAAACCAGCAAGATCTGTGCCCAAACTGACACCATTAGAAAAGTATATATCTCAGCATAATATAGTTTCCAGTGTTCAACAATCAATAATTATTAAGAAAATGAAAGGATGAATGTTTATCTTACTAGAACAATGTTCTTCTCATTAGAGTAACATTGCTGTTAAATCAGTCAGAGTATAATTCTGAATCCCTTACCTAAGAGTAATCAGTACTACAAATGTATTTAGAAATCAAAAGAAAATCAATATGTTATATTAAATCACTTGTTCATCTAGATTTAGAATTGGAAATCATCAACTTGTATCTTTACTTCTCAGCGTTTTCCATCAAGAATTCCTGCCTCCCCCGCGGTGTCCCTTCCTTTCCTTCTTCATGGGTCATTCCATTCTTACTCATCTTTCAAGGCTGAGTACAAAAATCATCTTGGTATTTTCTAAGGTCCCCTTGCTTACGTCCTCACAATCCTCTAGACTATCTCCCTGTGAGACGGTGAGTAATCTCACCATTTGACACCAAGTCCTATTCTTCTCATGTCATTTATACCTAAGAAAGTTCTTTATACAGTATCTATAAATCATCTATAAATGCTTCTTTGCATGAAACTAAATCCCTCTTGACTAGATCTCTATATCTAAAAGGTTCTGTTCTTTTCACTAATTTTAAGGGAGCAAGAGAACAAAAACCTGAATCATGGCAACACAACAGGTATGTGGTGAGAAAAAGCACAAAGCACAGATTTGAAGATATTAGACCCCACAACAGGAGCTTGTTGTTTGCAAATACCATCCATGTCACAGTCTCTCTATTTCTAAGCCTCCAAGTTCATCATTCTGCAAGGTAGTGTTTTCTCTCCTTTTGTTCTTTTGTTTCTTTTTATTCCTTCATTTTCCTGTCTCTTCATATCTCTTTCCTTATTGCTATTCTTCTTCCTTCCTTTTTTATAATAGAAAAATACAATCAGACAGCAAATCTTCTAAGGCTCTTCAATTCCTCAGCACAAAAATAAAATAGGCCATTTTAAATGTTGTTATTTATTTTGGATATAATGTATTTTAATTATAAGTATATGCCATATGTAGCATCATACACCTATAATTCCAGAACAGTGGAGGCAAAAGTAGGAGGATTGAGGCATGCCACTAGCTAAACAAGATCACAGTTTGATGCTAAGGAACAATCAAGACATCATGAATTCAAGTGGTTTCAGCTACACACACACACACACACACACACACACACACACACACACACAAACGGACTGCTGTTTCCCTCTAGACATCTTGAACTCAAAATAAGGTTAGGGTAGGGTAAAAATTCTGTCTGGTAAAGATGGCAATTACAGAAAGCACTTGGGTAGAGTAAACCAGAGTTTCCAGGAAAGTCTGAAGAAACCTTAAGAACAGCTATCACGAAAGCAATATGCACTCCAAGCAACTGGTGGGAAGGCTCTACCAAGAGCAGCAGCAGAGGGAGTCTAGACAAGCCTTCTCCTGTGGAACTATGCATACATGCTGGCAAATGAGAGGACAGTAGCAAGATCTAATATCAAAAATGACCTGCTTCTGTGACAGCCATGCAGCTGAGACCCTCTGAGAACATGGGAAATTCAGACCAAGAGATATGAGACAGTACACTGAAACTTGACAAATACAATACAGCATTAAAGGTCTTCACAGTATTTGCCAGGACGCAAAGCTAAAGGGTTATACCTGAAGTTCCATACATATATCAGAGGAGCCAAATGCATTTTGATTGGATTCGAGGCCTGCTCTGAAGATGGGAATTCACATCTGATGTTATGAACCTGGCCAAAAGCCTGTAGCTGGGTAACACTGGTATTAAGCTAAAAGGCTCCTATACCCACACAATTTAGTACCCACACAATTGGGAAGAAAAAGACAGGGAGAGACTTTTTGCTTTTACTTACTTACTTACTTACTTACTTACTTACTTACTTACTTACTTACTTTTTTACATCCTAATTACTGCCCCTTCCTGTCTCCCCCTCACAGAGTCCCTCCCCAACCCCCAATCCCCTCTACCCAGAGGGGGTTCCCCCCTGGATATACTCCCGACCGACCCTGGCACATAAAGTCTCTGCCAGATTAGGAACATCCTCTGCCACTGAGGCCAGACTAGGCAGTCCTGTTGGTGAATGGATTCCACAGACAGGCAACAGCTTTAGGGACAGCCCCCGCTCCAGTTGTTGGGGGACCCACATAGAGGCTGAGCTGCACATCTGCTACTTATGTGCCAGGTTCCTTGGTCCAGCCCATGTATGTTCTATGGTTGGTGACTCAGCCTCTGAGCTCTCCCAAGGGTCCAGGTTAACTGACTCTGTCTTCCTGTGGAGTTCTTACCCACTACAGGGCCTTTGAGACAGGGAAACGTTTAAGGATGGTAGAAATGTTTTAATTTTGGTAATGAATGTGTACTTCTTAAGCTTTTGATGACTTTGCTTTTTGTACTGGCTGCATTAATACGTTTTTGTAATGATGATATAACTATCAACCTATTTTAAATGCCATTAAATTATATATGTTAAATGATTTGATTCTATTGTGTATTTAGTAGTATATACTTTGATAAAGCTTTTGTAAAGAACTTAAAATTGCAACCAATTCAAATTGTATTATAAGTGGTTTGACATTCACACACAAGTATTTGGTACAAGCAGTGGCTGTTATTGAGTAGGGACCAGTGATAGGAGTCACCCTGTCAGGAAGAAATACTTTGTCACTAACATTGTTCAAAAATGTCAGTTTAATCTGACAATACAAAGTTACTTTTAGTCTGATTCTTTATTACATTAAAATTATCTTTAGAAAGTCTCTGTAGTGCCTGAATAAAGGAGACTAAATAGATTGTATCTTGGTTTACTATCTGATAAGTATAGAAAATTATTATGTTAAAATATGATACTTGATATCCTTTCATTTATAATTTATAATTTATAAAAACAGGAATTTAACCTGATTCAATAAAATGTATTCCTATAGAAGGCAATTTAACAACAAACAACATAATTTAAATTGTACTTATTATTTAATACAGAAAAACTATTTCTAAGAATAAATGCTATGGGTACACTTATTTAGAAGTAAAATCACTATAGTCAAAAAGTATTCATCACTGAATATTTTGTAATGTGAAAAACAGAATACAATTATTTATACCTATACAAAAATCTACATAGAGACAATTGAATATAAAAATAATAAAAGTAAACATAAAACTATATATTTATAAAACTTTATTAATTAAATGTTATAATCATTTAACTACATAGCTACATGTAAGACTGGAGGGAGGGGTTTAGTAGATTAGGAAGAGGTTCTCTCAAACAAACTAACACAATTTGAATCCAGTTTTATCAGTTATAGTGTGAACTAAGGCAGATTCACAGCCTCTGATCTTCCTTTTTCTCTATCTGTAAAACGAGCATCATTATGATCTGTCTTACATAGTTACAAAAAATCCCTAGAAGAATGTGTTGCAAGCCAGTGGTAATGGCACATATCTTTTATCCCAGCACTCAGAAGGCAGAGGCAGGTAAAATTTTGAATTTGAGGCTAGCCTGGTCTACAGAACAAGTTATAGGACAGCCAGGGTTGCACAGAGAAACCCTGTCTCAATGAAACAGCAATAACAACAACAACAGAATATACTGCCATAGAGGCATAAAATAATAATTGTTATTATTCTTTATAAAATGTTTGCTTGGTGAAAAGCAGGAAGAGGGGAAATGCAACACAAAGTATGCTAATAGTAAAGTGTTGGAAAAAATATAAAGCTGTGTCTAAAATGGCAACAGATAACTACATATTCAGAACAGAGACTCGAGAACTTTCACTTATTTCACATGAAAGATGACTGACTTCCCATACTGGACAACCAAGAGTAGAATGCAATTATTCCATACATTAAAGGGGCAGGAGGGTGACAAGTGGGTGCTTTGACAATAAAAAAGTCACAAGTACAACCATTGCCCACAGCTAGGTATTTGTCACTAACTGCAATGGCAGAGCCTAAACAGAATCACATGGTCACTTTCTCATTTCTATGTCCAATTCTCTTTCCCTGACCAGTTCAGGCTAGGGAACTTAGAGCAAGAGTCTCTCTCTTTCCAGACATACCCACAGCCTCAGTGGAAGGTTTCTCATTATCTCTTCTCTTTATCCACAGGGAGCCACTCCAGCTCCGACCCTTATTGGACAAAAGAGGCAATTGCCAAATAATAAAAAATGGGAACTTGAAGAAAAGCTCACAAATGAAAAGTAGTAAGCCAAAAAAAAATAATAATAATGTCAAGGAATTCTGCCTTGGGGAGCTGTTAACCACAACTATTACTGTATAATACAGAAAAAAAATGCTGGTGTTCCCCTTCTGTATAAGCCTGGCAGTAGCAGGATATATCTACTTCATGATCTCCACTGATCATCCAAATAGAAGCCTTTACTTACTGTAGAGAGGCACAAGTATGTTAAAGGGCATTTATATTCTGTTTGGTTGAATGCTCTAAAGTTTTGCAAATTCTTAGCATTACGACAAGTGTGAAAAAAAAATGTGCTAGTCCTTAACTTTGCTAGACAGTTTGTATTATACCAAATGTCAGCAGGTATTCAGAGTAAAAGGAAGTCAATGGTAAAATACAACTTAGAAATGCTGGGTTAAGCAACGTGGTTAATTTCCATTATTGCCAGACTTCACAAAACTTTGAAAATGTTCATGTTCATTGCAATTCTCATAGAAGGAGATGGAGTAAAGCCTTTTTATAAATGTCAGCGGTTTTCAGAATAGTGTTGTATAGGAAGCAGTATGGAAAATAATTCCCTAATGAAACCAGAAGAGCTTTTAAAAATGAAAGAAGAATTTACATTAAAGCACATGCACTCTGGCTTTTCTCTATAACTCAGACTGAAGTCATTATTTGTTGGGTATTATTATACTAGACATCAAACGGCCCACCACCCAAGGTATACATAGCTCCTCATTCAGATGGCAACAATTTTCAAATAATTTGAATGATATTAAGGATCAAAAGGCTAAGAAACCTTTAGAGAGTTCTTAACTTCAATTCAGGCACCATACTTAGCATTTAAAAGTCACTGAACAAAATAGATAACTCTTTTTTGCTTTAAATAGCTGGTAGTCATACAATAAATATAGATATGAAATGACAATTTTGTTTAAGTAAATGATTCTGAAGGTTTAAATAGTGAAAAGCACAAGGTGCAATTGAAACACAAAATGTGGATACTAGTACTGTTTGGAGATCAATAAATGTTTTCCTGGTGAAGAGTCTTCTCAAGTCAAATATTTGCTAAATTAGTTTAAAACTGCCAAGAAGAGAAAGATCATCCTCAAGTGGACAGAATTTCACTGGGGCAGAAGGGCCAAGTTCAAGGAGAGAGTGTGCCACATTCATCAAGTTGGACGAGGTCGACCATGGCTAAAAAACATACAAGGACAAGCAAAGTGACACCACACATAAAAAAGGCTAGGCCCTGCCTGTCCCTCCATGGAAAACCATGGCAGCGGCTTTGTAGGGATAGTGAAGGTGACAGTGACATCAGCTTCTGTAGGAAGTAACAAGGCAATTGTAGGAGGCCAGATAAAAGAAAAGTTCAAAACCATGTTTACTAGGGTCTAATCTTTGCTAGTGCATCAAGTACGTTAACAAGTATATTTGTTTTTATAGGAATTCTGTGTGGGTAAGGATCACTGTTCCATTTTTAAGTGAGGAATTAGAGGATCAAAGAGATCAAGACGACTGTCCTAAGATTACGAACCTAGTCAGTGGTAGAGACAGTGTATGACTCCAGATAAGCCTTTTAAACTCAGCTTTAACAGATATTTCCCAAAGTATAGGTTTAAAAAAAAAAGCCAGACTAAGAAGCAGTGGGAATAAAGAGGAGAACAGAGGTGAAAGACACTGAAGAGAACTGTTCATAAAGGATTCATTCAGGGAATTATGAACCTGTTCTGATCCCTATGAGCTGAGAAGTCCTGAAAGAAACAAGTAACAAATGCTTGACTCTAGAAAGGAAAAGCAGTGTCTAGGAAGGAGCTTCTACACTGGACAGCCCCTAAAGGCCTGACAGAAGAAAGCCACTCAAAATGACCACCATGACTCTTATGTGAATCCAGACATTACCTGAGATATTCCTGTCTGTAAAGCATTAGAAAAGAGTCAACAACATTGTGACTGCTGAGCACTGCCTCTGGCTTCAGACTATGTGAATACAAGTGCCTCTTCTCTGAGACTTCAGTCCTTAAGGTGCCCTGGCATGCCAATGACTGTGTCAACAACACAGGTACCTCTACCTAGTCTACCTGTCACAGAATGTGGAACTCAGCCTCTCTGCCACCCTTTGCCTTCATACATGCACAGGCATATTTGACTCTTGAAAAATATTTACCAAGTAGTTTTTGGGATGGGGTATGTCAGACAGTGGGTAGCCTTCCTCTGTCTCAAGCAGCTCTCTCTCCCATTGCACTATTTAGTCTTACCCCTCTTGCCTCCTGAAGAGAAGAGGAAAATCTGACACCTTTCTCCAGGAATACTATTTTATTCATTGGAGTTTCGTTCTTTATGTCTGGAAAGCCATCAACTTGAAATACACACAGCAATAATTTTTAAATTATTATTATTATTATTACAACAGACCCAAAGACAAATTTATTAAGTATATATCTTGTGTAAGGTTTTGTGTCACATACTTTATTAACATTGTTTTGTTTGAGCTATGATAAAGATATTATTTTACCTCTGAATCACCTGTTAGAGATAAAGGGTAAAATATTTGAATGATTAACTCAAGGTCATGAAGCTCGACAGTTGTAGAGGCCATACTTTAGTCCAGAACACACTGGCAATGCTCTTTCTATTATAGTACCCCAACTCAGAGTCTGATAGAAAACACCACGTGGGGAAAGTATGCCGAAGGGCAACGAAGGAGATACTAACACTCCACAAAGGTAAGGGGCAGCGGAATTGAGAGACAGGACAGTTTTCCAGAAGCCTTCTGTTGAGTTTTTAGACTAGGATGATTGATCTCCCATGTGACAGTTTCCTAAATTGCATGTCACCCAGAGAAATGTATAGTTTGATGGGACCACAGGAAAAAAAGCACTGTGGGGAAAGGAGGAGAAAAAACATTCAAGGAAGCACAAAATTTAATTAAAGAAAACATTAGATCAATTATGAATAAATGGAAGTATAAAATGTTAAGGTAAAACATGTATTAGTGTGACATTTGCATTTTTATGAAGTATGAATCACAAAGAAATAATATATGCAGCTAAATTTCAGTTAACTCCCTTCTAAAAGTCTTGTTACCATGGCAATGCCAAGAATGAGTTTTCACAGGATGTAAGATATGGATTTTTTGATTTCTTAAAAGCAGTTTAAATAAAAACTACCAAAAGCATGCCCTCCTTTCATTTCTCTTATATGACCAGGGGCCACGAAAATAAGAAGCACCTAAACATCCATTCCAAAAATCAGACACAAGAAAAACATGCAATGAGATACAGGATTTGCCTGTTGAATTTATTTTCATTCATTTTTAGCCTCTGATATATTTTAATAGGTTCACTCAGAAAGCTATACCTATATACTTAGCAAAACATTCTAGTTACAGAGGAAAAGGAGACTACTGTCTTCCTGGCATTCTTGATCATCATATTGCTGGTGGTTCAATTAGGATAGTTTTTATTAACAGCTACTCTCATTATTGAGATCAGTTAAAATTCTACTATAAAGACTATCTTTGACACTAGCAGCAAAATGGTTCACCTTCTGAATTCCAGATCTAAGAAAAGTTGCCCTAGTCTCTAATGAGTAATAGAGGATTGAGGTTTCTAGGCTACAAAAATCCTGTTGTGGTGAAAAAGGCAGAAACCTAACTCCGAAATCAATACTGTATTACTCTCTCGGCAGGCTAGAGCTGCTGGGTCAGGGGAGTCATGAAAAATTCATAGCGGAGGTGGCCAAGTCATCCATAAGATACAGAAAATGATGCTATACCTAAAGATCCCCTGAGCAATCGAAAGCACTTTATAGATTTCACCGTGGATAAGTGCTGGTGTGTTTCATCTGGTGCCTTAATGCTGCTACAATCTTATTTTTGACAGTCAATGAGGATGCTCTGATCTATATTTACAGGATCCTGTTTATATGAGTTCTTAGCCTCTTTGCAGTGCTTGATGACAGTGGTCACAGAGCTGTGGCCTGAAGCTGCTCAGTCTTGAAAATTCCTGATTCCTGTTACCAAACTTGACAGATTCAGTCTTTGTTCTCTACACTGCTTAGGGTAATAAATCATATATATATAGATATAGATAGATAGATATATATAGATATATAGATATAGATATAGATATAGATAGATAGATAGATAGATAGATAGATAGATAGATAGATAGATAAATGCTTTTGATTCTTATAATATCTCCACCAATTATGCATTCTTAAATTATGTATCAGGGAAGTGAAATGACAGAGCCAAGATTACAAAGTAAATAAGAATATAAATCAAGATTCTGACCTAGCATTTCTTTGTCCAAAGACACCAAGTATTTGAGATTGAACTAGACCTAGTCAACTCTCTACACTCTTGACACCATAGAAGGCAAACCTCTGTGTTGGCCTATGCTATGGTCTCTAGCCCTTCCAATTCACTGTGTAGTCTTTTACCCTCATGTTTTCCACCAAATACCTGCATGTTAAAAACAAAATTCTTCAGCCTGAGCTCTTACTCATATTTCAAAATTCAATTCAAGTGCATTTTTCCCATGGTCCTAAGAAATGGTAAAGTTAAGATAACTATTAACGGGGACCTACGAAACAGCTAAGCATGTGTCCTTAGCAGTGATTATGCCCTGGAGAGAGGCTGAAGAACTTAAACATTCCTATTAGCTGGATGAACTACCTTCTTCCAAACCACATGAAATCCAGGATCCAGATATACTGCAACAATCTACTGTCTAATCTCTCAAATGCTGCTGTTTAGGATAAACCAAATTCTTCAACTTGAATTCAACAATCAATGTTGCTTTATAATTGTATTTTATTTCATATTTCAAAATGACTACTTTCCTGAAGGAGTCCTTTGTTCCAAATAGATAGATTCTCATATATTTCTCAAAATGCACAGACTCATCCCTTTCCTCTACTTGATCTTCACTGGTCCTTCTCTACCTTTGGACGCCTATACATTGTTTAGTCTTCTTGTAGCCTCACCTCTTCTAGGAAGCATCCTATGCTTATCTGAATCTAGTAACCACTTCTTCTCCTTCAAGTCTACTTCATCTATTTCATACCTTAATTATATTCTGCCTCTGCTGCTTTTAAGTCAAGCATGAGGTTATAGCAGGATTACAATACCCTTAAACTCACAATCAACTGGCTCTCTCATATCTTATTGACAGGCAGAGCACTATGTAAAATATGCTAATATTCAGATATCATTTGCTTGAACTTCTTCAGTCTTGGTAATATTTTTTATATCTAGACTCCCAGTTATAACAAAAATTTAATTTGATATTTTATTGCTTTCATTTATCTCTTGAAAAAAATATAAATTTAACTAACTTTCTAGAACAATTGTTTTAGAAAACTGTGGACATTGTATTTGAGCTACATGGAAGAAGCAAGGCTATCTTCAAATGTTTTTAAGATATCTGTGTTAGAGTTATTCACCTGACAAATACCTTTAATGTGCCAGGCTCAGTATTAGCTGAGCAGATAAAAAGATGCAAAAGATAGCCCTGCCTCTCCAGGGACTATCTAAGGAGAAAAGCTTGAAAAGAGATACTAGCATGGGTCTGTAAAACAGTAGCAGGCATTTGATAGGTAGATAAAGAAAAGGGAAGGGATCACCATAAAGAAAGATCTGGAGTTGGAGCAGGTGCAACTAATCTCATGCACTTACTGCATTCCTTAAGCAAAGAAATTTAGTAGAATGTTCTTCCAACATGTATTTTTCCATTCTAGTCTAAATTGTTATATATCCTATTTATTTATGTGTGTTATCATACATAATTATCATAAGGACTCAAGGAAGTCAGTGTTCTCAATACTCTATTTTACAAAACACCTTTGCCACTACCATTTTATACGAAAGCAATTTGAGTTTACTTTTAACAGGATCTCAATTACGTAGCCCTGGCTGGCTTGGAAGTAGCTACATAGATTAGGCTGTCCTGGAACTCACAGGATATACACCATATATATTCTGCCTCCCTAATGCTAGAGTTAAAGGCTTGTATCACCACACCAAGCCAAGGAATTTGAGTGTTGATAGGAAAACTTAACTTGTCCGTGGTCATACTTCAATCACTATTCTCTAAGTTGGAAAGAGTTTGCAGGTAGCCAAATAACTATGCATGTAAAGAAAACAGCTAGTTATATTAGTGAAGGAAAATATAGACCTCTTCCAATTACTGAAAATGAAGATGCTTCTTTTCTGTGTTTATCAGTTACAAGAAAAAATTTTAATATGTCATGGTGTGCTTTAGAAAAAAAACATTAAATGAAAAGAGATAAAATTTGAATATATAAGGCTGCGACAATAACTCATTTAATAAAGTGAAAAACTTGAGTTGTTCACTGTGGGGAGCCTACAGAAGGCGGCTATCATCTTGCAGCCATCTTGAGCCATATACCCTGAGAAGAGACTTGATTACATTAGCCTACAACAGCTGAGCACACTCTGATAACATCTTGTTTTAGATACCCATGATCTTCCCTTGGGTGTGTGAGACTTAAAGGTGTGATTTACAGCTGAGACTTAAGGGCATGACTAGATTTAGAGATTAGATTTAGAGACAAGGCCTAAGGGCATGATTTAAGGGCATGACTTAGAGGCGTGGCTTAGAAGTGAGACATATAAAAGGCAAGGGGCAGACAGAAGAGAGATCTGAGAACCAGACAACAGATTACTTGATATGAGTACAACTTGGAACAGAGAATTAGGTATTAGGCACTTGGCACTTGGAGGAAGAACTTGGAATTAGACAGTACAACTTGGAGTAGATATTAGGCATTAGGTATTAGGCACTCAGCACTTGGAAGAAGTAACTTGGAACTTGGAGGCACTAGGGACTAGGAACTAGGGACTAGGAACTCAAGACTTGGGACTTGGACTAGGAAGAGAGACTGAAGAAAAAATGGGATTGAATCACACTCTGCCTGGTCTCCATTCCTCAAGTCCGTCCTCACTCTCTCTCTTGCCGAACCCCGACCCGTGGACCAGAGCAGCTTGGGGCAGTATGGGCTCTAACAATTTAGCCCCCAGGGCTTTTGGAAGTGTGAGGTTCTAGCACTGACAGCGGTCCACAACATTCTTGGCCTCCAAACGTGGAGCAGCTTGGGCCGTGACAGTTCACCAGCACCCACGTAAAAATCTGGAAAAGGCAGATGCTAGAGAGGTGAGGTGGGAGTGGGTGGGTGGGTGGGGAGTATCCTCTTAGAGGCAAAGGGAAGGGGAGGGGTGAGGGCTTTGTGAAGGGGAAACCAGGAAGGGGGGATAACATTTGAAATGTAAACAAATAAAATGATTAATAAATAAAAATAATAATAAAGGCAGAAGGGTTAGAGGAATTTAAAAATCTGGGACAGGAGGGATAGCCAGAAGGCCATGTGAATGAATGGAAATCTGCAACTGAAAGGGGTGAAGAGTTGGGGCATCTCCAGGAAGAGCCAGAAACTTGGGATAGGAGAGGCGAGGCGCACAAGAATCAGTGGGGGTGTCCTTAGCTGTGAATCATTAGCATTGGGGATATGGAACCTGAAGCAGGAACCCCAGTGGAGCAATAGGGACTCCAACCCATCCACAAAACTTTCCACCCAAAATTTATCCTGTCTATAATAAATACAGGGATGGGGGATGGAGCAAAGACTGAGGGAACAGCCAATCAATAACCAGCTCAACTTGAGACCCATCCCATGGGCAAGAACAAATCCCTGACACAAATTAATGATACTCTGTTAGGCTTAAAGACAGGAGTCTAGCCTGATTGTCCTCTGAGAGGCTCCACCCAGCAGCTGACTTAGATGCACACACATCCAAACAGTGGATGGAACTTGGGGAGATTTATGGAAAAATAGGAAGAAGGATTTCATCCCCTAAAGGGATAAGAACTCCACTGGAAGACCAACTGAGTCAACTAACCTAGACCCTTGGGAGCTATCAAAGACTGAGCCAACTAAAGAACAGGCTGAAAAGAGCTCTCCCCACATATAAAGCAGAACTCTAGCTCAGTCTCCATGTGGGTCCCCCAAACGGAGCAGAGACTCTCCCTAAAGCTGTAGCCTGACTGTGGTATCCATTTCCCAACAGGGTTGCTTTGTATGGCCTCAATGGGAGAAGATGTTCCTAATGGGGGGATACCCAGGGGGAGGCGCTACCCTCTCAGAGGAGAAGGGAAGAGAAATGAAGGAGAGACTCTGTGAGGGGGAGAATGGGAGGGAGCATGTAAATACATACATACACACACACACACACACACACACACACACACACACACACACATACACACACACACACACATACATACATGAGTTTTGTTGTAGTTAATGGCAAATGTTTAATTTAGTCTTAAATTCTCCTGAAAGAATTATCGCCCAGTCCACTTGTGCCATTACACTTTAACATTCTATCACTTCTACCTTTACTGCTTATTTTAGATAACATATTTGTGATTTCTGTCTAGTATTCAAGTTTGCTAGCTACAGAAAGCACCTCTGCTTCATGTTAGCACCTCTGTTAGGACCTGACCAAACAAAACCAGAAAGTGAGAGAATATTGGTAGGATAAATGAATAAATTATAAAAATTAGTCATTGATATAAAAATATTTAGAATAAAAAGAAGTTGCTATCCTGGGAGAAGGCGACACATCAGTAGCACAATGGAAGAGTTGACGGTAGTGTTAGGTATCTGTCTCCCACTCAATTGCTCTTCTTGCTTTCCTTAAAACAATAAACCTACATAGAAGCTTTGCTATATTTCTCTTTCTTTTTGCTATCTTCCTTCACTCTCTCCTTTCTTTCTTTCTTTCTTTCTTTCTTTCTTTCTTTCTTTCCTTTTCTTTTGAAGGCAAAGGATGCGGTATAAATCTCGTGAGAGATGGAGGATAAGGCCATGGTACCTGTGGTAATGCTAAGCCAGAAAACCCAATGAGAAGAAGTGAATTATGCTTTAGTTCTGACAAATATGCAAAAGACAAAATAGTGAGGGTTAAAAGTTCTCTGGAGTAAAACCTCTTAAATGCACACATCCAGAATTTTCCCCAAATTGAAAACCATGATGTTCTCAATTTATGAAGTGCATAAAATGTTCTGAATTATTGGATGCTACAGTGTCTGATTTTAGAGGATTATGTAGGCATGAAGAAATGAGACAGTTTCCAGATATGGCCTGACAGTTTGTAGTTATATCCTGATGTTAGAGAATGTTGCCAGATAATTTTCTCATACAGAGATTTGTATTTAATTTTATAAAGCACCAAGGTGAAGACACTGAGAAAGAAATGGATAAAAGAGGTGAAATGAATTCTGACTATTAGCACAGTTCATAGTGAAAGGGCTCTGAGATTCTTTCATCTCCTGCCAGAATAAGCAGGACCTTTTCATAAATTACTTAAATTATTTGGATACAAATCATTTTAATCAATAAATCTCTTTTAGAATTGCCTGTGTACACAAAGATTATAAGAAAATATGACAGATTTTTATCAGGACAATTTCTTGATCACAAATCTTCAACGAAGCTCTGTTGTACACAAAATAAAAACCCTCAATTTTTGTTAGGTACTCAATCAATCAGGTACAACCTACTCTCTTGAATTTTTATATTCTATTCTCTTTATGCCCTACAATATTCCTGTATTTGCAATATCACTGTCTATTTGTCTGTCTTTTTTCTGTACTTGATAGAAGTAAAAAGTATGGGAAGGAGGGATAAAATAACACATATGTGTGTGCCAGGCACAGAGCCACATGCCTCAGATTCACCATATTATTTAATCTTCACATTACTTCTTTAAAACTCGACCAAGCCATGTCTTTAACCACACTATTGAACTGAATCTGTTTTTTGTCATTATCTTCAATGCTCTTCACATTCTACAATCTAAAGCCAATCAGCATTGCTAAACTTAACCTAATAGTAGTATTTGGCACAGAAAACCTGTCATCTTAAAATAGTTCCCTTTTCTGGCTAACTTTACTCTATATTCACTCTGGTTTTCTTCATCCTTCACTGGTTGATCCTTTTCAAAAGAAAGATTCTCCCTACAGCCTTGATTACTAAATACCCCCATTCTAGGTTCATTCATTATAGCTTTCCTATTTTGAAAATACAAGAATTCCCCGTGGGAATGTCTCAAATAATTGACACATTTGAAATACAATCAGTACATATTGGTAGCACCCAATTTTATAACTTTACTCAGACTTTTACTTGAACCCAAGACATATTTATCCAGTATTTCATCCACATCTCTACCTGCCCTGACTATCTAACAAACATCTCAAACTAAACATCCACAAACAGCATCTTTATCTTTCCTCTAAGCCTATTTCTTGGAGAATCTACCATTTCATCAGGAACAGTTTCCTGCTGGTATCTCATGAGAAGCCCCTATGTTTCTAGAGTCAGTACATTTGCTATTCCCCAAACCCAGTAACAGCATACAGGTATGATGTACACAACTGGTATGTAATATATGGACTGTACCTTTCCTAACTGTTCAGTCCTTTTCCCTCTCCTCCGACAGCACTAGATTAATAAGAGAACAGACTTGGAAGCTGATAAATGACACATTACTGTTTCCTTTACTTCTCTTATTTTTTTTATCATCTGTCACATTCTCATCTAACTTCTAAAAGATAAAATAGTATTAATAAGTACTAATAGTAAATCTTGAAGAAGAATTGCTGGATCTCAGTCTATTGAACTGACAGGATGTGAAGCATTGATTTACCTGTGGTTTGCTTGCTATGGAAAGGTCAAGTTTCACTCCTATAGGTTATATCTTAATTTTAATTGTATCTATTTTAGAGGTTATGAGTTTTTCAACTATTGGTGACATACTGTACTACAATATGACCAAAATAATTGTGCATAATAAAAAATACAGTCATTGGAATAAAAAAGACTTTGGCTGTAAGAGACTGAAGAAAAGGCCATCCAGAGACTGCCCCACTTAGGGATCAATCATACCTGCAGACACCAAACCCCCACATTATTGCTGATGTCAAGAAGCACTTGCTGACAGGTACCTAGTACGGCTGTTCCCTGAGAGTTTCTACCAGCACCTGACCAATACAGATACTCACAGCCAACCATCAGAATAAGCCCAAGGACCCCAGTGGAAGAATTAGGGGAAGAACTGAAGGAGCTGAAGGGGATTGCAACCCCATAGAATGAACATTATCAACTAACTGGACCACCTAGAGCTCTCAGGGACTAAACCACCAACCAAAAAAGTATACATGAAGGAATCCATGGCTCCACCTGCATATGTAGCAGAGGATGGCCTTATCTGACATCAATGGGAGGGGAGGCCCTTGGTCCTGTGGAGGCTTGTTTCCCCAACTTAGAGGATGCTAGAGAGCTGAGGTGGGAGTGGGTGAGTGGGTGAAGGAGCACCCTCATAGAGGCAAAGGGGAGGGGGAATAGGAGCATGAGATGGGGAATTTGTGGAGGGGTATCCAGGAAGGGGAATATCATTTGAAATATAAATGAATAAAATGATTAATAAAAATATTTCATAAATTTTTGTTTAGTTTCCTAGTTTGTAAAATGATTACTAATGCTTACACCTTGTAGGGTTTTTATATTAGTAATTAAAGTAGCACAATCACAGAAAATAACACCCAATGGAAACAATTGCCACCATTACTATTATTACCTTCAACAAATGATAATATTTTCTTTCACTTCTTTTCTCTGGCTTTTCTCTTCACTTTGAATATATTCCTATTGTTCCCATAGTAAAATCCCCTGACCCACTTCAAGTGGGATCACATGTTTTAGAAACGTGCTGCTCTGCAGTACTTCCAAGCCAGTTATAGATCGGTGGGAAATAGTCAAACATGTTCTCCCTATAGCAGAAGAATTGGTTGATGCATCGATTTAATAACTCATTGCTAGTTAATTCTTGAGTGATACTAGAACTTAGTTTAAGAAGAGAGGTCACATGAGGTGATCAAAACAGATGTATTCTCTTTCTCAGCCCTTTTTTGCCTCTTTAGTTGCCTAAAGAACTATGCCTATGTTGGGTCAATCTATGCCTTCACAGTGAGTCAATCTTGTCAGAAGTGTAATAAATAATAATAATAATAATAATAATAATAATAATAATAATAATAATACAGTTCTTTTACCTCCCATGACTCTGTCCCTTTTATACTCATTGCATTACAATTTCAAAATAACTTACATGAAAGAAAACATAAACACTTCCACAGCAAGGTAACATCTGCAAACATCATGATCCCTTAGTTCTAGAACCAGTTTCAGCAAGCAGGGTCTAAGCTCAGAGGCCTTTAAATGCTACCTGCATCCTCTATGTCCCAGAAGACTGCTTGTCTCCCCCAGGATTTTCCCTCCTCCTTCAGTTGTTCTCTTAGCTGCTCACTCACCGAGTGTAGCAAGCTAAAACTTGAATGATTACAGAATCAAAGTATCACATGTGCAATGCTCCTTTTTATTGAAATAGATTCTTCTTTCCTACAATAGATCCGACCACAGTTTCCCCTCCCCCCAACTCCTCCCCAGCCTTTCTCTCCTCCAGACCCACTCCCCTTTCATTTCCCTTCTTATAATGCCCTTTTACCTAAGTGGTTCTGCTACTAAGTTTGATCCAAGGACCAAGACCATAAATCCATATTCCTTGAACATGCTGTTAAATTCTATGGTCACATTGCAACCTGACAAAACTAAAATATAGCCCTGTGAAGTGATAGTGCAGTTTTATGTGATTTATATGCTATATAAGATCAACTGACTGTACTGTTAGCTGCTCAAGGATGAATACTAAGGCTGTCACTTTTAAATTCTCCCTGTAGATTGGTTATGGCCTACACTAGGACACAATAGCAGAGGTAAGTCTTAACACTTCATGCGGCTTTGAGAATTACCAATAGAAGTGTGATGCTGCAGTAGGATTGTATAGGGACTTAAAAGTGCTCAGCCCAGCAACAACTATATCAGAAGCACTCATGAAACATGCTATATTTTTAGTTAGCATTATCTTCATCCTGATCACTAACAATTTTTAACACTAAGTAATATATACCAAATGTTCCTTCTCCAAAACAAAGAAACATTGTTTTGTGTGAATGAATCACAGTTTATAGCACATCATAAGTGCTTAAAATAGACTTACTATTAATAATCATAAAAAAGCTAAGAGAAATATCATTGGGCAGGTAAATGAGTCTCCAGCTGAATTAAGGGACTGCCAGTAACTTTCTACTGTTCTTTGATTAATAAAGTCCTGAATCTGTTGAAAGAAACACTATGCTCAACAGAAACGTGAAATATCTCAGCTTACTAGATAACAGTAGCCAACCAAACATAAAAGACGGCTGCTAGATTCATTTTCTAGATAAAATCTCTGTGAAGCAGTTGATTCTGCTGAAAGATACGCTCCTTATTTTCCTCTTTGTTGCTTTTGACTTGGAACAGAATGTGTAGAGCTGATGTCCTTTAAACCCAAGAACAGTGGATGATGGGACATTAAAATGGAAGATGGATCTCTAATGACATCACAGGTGATGGTCAGAACAAAACCTCACACCTTTTATGTCAGAGTAAAAGAAGCCCTACCCTTGTTGAGCAGACATTATTTTGGTTTCTGTTATAGACAATTAAACTTGGCCTCAATTTGTATGCCTCCTGCCCATCATTATGTTGGTCCCTGTGCTTACAGAGAAGACCCTGGTGACTTTGTTGTTGTTTTTACGGAGAAACATCACTCCTGTAGGTTAACTTCTTAGGCCAGGGCTCGTAAAATCATCACACCCAGGTTCTATCATTTCATCATCTATTTATCTCCCTTTCTTAACTACTACAACTATTAACCTAAGCCACCTTTTCTTTTTGAAAAAGATATTTTGTGTTTTCTTTTAATTTACTGCATGTGTGTGCGCATGTGTGCATGTGCACACACCATGGCTAATGTGTGGAGGCTGCAGAACAACTTGAAGGAGCCCAGTTCTGTCTTTCCACCATGTGAGTTCCGGGAGTTGAACTCATGTCATCAGGCTTGGAGGCAAGCAATTTTACCTGCTGAGCCATTTCACTGTTTCCTTAAGCCATAATTTCAATGTTTCATTTAAAACTATTTTCTAGTTTTCTCTAGTTCTCTCTTGTGTTAACCTGTATCTTAAGGACTCATACATGTGTGTTGAGTGTAGGAACTCAAGACACATCTGGCTGCACTAATGCTCTAACATCCATTCATACCAGTAAACTGAAATGATTCCACTCTGCAAGGCAAATGTTGAAGTTAGATAACACATACTTTACACGAAACACCTAGCAGTGATTCACTTCCAAATTGTCAGCTTTTTCCTCCTCTGTCATCCCTTCTCTCCCACTTTATACTGAACCCTGAATTTGAGGGAAGAATTCTTTGAAAGGCATCATGTCTCTGTTTTCCTCTTTGGTTGTTTAGGCTAAAGGCATATCTCATCTTAGCAAGCTCTCAAAGTGAAGCAACTGTTAGTAGGTGCTCATCTCCTCTTTGGCCAAAGACAGTAGTGCACTACATGAAGCATTAAGGTGGCTCCCACAGGAGCCTGCTGACATTTATTAAGTATGTTCTGGCATTAGTGTTTCATTACTAGACTCTAAGAAGCACAAAGTATATCGTAGTCAACAAATTAGTAACACCAATAGTTCATAATGAATAAAGCTCAGCAGAATTGAGCTTTCAAAATAAAGAACCTACGTCTTCTCTTCTAATGTTGGAAAACTACATACAACTGCATACAGGTCTTGGTCTCAGGTAAATGTCCTATTTGTCATGCCTAGCTGGCTGGGGCCATGCAGCAGAATCTAGAGTCTATGTTTAGGTATTTATTTGAAATAGCACCAGAAATGAGCTAGAAAAGATAAAGATTGTCAGGCTAGTTTGGAAACTCAAAGTATTCTCCTTTTCTCAAAATGGACAACTACTAACACAACAAAACACAAGACAGTTGACAGCAGGAGTTATAAATGCTTGAACAAGGATTGTGGTTCACTGAGCAGTTGCTATTAATACAGAACCCAATGAGTCATCATAATTATCAGGCCACACTGAAAATCCATATAAGTAGTATCATTTGTATCTTGTAGCACAAGCTAAAGGATGCCTCATCCTGTCACAGGTCACACTGTTAAAGCACAGAAAATAAATTACTAGAATAACACAAGTATGTGTTTACCTTAGCATTAAGTGCTCTTTTTCAAAGATACCAGGATGAAAAAGCAACCAAGATATATCCTCCCTCAGATCTTAATGAAGATACTGAATCTTAAAAATGCTTAGGTGGTTTTACAGTTCTATCAAGACTTGAAGTAGCAAATAAAATTGTGTGTCATATATGTCAAACATTAAACATATATTCACAAACATTTACAGACAACCTATTCAATTATGTTCCTTCAAAGCTCAGAAGTACACATCAAGATGGAATTAGTTATGCAAGAAATTTATGGAGACAACTGTAATATATAAAGTAACAATGAGTAGATATGAAACTTTTTTAGATCTATGAAACATAGAAAGGAGCACTAATGGGTAGGAAAACCATCAAACCATAACAAAAGTCTAAGAGGAGAACTAGAACTCAAACACTGCCTGTGTTCTGCCACCATATGACAGGATAGTTGATTTTAGGTCACATAACTGGATTAAGGAATATAAGCAGAGAATTGGGAAAGCATTGTTCCTGGGTATATCTTTGAGGGTATTTCCAGAAGGATATGTCTGTGGACTGATGAGGACTATTTTGTCGCCGGTATGGACAGATCACATCAAACTGGAGGGTTAGGTAGAACAAACAACAGAGGAAAAGTGAATGCTCTCTGTCTTGGAGCAAAGGTACCCTTCATCTCCTATCTTGAATTTAGAACTCCTTGTTCATGTAGACTCTGGTCCTTATGCCAGTGACATCCTGAATGTACCCAGGCTTTGAGCCTTAGATAAAGAGATTTAATATCAACTTTCCTATTTCTGAAGTTCTCAGCCTTAAACTTAACAGCTTTCTGGGATCTCTCTGCAGTTTACAGAAGCTTGTTTAAGTTTTCTTAGCCTCTAGAATTATATGAGTCAATTTATCTACTAAATAAACTGCCTCTATCTCTGTCTATGCCTCTTCATTACAATCTCTCTATAAAAAAACAACATAAATGTTCACGTCTTGGAAATATATGTCAATAGTATGAACTGAGAAGAACTAGGGGATCTCCTCTGATGGCTACAGAAGGCAGGAGTTGAGAAAGGAATTCAAAATGTGTATGACAGTATATCCAAATGTTTCCCTGACTGTCAGAATTCAACTGGGTTTTACCAGATCCATTTCTCTATCGGTGTAGGAAGTAGTTTTACTACCTTCCATGTCGACTTCCTGAGAAAAACTTAGAAAATAAAGGTCAGTTGGCAAAATAAGCTCCCCTCACTGCCACTACTACTACAGCTAGTCTTGAGACCTTAACTATTACTGTGGCTAATCTTGAGACTTTGGGTTACTACCACCCATTCATTTCTTCAGGAACCATTCTAAATTCCTTCATTTTAAGTTCCATAACCATAAATTCAGTATATTATACAACATTATTTGGCGCTAACAGCCCAAATTTTCATTCTCACAGCCTATGAGCCCCTTCTAATCACTCCTGTAACTGCAAGGCATGCTGCACACATCCAAGATACAGTGACAAATGTCCAAGAGAGTGTTGAGATGTGATCATGTTGATTCTACACAAATTTTCTTCTCTGTCACTACTGTGTAAAACCTGCCCTAAGCCATAATGTTAGTCAGGGGCAATTATCCTTTTAATAGGGTGACTGATCTTTTAGCTTATCAAACCCTAGATACAAAAGTATAAAATTCTAGCACTTCTTAGGACTTAGTATAGACTGCTCCTGGGAAAAGTAACACATCAACCTCTGTTTGTGCCCTGTCCAGGTTATGTAACTAAGTTTAGAGAGCACACTAGGCTCTGGTAAGCTTGATAGTTAAGAAAGAAACTCTTTTTTCCTCCAAGCCACAAGAACTAATTAGCATGTATTCTTAGAGATAAAAATTTTAAGAATGGTTAACTATTAGGATGAAATGTAAGCCTGGATATGTAACAATTATTTGACATAGGTGCACCTTCTTAGGGCATAAGATTTCAACGTGTTTGTAGCCACTCAAGAGTAATGGATACGAACATTACTAAGCTAGTTTCTGGAGCTATTTTTAGCCTGCACAAGCCACAAAGTGGGAGTTGTATCTAAACAATCAAGCACAGAGGGATGTATAAGGAGGGCTCAATAGAGATTGTTAAAATATGATTATGATACTGATAGCAACAACAAGCCCTTCCAGAAAGACTCAAATTAGATCTATAAGAATCAAGGATACAATATGTTCAAGGAGTTATATATTCAAAAGCAAAATGGAAAATAAAAATGAATAAAATAAATAAACTATTTAATTATAAAAACTTACTTTTATGATTAAACCATAAATTTAAGTCAAAAAGTAATATGAATATTTCCATAGGTATACTTGCAGTAATACTTAAAATCATAAATATATTATAAATCACAGCAAATTATAGTCATAAATCACTATCACTTAATGACTGGATTATTCTAACCAATGCATTGTCAAGTGATTTATGCATTGTGTTAATTTTTAGAATCAACTAGCACAAATATAGATGGCAAAAAATTAATGCAAACACTTTATTTTATAATGTATTTCTCTTATACAATTGACTTGTACAGTTTGTTACTGTAAAGAATTCAGTAGGCAACTGTAATACAATGATAAATATTTTATGTCTCTAAACATGATTTAAGCAAAGGCGATACAATAAAACAAGTAAACAAGTAAATAAAAGAAGTAAACAATTTTCTGGGAACACCACCATAATTACATTCCACAACTGATCAAAATGTTCTATGGTATATAATTGAATATATTACATAATCATGTACATAATATAGCATACATTGTTCTATGAAATGATACGTAATAAATACTAATGTGTAAGCATAGCATACACTATTTCATATATTTTATACAGTTCAATAATCCTACAACTAACTTGCATTCCAAGGTTTATGTAATAGGTCAAACAAGTCTAATAATTCAGTACAAATTAAAAAGCAAGATAAATTACATATACAATCTGAGAAAATAAATTGAGAAGTAGTAAGAATGTGATGATACAAAATTGTAAAAAGGAAGCAATTTTTCTGAGGGTAATTTATAATTGCCAGCCCCTTTGAGGATACTTTCTAATTCTGGTTACATCTGACTATGCATCTTAGTCCAAGCAGAGAGCCCCTCAAAGAAAACCAACAAAGTCTGAACTGCAATCAAGGGCTCTAGTGACAACATGGAAAGGTGTAAGGCTTCTAAGACAAAGCTTACTTCTACCACAGATTTGCTGAATTCTAGAGTTAGCCCATCTGTTTAGTAATTTCCTAACATATACAAAAGTCAGCTCCAGATAGACTGCATACATAAATGCTGTAAGAAAAACCAATGAGATAGTTTTACAACCTTGAAATACTTATACATTTTAAAAACAAAACCTTAACTTCCAAAGAAAAGTAATTGATTACTTGTATTACAGTCGATAGCACAAACTGATATGTTTGCAATTCACAAATCTAACATAGGACTTATATTCAGAATATTAAAGGATATTCTTAAATCAGTGAGAAAACAAAAGATAAATGAAAGGAAAATCAGAAGAGATTTGAAAAAGCATTTCTTAAAAAAGGCTGACCTAGAGTTGAACCAAACACAACTCACAAAAAAGTCAATAAAACGATTCCTAATGATATTCTGCTATACTCATTGATCAGTGTCTATGCAACTTGTCATCAGAGAAGCTTCCTATGGAAGCTGCTGGGAGCAGATGCAGAGACCAATAGGCAAATTTTAGGCTGAGCTTGGGGAACCCTTCCTTAGGGGACAAGAAAACAGGGAGAATACAGCCCACAGAATCAACTAATGAAAGCTCACAGGGGCTCAGAGAGACTGATGTGTCAATCATAGAGTCTGCATGGCTCTGCACTAGGCCTTCTGTATATATGCTATGTTTGTTTACCTTTAGGTTTTTCTGGGACTCCTAACAGTGTGAGTGGTAATGTCTCTGACCCTTCTGCCTGTTCATCAGACCCTTTTCTTCCTACCAGGTAGCCTTGCCCAGCCTTCATATGAAGGTTTATGCCTAGTCTTACTGTATCTTGCTATGCCATGTTTGGTTGATATTAGTGGGAAGACTGCTCTTTTCTGAAGGGAAATTGAAAAGAGGTATAAATGGAAATTGGGAGGAGTTAAGGGAAGGGAGGCTATGATGGGATGTATTGTATGAAAAAAGAATAAATAAAAAGAAAAATGAGTGGAAAAGGCCATGAAAAGGACCAAGGAAACTATCTGAAATGTGAATTAAGTCTTTCAGCACAGGGAACTATAGGATAAAACTACAGTGATAAATCTATTTATATCTATTGAATCTAATATAAAAATGACCAAACAAGCCAAATGCCATGAGCAGGGAAAACTGAGAATATTAATATAATTATTTTGACATATGAACAACAGAATAGATAAACTGTGTTTGTGATTAATTAGGATACCAAAGTAACAGAAACTAATGTAGGTTAAAAAAACAAACAGGTTTTGAAAATTCTATGGACTGATAAAGATCTAAGATAAGACACTGGTAGATCTTTTGTCTATGAAGACCCATTTTCTGAATTGCAAAAAGATGTCTTTTGTTCTGTGTCCTCATATGATGGAGAGTAGAAAGATACACTCTCTCTTATGTCTCCTCCTACACAGGGCTCCAATTCTACTGAAATTAACCACTCTCAGAAGCTAAAGCCAATTATCATTGCATTTGGTATTAGTATTCAAAATATTGGGTTTAGTATCACAGGAAATCCTGAGATATATGGTGAATAGAGCCTAGGGATCTAGTATGCAAAGCACCTTGTCATACTGTAGATATGACAGGTATTGAAACAAATCTATCTACCAAAGGTATGTCAAGGGCAGACTAGAAGTATCCTTGTATTCATGTTGGTTTCAGACTTGATTTCATCACTAAGAAGATACAAAACCACCAGAACAAAAATCAGAAACCAGTTAATATCTAACACATGATTAATAACATAAATTGAGCCCCAGAAAAGTAGCCATGCTAAAGCCTTCTGAAAGAAAAGTCTCATCATCAGAATGGGAAGAGACTATACTTGAAAAAGAACTGAAGGTAGTTTAAGAAAAAATGATGAGAGTAAAATATTTCATAAGTGTGCATCTTCACACATGTGACATACCATACCTGAGATACACTGAGTCCTTATAACGATGTGATAAGAACAATATTTTGATATCCTACTTTAAAATGATGAATATTTGCCCAATACCATATAGCTAGTAAGTAAAAGACTGAGTTCAAATGGAGGAATTCTGAATTTTGCTACAGAATATTCTGTTTATTCATTTGTTCAACAGGCATTGTTAGGTTCATGCCAAATGCCAGGAACTCAGATGCAGACTGCATGCAAACATGAATTAAAGGAACCCAACTTCACAGAGTGGCAGAACAAGGTGTAAGGAGAATGTGCAGAAGGAAAGGAACTAGCTAACACAGAGATACATAAACAAGTTTTCTGTAGTAGATCAAGAAAGTTTTGATGATGAGAATTTTAAATGGTTATGTCAAAATAAACAGAATAAATGAAACCCTAAAAGAATGAAGAAAGTCACTTTATATAGAATAAATATATCTATAAAACATACGATTTAATGATAGCAGTTTTACATAACTGGGGAAAAAAGGCTGGGAAAAAAGTAGGCAGAAAGAAGGAAGTTAACCATTTTTCCCGCAACAACATTATGGTCATCTCCATTGAAAACTAACACATACAGCCTAGGTCTCATGGGAACAAACATGAAGATTTAGTTATTTGTTAAAAGCTCCAAGAAAAATGACATTTTTAACTAAAAAAGGGAGGGGCAGAACTGAAGCTTTGCTCATTAGGCAACTTACTTTAAGGTAGTTTTTAGCAAGATTCAGGTGCTGTTCTTGTAATAGAACACTGTTGCCAAGGTGATAAAGACTTAAACAATGAAATAAATATAATTACAACAAACATGTTCTGAGAAAAGACTAACTCTCTTTGCAAAAAGAACTCAGGGCTTTTGAAATAGCAAGAACTCTCTCATCTCAGTATAGAGAGAAGAGCTCAATCTTCGCATCACTCTGCTCTTGGGGGTTGCTTATCTTAAAAGCATGATTACAGGCTAGAACATGGTTTTTTTCAGACTGTATCTCTAAACCCTCTTACTTTATGTAGTGGAAGTTAAAACAATCTGGATTCTAATGTGGAAAAACAGTCTGTCCTAGTCAAGGTTAATACATTATCTTACCATGTTGTCTTCTTCCATAAATTTACCTCAGGGACTAAGTCTTGAAAGGTAGCATCACATTCTTAGGAAGGATGTGTTTATTTATACATGGGGAAGGACAATAAAATTATTAATGGTCACCACTTACATGTGACTTTTCTCTAACCAAGTTTTCAAATCCCTTCCATTTTAAAGGAAACATGCATAATCTGGCATAGAATTTTGTATAATCCGTCCATGATGCACTGCATAGTAACAGCACTGCTTTCCATTTATGTTTCCTTTTTAGAGGACTCAGGGGGCAGACAGTACTGTACCCCAATGACCACTGAAAGAGGATGAAATTAGCCCCTTCCAGAGCCTGGCTATTGGCTGCCCAGTGCATACTGGACAGTCCTGAAACCATATCTCCCCCCACAAAACATACTCAACAGGATGTATTTCTGTATCTTTGCATTTATGTACACATATTTATGTTTATAAAAATAATAATCAAATAAAAATAAGCTATAAACTTAAAAGTGGAGGAGACATGAGAGGGCTTGAAGAGATGATGAAACATGGGAGGGGCTGAAGGGAAAAAAAGGCATGGGGGAAGTAAACTCTGTATAAATTTAAAAGTGTCTCTTATGAGTTAATATATTTAAACATTTATTTTTTAGAAAATTACTTGTGCGCAGACTACTATAGCTGCCTTATACCACAATGAATCCATATTGTTAAATAATTCAGGGGTTTATATGAGTCATCATAAAATAAAATAATCTTGTCTGTCGATACAGGCATGCCAAAGTTAGACAGCAAAAGTTTACTTCATGAGTCTGAGATATTACTTTCTCATAGAGTTCTCCAATAGCAATGAAACTTAAATGTCTAATAGTCCTTTTTTTGTTTGGGTTTTTGTTTGTTTGTTTGTTTCTCTGGTAGAGGTTTTTACTTGATTTCTTTCACAGAGATTCACTTTCAATGATATATGAGGCTGGCCCCAATTTTTCCTTCTTGATTATTTTTTGTTACAAGCATTTATTTTTAACAAAAGTTGTATGCTCAGATGAGTGGAGGTCAAACTACATTTTTGTTCTCCATTATCAGAAAAGAAAAAAGAGAATAAAAGAATCATTTTCCTAATTTAAAGTGTGTTGCCTATTACTTGCCCACTGCCTTAACAATCACATGACAATTTGCAATGACATTAGTCTCTGTTGTTACAAACAATTTCATTATTTCTCCTGAACCTACACTTACTTCTTTTATTACATGCTATGTGTCAGTGTATTTACAATCATTAATTTGACAATACAGTGTTCCCTGAACAATCAACAGTATCACTGAAGCTTTGATAGGTAACTTTTCTAGGACTTTCATGATGGTTTCTGAAGTCAGCCAAACTCTGAACTTCCATATTTCAAGTATCACCTGTTATGTTTGTGCAGTTACTAATAATTACTAGAAAGTCACCCAAAGTGGCACATACCTAACATCCCACTACTTGGGAGCTGTCACAGGAGGATCAGATCAAGTTCAAAGCCACTGTTGGTTATAATGTGAGGCACTGTTTCTAACAAAAACAAAAATAAACCACCACCAACCACTGCAACAAAACCATGAGAAATAAGTCAAATATTTTAAACAGAAAAACAGAATAAGGTTTCTCTTATACTGTGGTTCTTAGCAATATTAAGTATGGTAGTAATGAAATATGACTTTTTCTTGGACAAACATGTCAGATTTAAGTGTATGAAAAGTAAGGTTTTAAAAAGTGGGGCTGGATTCAATTTATGAAACAATTTTAAAGGTTTTGAAAACTGAATAACAAAGGCAATGACCCTATAAGATAGAAACAGCTGTTTGGACCCCTGCGATTGACCTGCCTTCTTCCTGAAGTCACCAGGCTGCATAACAAAGCAAAGTGAAGGAGATTGTGCACTGGAGACAATACAGCTCATAAGGCAGAGTCCTGAACAGGAAAGAGATAGACAAAAGAGAAAGCTTTGACTCCCTAGAGATAGTTTCCCTCAAGCATGAAGAAAAGACTAAAAATTATAGAAAGGACATTACAGTGCTCTGATGTATTAGCATCGATTCACATTACTATGACCAAATGCCTGACAAAAACAATTTAAGAAAAGAGCAGGCTATTTTAGACCACAGTCCAAGTTGACCATGGGATTGGGAGGTAGGCAAGAAGAAAGCACCTTCTGGCTATGGTGATGCAATATGAAGCTAGCTGATCAAGTACCAGAGAATAGTCCACATGAGCTTCAAACATCAAAGCCCTCCTGGAATATACTTCCAACTAGGATCTACTTTCCAAAGGTCACAAAACCGTTCAAAACAGCACAACATTTCTGAAAATCCAGAAGCACGTTTTTTCCTCAGCAAGAAAAGAAACCCTTAAAATTTGAAGTGTTTAATTTACTCAGAAAACATTACCTTGAAAAGTGAACACTGTTAGCAACATTTATGAAAGTTTGTAAGCCAGATCTGAATTGATTAAATGATATTTTTTTATATAATATAACTATATGCTCCCCAAACTCAAAAAGTATTATCTAAACATAAAAATGTTCAGGACACAACAAGGCAAAATTTATAATGTGTGAAATCTAATGAAAACTACCAGGTATGTGAGCAAGTAGAGCGCAGTAATAAAGAAAAAAAAATAGGTGATCAAAACTAAAATTATCAAGATGATCAAATTAGTACAAAAGATACTGAAATGTTATTATTGGGTATGCTAAGAAGCAATGTGGAAATTACATTGCTAGAGATAAACATATGTCTAAGATGAAAAACACACTGGATATGACTAAATGCAGATTACACCCTGCTACTGGAAAGATCTGTTCCTTCAAAGAAAAAAAAAAAAGTTGTTTAAGCAGAGAGATGTGAAAAGGGAACAGAGCATCCACAAACTGTAAGTTAATTTCAGATGGACTAACATGTAGAGTCCACACAGAAAATGTGGGAAAATGGTGTGTGTGTAATTTTCTCTATATAAAAGTATATGACTATTATAAAAATGACTAAATAAGCCTAAAATATTCATTCAGGGACAACCACAAAAAAACATGAAAAATATCAAATTATAATCCATTTGTTTACAAACAACAATCAATAAAATATCTTAAAGTATCAGAAGACAAAGACAACAAATAAAAGATATAAGCAAGCTATTTCATGGAGTTCAAGATAAAACTATGCAGAATACAACTTTTTAAAATTTGGAAGAAAAATGCTCAACATAAAATTTTCTGCCTAGCAAAAACAACTTTCCAAATGCTTTTCCAAAAGCCTTTATCAGACATATATGTAGAGAAATAATTCAACACTAACAGTTTTGGACTACAAAAATAAAGAATTTCTTTGGAAAGAAAGGATATTGTAACATAAAAATGTAGATATAACCAGAAAGGTAAAAACACTAAAAGAATATATATATGCATATAATGCACATACATATGCATATATATATTCTTTTATATATACAATAATTATATATATAATTACATATATATATAAAATGAAATAATTATTTTACTCTTAGATTTAAGTGTTTATTTTTAAGTACAACTTATAACAATGCATAGCAAATTTTATAGAAAACAAAAAATAAAATGATATAAACAATATCACAGGCTAGGAAGAAAGATCAACTAATAAAGTTCTTGGATGGAAGTATAAGTACATGTATTAGACCTACACTTATTAATCTTATTACCAAGGGGGCAGAGACAAGAGGTTCTCTGGGAATTACCTAAAAGACAGCCAAAGTGCCAAGAATGACTCCCAGTGGAGGAATAAGGACAGCAACCCACCACAAACCTTCAACCCAAAATGTGTCATACCTACAAGATGTGCAGGAACAAAGATGAAACAGAGACTGAGGAAATGGCCAACCAATGATTACCCCAATTTGAGACCTAGCCCATGGGCAAGAGACAATCCTTGACACTATTGATATTCTGTTATGCTTGCAGACAGGAGCCTAGCATAACTGTCCTCTAAAAGGCTCCACCCAGCACCTAATAGAAACTTCTGCAGAGATCCACGGGTAAACATTTAGATGGAGTCTTATGGAAGTGTTGAGGGAAGAATTGAGAGACCCAAAGGGAAGGGACTCTACAGAAAGACCAACAGAGTCAACCAACCTGGATCCTTAGGGGCTCTCAGAGATTGTCTTATTAACTAAAGAGAAAGTCCAGGCTTGACCTAGGTCCCTGAACATTTGTATGCAACCAAAGATATGCAACTTGGTCTTCATGTGGGTCCCCCAACAACTGAAGTGAAACTGTCCATAAATGTGTTGCCTGCCTGCCTGCCTGCCTGCCTGCCTGCCTGCCTGCCTGCCTGCCTGCCTGCAGATCTGTTCTGCTAATGGGGCCACCTTTTCTGACTATAGTGTGAGAGGATGCACCTAGTACTACAGTGATTTGATGTGCCAGGGAGGCAGGGAGGATGGGTGTGTAAGAGAATGAGGAAGGAGGAAAGAGGGAAGGATCTATGTGAGGTGGTACTGGGAAGAAAGGGGGGCTGATACTGGGATGTAAAGTGAATAAATAAATGAATAAATAGTAAACAGTAAAATGAGGAAATCAAATTGCTTTCTTTTTAAATGACATGATTGATTATGCAAATTTCTATGCTTCTAGTAATGATACATGGCTTCAGAAAGACTTTACGATATGGGATTATTTGTGGAAGTGAATTAATGAATTTGAGTAATAAAAACACAAGAAAGCTGTCTACCAGAAAGCAACAGCCATAACAGGAGAAGTCTGACAAAAGATGTGAAAGAATTCCTACATTGAAAGTTATAAATGATCTGTTAGAAAAATTCAACAAAAATAAAGAAAAAATGTATTCACCATAAGGAATACTCCATATTAACTAAATATTATTTCTGTCTAAACTGACCCATAGATTCAGTATTAATAGGCTGTAGTGAAAAAAAAACCAAACAAACAAAAAACAAAACCAGACATGCTGATTTTAAAACTCTCAGAGAAATGGAAGTATCTAAAATAGTCATACATCTTAGAAATGAAGGATAAAATTTAAAAACTCAACTATATCACATTTTAAGACTTGGAAAAACTACAATAAATAATACTGCCAATTGACAACAAGGTTTTATGAAATTAAATGCAAATTTATATAGAAGGTACCAAATGTAAGTGGACCATGATCAGGCTCAAAGGCATTTTACATACAATGGCTACTGGTGGTAATGGATGTGTATAAATCTTTCTTTGTTCCATATAAAAGAAAATTATCCAATTGAAGCTTATGAGAGAAAGTAGCAATTACAGGGGAAGTAACTAGAAAACTCATGAGGAATTATGACTATGAAAGTTATTTACTAAAGCTTGGAGACAACCCCATGTTTGTAGGTTATCAATGGGATATAGGAGACAACTCCATGTTTGTAGGTTGTCAGTGAATATAAGAATGGTATGAACTGTGTGCTGTGAAACACGCTCAGCAGCCTGAGGCAAGGAAATCATAAGCTGAAGACAGTCTGCATGCAAACACATGAAAATATGTCCTTTTCTCAAATACACACACACAAACCTGCACATGCACATATACAAATGAAAAGGACAAGAGAGGGCAGAGAGTGAGCTCTCTACAAAATAGGTTTTCTTTTCATAGAATCCAAGTTTTGCTCCCCAGATACATTTTCCAGGTACTTCTGTTTCACAGTGTAACACTGTATCACATTGTTAGCAATGGAATCTGAATAGACATTATGTATGTTTCTTTAGGCTAAAATTTTCAAAAATCGAATCAGAGTTCCCTGCTTTCCATTTCCTTTGCATTATGTGAGTAAAGAATGGGCCAAGCCCTGCATGACATTGAAAACCCAAAAAACTGAAAGGGTTTGGTTCCTAAATCAGCACAGAGAGATAACCTACAGGCAGCCAGAAGTTTCACATAATTCACTTGTAAATGAGAAACCCCACCACTGTATCCTATCACTAAAATATTAAAGTTTGTTTGTAAGAACAATTGGTTGCACCTTAATTAGAATACAAGACCATGTAAACAAAATATCATAAGATGAAGTAACTTCATAGAAAATGATGACAGAATGAATCATACCAACAAAATGAAAGGTGGTTTAGTATCAAAAGAGTTTATATAGAACTCTTTAAGGTATAAGTAATAATGTGAAAACACTCTTTAAACAAAGGGGATAAGAGAAAAAGAAAAAGGAAGGAGAGCAAGAAGTAGAAGATGGAGAGGCAATAATGCTTATATAATCAATGAAATGGAGCTGAAATTTTAGAGTGTCCTATCTTAATGAAAAAAAAAACATAAGAATGATTTGAAGTAATGAGAGAAAATATGATGCGGAGAGCAGAGACCATAACAGAAGCAAGCACCAGTGATAGTATTTTTGTTGTGCTAGGATCAAACCAAAAACCGCACACATGGTACACAAAAGTTCTAGCATTAATCTGTATCTCCAGCTCTATGAATTGTTTCTTACAGAACTAATGGGTGAGACCTGACTGAAAATAGGTTTTAGTAATGTTTTTAAACTACAGTACTGAAAGGGAAAGCTGAACATCCAGGAAGGAAATCACAACAGGTAATCTATAAAGGAATAAACAGTAGGAGTTTTAAGCTTCTCACTTTAGAAGTGAAAATCAGGAAACAAAGGAGTAAGACACAACTAATACTGGTGTTAGTATTCTAAACTCCACTTTCACAGTTACCTAGCAACAGCCAGGTATGCTCCTCCCCACAGTTACCTGGCAACAGCCAGGTAGGGACCCACTATAAAAGGGGCTGCTTGCCCCCTCCTCTCTCTTGATCTCTTAATCTCTTGCTCTTTTTCCTCTAGCTTCTCTGTCCCCTCATTCCTCCCCATTTCCCTTCCCCCCACCTCCTCTCCACATGGTCATGGCTGGCCTCATCTACTTCTCCACCTCTCTCTCTCTCTCTCTCTCTCTCTCTCTCTCTCTCTCTCTGCCTCTATTACCCTCCTGCCCCCCTCCCCGTGCCCTGAATAAACTCCTGTATGGGCCCGCTGAGACATCCCCTTCCCCCATACCTCTTCACACACACACACACACACACACACACACACAGAGAGAGAGAGAGAGAGAGAGAGAGAGAGAGAGAGAGAACATACTCTTTATCTCTTTCTCTTTTTATAAACCCTTCAACTGGGACTAGTGAGAGTACTGAGTGGGCAAAGCACTTGAGATGGTAGTCAGATAACATGAACACAAACCCCAGACGAAGATGAAGATGAAGATGAAGATGAAGATGAAGATGAAGATGAAGATGAAGATGAAGATGAAGATGAAGATGAAGATGAAGATGAAGATGAAGGAGGAGAACTAAGTCTTAAAATATTATCCTCTGGCATCTACATGTACACTGTGGCATATACATGCCCACAAATGTGAAAATAAATACTTGGGGATTAAAAAGAAGCAATAGTATTAGAAAAAATGTATTTCTTCTGTTCTCCACTTTAGTCATCACAGTAGAGGGACATGCTCTGCAAAGGCCAATACATACAAAGCGTTTTCAACTTAGTAAGATAAGACTAGAACATATTTTCATGCAATGCTTTTTATTTGTTAACTATTTTCTAACAGCAGAAGTTAGACGTTAAGAGTATAGATGATCTCTCATTGCTACTACTAACACATTAACAATCCACTGAATGCCAGAGCTTTATCCACGCAAGGGAATATGTTAATAACAAAATCCTGGCAGCACAAAGTAACACTTCTCTTTGAAAGCTCTTTGTGAGATTGATATATTTGGCACATGGTCCTACATTTCTGACAGCTAACTATAGATTATTTTAAATGCAGTTTTTAGTTAATAATATTACTCACTGATATGTATTAACAAATTTTATACTAATATAATATGAAGCAAATATGATTTATTATATTGGAACACTTTAATTAAGCAAGGGGGTTTCAAAACTAATGAGTAGTAATAGCTGTGTGTGCTGGCTAGTTATTTGTCAACTTGACACAAACTAGAGATCTTATAAACAAACCTCACCTGAGACAATGCCGCGACCAGGCTGTCCTGTGGGCAAGCATATGCTTCATTTTTAATTGGTGACTGACTGGAAAGGGCTCAGCTCATTGTGTCCCTGAGATGCTATAAGTCTGGTATAAGATGCTATAGCACCCTGAGGTGCTATAAGAAAGTAGGCTGACCAGTACACAGCACTTCACCATGGCTCCTGTTTCAGTTCCTACTTCCAGGTACCTGCCTTGACTTGCCTGTCCTGACTTGCCTCAGTAATGGGTTGTGATCTAAGAGCTGTACAATGTAATAAATCCTCTCCTCCTCTAGTTTCTTTTAGTCACAGTGTTTCTCTCAGCAAAGAAAAACTACAATAGCACTGAATGTAAAATCTTACAAAAGCAGCTCTTTCCTGCCAAGCTAAATGTTTTGGTGAGCTGATTTTCAATGAAGGACAACAGTTTTTGTTATTGTTGTCATTGTTGCTGTTTTTAGAAATTATTTGGCCTACCATTTGAAGTACCTTGTACATTTCAAGAAATTTGCCAAACACTCATCCTCTTGTTGAAGACTCTCTCAGGAATCAACTACACAAAACCCTAATGCATTTCAATAGTCACCTTTTCTCCCTTGTGTAAACTTTGTAAACAGACGTTTTTGGACTTAAAATGATTTCTATAAATCTTATGTAGCTAGGAAAATTAATGGGCCTTTACTTATGGTCCCTCATCTCTTCAATGGAAATAATGCTACTTAACTCATAGTGCTTATGAGTGTACATAATATTTATGAAGTTCTTAGTATTATGTATTACACATAATAAACAATAAATTTATAGATACCCGTAACATAAATGTTATAGTTGCAAAAACTCTCTTTTCTATGTTTTTTTCTAAAACGACTGCAAGGAAACACTAATAGAAATAAGGAAAAGATATACATAAATAGTAAAAGGAAATCACAGTATTTTGAAACACACTTTTATATTCAGAGCAGAAAATGATTCCAGTAAAAAAAAAATAGAAATATATTTTTAAATATCTTGGAAGCTAATAGAAAATAGCACATGCGAACTTTGTGAAACTAGCTTGAACTAGCAATAAACATAATGATGTCAGAGCTGGAGATATGGTTTAGCAATAAAGAAAGTTGACTGATCCGTCAGAGGCTTGGAATATAGATCCCAGGTTCTAGCTCCAAAGGATCCAGCACCCCTTCCGGGTCTTCACTGGCATATGTCCATACACATATGTAGACACACACATATACACATAAAGATAAACATAAATCATTTTTTAAATGTTGTTAAACTTGTATGCATAAAATCTCATTCAAATCCCTTATGTCTGTGCTATTAATCTGTAAACTCAAATAGCAATCGAAGAGACTTTAAAAAGCAAAGAAGAAAAAGGACGCAGACTTGGAAGTTGCCTATGCCACATACTCTAAGTGGCCTTGAGTAAGTTATTCATCGTTTCTGAATATCAGTTTCCTTAAGTACGGGGTTCCTCTCTTCATCCACCTCTGACGACTATTTTGTTTCCCCTTCTGAGTGAGATCAACTATCTTCCCTTGAGCCTTTATTTGCGTCTGTGGATTGTAGCATGAAGAAAAGGAACTGTGTGGGAGGGAATGCAAGAAGGTTTATGGGGATAGCAATCAAGTAGGAGAGGAAAGGGCTAGGATTGTGAGTGGAAATATATTGGAGGTATCTATGGGACTAGCTGGAGACCTGAGATGGGAGAAGCTACAGGGAGTCTATGGGGTGATCCTAGCTGAAATTCATACCAGCAGGGGACTGAAGTGACCACCTCCTATATAGCCAAGCAGGACTTCCAGTGGAAGGAGGAGTCACCAACCCAACCACAAAACCTTCAACCCAAAATTTATTCTGCCTACAGAATGTGCAGGGATAGAGATGGGGCAGAGATTGAGGGAACTGCTAACCAGTGACTGGCCCAATTTGAGACCCATCCCATGGGAGAGAGACAACCCATGACACTATTCATGATACTTTAGCATGCTTGTAGACAGGAACCTAGTACAACTGTCTCCTGAGAGACTTCATCCAGCAGCTAATGAAAACAGATGCAGAGATCCTCAGCCAAACATCAGGCAGAGCTCAGGAAGCCTTTGGAAGAGTGGAGAATAGAACTGAATGAGCTAAAGGGGTAAAGGACACCATTAAAAAACCTACAGAGTCAACTGACCTGGGGCCATAGAGGCTCACAGAGACTGCATCACTAATCAAAGAGCATGCAGGGGCTGGATCTAGCCTCACACACAAACACACATTTGTAGCAGATGTGTAACTTGTTTTTCATGTGAGTCCTCTAACAATTAGAATGTGAGATGTCTTTGACTCTAATGCCTGACATTGGATCCTCTTCCTCTATCTGGACTGCCTGATTTGGCCTCAGTGGGAGAGGAGACACTTAGTCTTACTAGGTAGGACTAGATGTCCCAGAGTTGGGTGGTAGCCACAGGAGGCTCTCCTTCTCTGAGGAGGAGAGGGGGAAAGGGAGGACAGATTTATGATGACAGGACTGAAAGGAAAAGAGAGAGGAGGTTGTGATTAGAGTGTAATGTGGATAAAAAAATAATAATGAGAAAGTATAAAATGATAAAATATTAGTGACTAATGCTCTATAAAAGTACACTAACATAATTTATGATGCATTTTAGAGATTGAGTAATTCTAGTGTTATTATCATTAGTTCATACACCTGAACAAACTGAAGTCCCAAGTGAGTCATAATTGCTTAAGCTCCTAAAGTATAAAAAAACTAGGCTAGACTTACATCCTTTTAATCTTACTCTAGCATTTCCATATTTCAGCAAAATAGTGTTACTCTGTGTTCTTTTTTCACCAAAGAAACCTATAAAACACTTATTTGCACTTAAGAAATGGTTAAGTTTGCTCTCCTATGAAATATTCTTAATTTACACATGCTGTTATTTCCTAAAAGATGTCCAAACAAGTTGATTTCATACTGAAATGTTCATCTCAGAAAAACACACAAGCATCAGAAATAGATATAATTGTCAAGTCATTCCCTGGTTGCTTATTATTACAGAAATAAATTGAGCTCTGTTATAGCTTTGTGACATGCAATTTTGGTACTAATGGTTTCACATCCATTTCTCTTTTCTCTACCTGCTAACAGGAGGCATTCTGTAATGGTGTGTCAGAAATCTACAAGCAGCTGACTGATGCATCCTGCAAAGAGAAAGTGACTGGAGTCTCATCAGCAGCTGTCCAAAGCTCACCATAATGAGACAGGGCAGTGGCATGGCTCTGCTGTGAGAATAAGATGCCTCCACCGCCACCTTATCTCCATGTTGACTACAGTCATCCGTATCCACACTGTGGGAATCCAAGAACCAAGCTCAAACTTGCCATGTTAGAAACCAAGCTACTGGTTCCCTTCCTCTCCTAAGAGTGGACATGAAAGACATCATTTCTTCTGCTAGAGTTGTTTGTCCAAATTAATGAAAAATGGATTTAGGCTTTCAGAAATCATTACATCATATATCCAGCAGTATGCTGTGTTAATACAAGCACAGTGATTTACATCGTTTTTATCTGTACAAAGCTGGGCTCTTTCCTATTTGTGCTAAATTTTGTGATTAAGGCAACAAAGACACAGTATTGAATATTAAAAATCACTCTATCTACAAGTAAGTAGATACTTTTCTATTTTCCAGTAGAAAAGACAGGTATATAATGGTCTTTGTAATATTGTGTACTATGGAGATATGCATATAAAAGGACAATACATAGAAAATGAAGTGAACAGCATGAAATCCTTGAATAATAACTAAAGACTTATCTGAGCAAACGCAGTGCAGAAATGAGTGAGGTGAGCCTGGTATAATCAGAAGCATGTAGGAGTTACAGTATAATTAAAACTTAGTGGGAATCTCACATGTTATTTTGAGATTAGGTTTTTTTTCCCTGGGTGCTGATTAGAGGCTGGAAAGAGACTGGATGTGTGTTGGGGACTTTTGACCACAGTTTATGCACATGATGAAAAGTTCAAATGTCATCCTTCAGGTTCATTCATATTGCTGTTGCCCACAATCTCAAACTGCATTCTGTATTGCTGCATTTCTACATTAGCATTCCTTAAAAAGAAATGGCCCTTTGTCTCATTCATCTGACTGCTAGAATACCTATGTTGTATGAACTCTACAAGTCATTTCACTGAACCATGTACATCAGAAACTGCAATAATAGAAACTGGAAAAGAATATGGTGGGCTTTTCTTTCAATTGCTATGATGAACACCATGACCACAAGCAACTAGGAGAGAAAATGGTTTATTAGACTTCCATATCTATCACTGACACAAATCAGGGCAGGATCTAAAACAGGAATTGAAGCAGAAGGCATGGAGAAAGATGCTTACTGGATTGCTCCCTGTGGTATGTTAACCTGCTTTCTTATTCCATCCAGAAACACCTGCCCAGAAATGGGACCATACACAGTAGTAGGCTTTGCCTTTCCACATCAATCACTAGTCAAGAAAATACCCCAAAGATGTGCCTAAAGACAATTTGATGGAGTCAATCCTTTGATTAAGGCTCTCTCTTCTCAGAGGACTCTAATTTGTGTCAAGATGAAAAACAAAAACAAAACAAAAACAAAAAACCTAAGCTGCAGAGGCTGGTAACTGTGGCTAACTGTCCACAGTGTGCCAAACTCTATCTTGGTTAAAAAAAAAAAGTTATCATTTTATATCACCAACGAGGCATATCATACTACATCAAATTTACAAATTAGTAACTGAGATGCAGAAGAATTATAGTTCCCATATATATACAGATATTGTTTAAAAATCTATCCTAAAAGCAGTCTATTTCCAAAACTGGGGGCAACTGAGGGCACTGGGAAACAAATCACTAGCTGACCACTAGGCAGTGTCAGCATGAGGTGACACACAAGAGACCAGGCTAAAACTTCAAAAATAATGTGGCTAACTCAGTTCTTGGGTTGCAATTTACAGCTTCATTAAAAGACATTTAAAATCAATAACTAAGAGTTCTATGTCAAAGAATCTAGAAAATAAGAACAAATCAAAATCAAATGAATTAGAGGGAAAATATCAGAGTAGAAAAAAATAAAATATAAACATAGGATCTGTAGGATTTTCAAAGACACAAGAGAATTACCTCCCGTTCAAGTGGTTAGCTTCACATCTGCAGAGTTGTTGTTTCCAACCTCGCTTCTGGATTTTAAGTAATCATTTCCCCCACATTAATCAAGAGTAGGCATGTCACAGTTGAACTGCTACCTCGTGAAGAATTTGTATTTTCAAATTTAATGTAATTTCTGAATTATGTCCAGTTGTGTTTTTAAAATGGTCTCCATTAGTTGTACTTGTATATTTGTACACAGATATAAGGAGAAAAATAGCAATTTGAGATGGAGTGGGGTAGCATAGGAGAGTTTTGAGGGAGGAACATTGGAGAGGTTGGGGGCTAGGAAAGAGAAGAGGGTAATCATGCAATCATACTTTAATTAAAGTATATTTTAAATTTTAATATTTTGTTTTTTTTCTGAAATTATCTGCATGTTGCAAAATATTTTCCATGATAGTCATGCTTTCTGTTTTGAATAAGTGAGTTTATTTCTGTTTTACGTGAGTGAGTTTATTAAATATAAGCAAACAAAATAAAAGAATAAATAACAAGCAATAGATACGTAGGTTGGTAGATACATAGGCAAATAGATACATCAAAATATCAGAAGTTCTTAGCATGCTGCAGAGATGACTGTGTTAGCCTGATGATGACAGCAGAAGAAGATGACATCATCATATTAAGTATACAAACACCCACCAGGAATCATCTGGAGAAATTGAGGCAATCGGCTGGACTTCTGGATTGAGCTTACTATCCAGCTGGTTTGAACATCTGACAGGCTATTCCCAACACAGTCATTTTTATCATGGGATAAATATCCATAATGTCTGTTGGTAATAGTTTATTGGGCTATTTGACTATTTTCTTCCTTCCCTGTCCTTGGGTTGGAGATGCCAGGGCGCAGCCCATCATGGACAAGAAGTCTTAAAAATACTTTGAGATATACATAATTGAGTCTGAAGTAGAAAGCATTTCCACTTTTAGAGTCAGGAAGGTGGATGAAATTGTAGATCACTGTGTTAAGGGAAATAAGTCAGACTCAGAAAGACAACATAACAATTAACAAATATAATGTAAATTACAGAAATCAACAAACTTCAATATTTTTAGTAAATATTTGTAAAGTACCTAGTTTGTCATAACATCCTGTTGCAGAAAGCAATGAATAATGCAGCTTCCCCACTCAAAAATACAGCTCTTAGTTGAGTGGGAGGAACGCACATACATACACACACACACACACACACACACACACACACACATACATATATACATATATATATATATATATATATATGTGTGTGTGTCTGTGTATGTACACATATATATATGTGTAAACACACACACACACACACACACATATATATGTGTGTGTATATATATATATATATATACATATATATGTATATACACATATATATGTGTGTGTGTGTGTGTGTTTGTGTATATACACAAACATATGTGTGCTGGCATCTGTAAAATTATGTGTGTGTGTGTGTGTGTCTGTGTGTCTCTGTGTGTATGTGTGTGTGTGAGTGTGTGTGTGTGTGTGTGTGTGTATGTGTGTGTGTGTGTGTGTGTGAATGTGCTTTTTATGAATAAGGTCTCAAGGTATCTCCTGATTTGTGATTAATGGTTGCCTAAATAATCCCTTGGAAAAGGATAGGAAAGTACTTCAGAGTGAGAAACAAACCTATGGGAAGAAGAAAATCCTGAGTGTTATAACCAAAACCTAATTGTACTCAATATTGATAAAATTCTGATAGACTATAAGCAAGCCTGTTGATACCCATAGAATGGGAAGTATATTTTCTCTTTACAAATCTATTTGAAATTGTATAGCATCCCCAGGCTTGTAAGGTGCAAAAACATATTTTTATCCAACTCTTTTCCTTGTAAGTGAACTTACAATGAAAACTGGGTAAACTGGGACTTTGAAAGTTAAAAACATCCAGTCACCCCACGTTTACTGGCCTTATCCTATATTTAAAAGCCTCAGCTTTCAAAGGCCCAGCATGGATCCTTCATGAATACTTCTTCTGCACAAAGAATTAAACACAAAATCAGATCCTCAGTTCAACCATCCTAAGTGCCCAATCCGTAATTGCCATTTCTGTTCTACAAAAGGTTAGCCTATGGGGAAATGTAAAAAGTGAAAAATAAAATGTTTTTAACGATTTTAAGCTTGATGGTTTTTGAGATTTACAAAATAGAAAAAAAGTACTTCATAAGGGCTTAACCTAAACACTTACAAATTTACAATTAATTAGTATCTCTAATAGATAGTGAGGTGTCACCAAAGTTTGAGTAATCACATCATACAATGAAAATATGTCAAACAGGAACTAAACAATGTCAAGTCTCAAAACAGTACTGTACATGCAGTTAGTATCATGATCTTCCTCACTCAAAATGATTTTGTTTATGACATTTATAATGAGTTTTTGACATTTGAGTGATGGCTACATCAAGATAAGAAATTAGGGCACCTGGGTATTATTAGCTTTGCTAGTAATACACATTTGTGAAAATGAAATTACAAATTCTTGTTTTTTCACAATGCAAAAACTGCAAAGTTTATTTTCTTAAATAAAATACTATATTCGTATCTATATAAATAATTATTACAACCATTAAAATGTTACATTTAACAATAAAAATTTTAAAACTTCAGACAAGAGCATGTTTGGAATATCCACATCCTAACACAATGCATTTTGTAAAAAGATGTCAAAATAAACAGGGCCTGTTCTTATTTACAAGTGTGGTCAGTCCTGATCCTATCACACATCTGCTCTGTATTCTATTACAAAACAAATCGGTTTCCATTAGCATTATAAACCAGGTGATGTACAGCTTTAGGATCCAGTGCCCAGCACAATGCTGGCTGGGTCACAGACAACATATTACATGGCGGGAGCACTAAACTTATGTTTCCTGGTGCTTGCCTCCAGTAAGCATCATGCCCAGTGTATCTGTAAATAATTTGTGAAGGTAATCATGTTCTCCTCAATTTTCAACATTTTTAACAACTAAAGTGCTTTTAAGTGTTTCAGAGATCTTCAGCTCCACGTCTCCAACAGATAGGGTGGAGGTCTCTATGGCTCATTGAATATAGTGATTGCCATTCTGTTTTCCCTTCAAGGAACAAAGTAGTGTCATGACAGCCACTCATAAGAAGATGCTGCTTGGAATCTAGACAAGATAACTGAAGAAGAAAAAAGTTTCCACTGTTGTCTTCTCACATGAGCTTCTTGGCATAATCATTAAAAACACTTTAAAATTAAAAATTAAAGATTTCAGATTATAACATTAAATCTACACTGTTAGTCCTCACCTCACCCTCAGACAAAAGGCTGAGAAACAACATTTTACTTGTACTATCGAGGGTGAGCCTTTAAGTAGTTAAACAATGAGCCTTACCCTTGGACTACACTCTTCACAGGGAGGAAGAACAGGAGTTTTGAAACACCATCCTCCACTGGGTATCCACTCTTCTACTGAGTTCTCCTAGTTTAGAAGACCAACCTAGTTATGCAATACTATTCAGCTATTAAAAACAACGACATCATGAATTTTCCAGGCAAATGGATTAAACTAGAAAATATCATCCTGAGTGAGGTAACCCACACTGAAAAGGACATGCATGGTATGTACTCACTGATAAGTGACTATTAGCCAAAACGTACAGAATACCTTGGGAACAACCCACAGACCGTAAGAAGTCTAACAAGCAGAAAGGCCCAAGTGAGGATGCTTCAATCCCACTTAGAAAGGGGAAAAATAATCATGGGAGGCAGAGGGAAGGAGGTACCTGGGTGGCAGATGGAAGAAGGAGGGGAAAGGGGGAACAGGATCAGGTATGGTTGGGGCAGGAGAGAAGCCTAGAGGGCAAGGAGAATAAATGGAAATATGTATTGTCAGGGGTGAGAAGTGGGATGACTCTCTAAAAAGTACCAGAGGCCTGGAAGGTGAGAGACTCTCAGGAGTCAATGGGGATGACCGTAGCCAAAATAACCAACACTAGGGAGAGGAAATTCAACTCTAGGTGTCTACCTCCAATAGATAGACAGGGTCTCAAGTGGAAGGATGGGGTTACTAATCCACAGTCAAAATTACTGACTCAGACTTGTTCCTGTCTAAAATGATTGTAGGGACAAAAATGGAGAAGAAACTGAAGGAAAGGCAGTCCAATGACCAGCTCAACTTGGAATACATTTTGTGGGAGAGGACACCAAGGCCTGACACTATTACTGATGCTGTGATGTGCCTATAGACAGGAGCCTAGCATGGCTATCCTCTGAGAGGCCCTACCAGCAGCTGACTGAGACAGAAGCAGATACTTATACCCAACCATTGGACTAAAGCTGGGAGCCCTTATGGTTGAAATAGTGAAGGGATTGAAGAAGCTGAAGGGAAGGGTGACTCCATAGGAATACCAGCAGTTTCCACTAATCCTGACCCCAGGGAGCCCCCAGACAGAGACACAGAGTCACCAACCAGGCAGCATACACAGGCTGGTTAGAGGCCCAGGCACATATAGAGAAGAGGACTGCCTGGTCTGACCTCAGTGGGAGATGTACCTAATCCTGGAGAGACTTGAGGCCCCATGGAAGTGGGAGGCCTAGTAAGGGGGGAGCACCCTCTTAAAGGCAAGGGAGAGGAGGAGTGGGATAAGGAAGAGTGGGAGGGAACACAGGGGTCGGGAAGGGCAGTGCCTGAAATGTAAATAAATAATTCTTTTTAAAAAGACAGACCTAATTTCATAGATATATGAAACTAAGCTTCTTTTAATGAGAAAAGAAAAGAAGCTAATATCCATCCATACAAATTCCTATCACAGCAGCAGTGTTGGCTACAAACATTCAAGCTCTGTTATAGTTCTTCACTGCCTGCCTGCCTGCTTGCTTTTCTCTTCCTTTGTTCTTCCTTCCTTTCCTTCCTTCTTTCCTTCTTCCTTTCTTTTCTCCTTCCTTCCTTTCTTTTGTTCTTTCTTTCCTACAAGTTAGGTGTGAATATTGCCAGAAATATTAATCCTGTGCAACTATAGCACTGGGTAGTATAAAAAATTGTTTCTGTTTTCTCCATCTCATCTATGTGCATAAGAGTCCTCAGGAAGAGCATGCTAAGGATTATTATTACTTTTTATAGAAAATGAAACCAATCCTAGAGATTAAATTGTTTTCCCTAGATCGCATAGATGATTTGCCAAAGAGATAATTGTATGTTAGTGTTTCTGAAACTTAACCCATTGTCAGCTAATGTATCTACTAATTCATCTGGATTCAATTTTTTTTCATTAAGATAATGCTATTTTCATTCAGAAGTCAACAAAAAGTTCTCAATTTATGACCCAATTTATTTTCTTTACTCTTTAGTAAATAATCTAGGTTTGTTAGACAAAAAAAAATTTAAGGGCACATATGGTCTTAAATATTATATAAACATAACCCTGATTTTTATATAAATGTATGGCATATGGCATCAATAAGACTTCTACTTAAGGAAGATATATTAAGATTTTGGGTGATTTATACTAACAATAATATTAAGATGTTAAATGTTCAAAATTATCTTATCCTTTCTGCACTTGAAACACTATAGTTTGCTGCCATCCCTCAGAAAATTCTAGTGCATACTGAGGTGTGCTCTACAGCGCTGCCTTGTGTTTCTTATAAATTATTTCTTTAAATTATTTTCATTAAGAATGAAAACATTCATTTTTGAATGAATTTGAAAACAGAATTTCAAGAACTACTAAATGTGAAACACAGGATATGTGTCAAAAATAGATATAGATATTTATATGCACTGTCTTATTCATGACATCTCTAGGTAAATCCTGTACACAGTCACATTTTATAGCTGAAGATGTTAAAATAAAACTGTTGTGATAAAGCTGAAATTCTACATGAAGCTTGTCTAGCTGTATATTCTTCCCACTGTGTAATACTGACATTTTTTGTTCTAATAATAACAGCAAAAGTATTTATGCCAAGAAATTAAGGTGATCACCAAAAACTGAATGATACCTAAGTGTGGTGGCACACAGCTGTGATTATGGATTCCAGGCAGAGAGGGGAAAAAACGGCATATTGAATGATTATATATTGTATTATGATTCTTGCTGCTGTGTCTTTTTATTTTTCTACCTCCTTACAATAACACTTTTCTTTGTTTAGAATACTTGAGTATAGGTTATGCTTATCAAAATTCATGCTGAGGCTTGCCAATGTGGTAAAATGAACTTAGTAGGAAGTATTTGGGAGACAGGGGCCACAACTCTAATGGATTTATTAATAACCTTCTCTGATATATGAGCTATTGTACTCTCATATGGTTCTTCTTTATTTAATCTTTCTTTAATGAGCCTTTTTATGTTTAGCATGTGTATAACTTATTAGAATATTTTATTAAACTGTTTCTAAATTCATGTCAAATAATTCTAATATGTGCCATTTCAATGTTGGCATCTATTAGCGGTTTTTAATCTTTCAAGATTAGATATTTCTGGGGCTGGTGAGATGGCACAATTGATGTATAAGCCTAAGTGAGATAAGCATGAAGACCTGGATTTGCATTCTTTGCAACCACACAAATAGCCAGGCACCACACACACCTGTAATGCCAGTACTGGAAAGGCAGAAACAGGGAAATCCCTACAGCTTGATGAACAAACTAGTCAAGCCAAATTAGTAGATTCAGTGAAAGACCCTGCCTTAAATAATAAGGTAGAGCAGTAGAGCAAGATAACCAGTATCAACCTCACACCTCTAAAGGAATGTAGACACATGTGAACATGCTTACCAAAGATAAGATTTTCCCCATCTGTGCTAAGACAGTTGCTTTTAAAATGAAATCAGAACTCTTTTTTATTACTTTGTGAGATTCTTCTGTTATATAAATTTTATGTCTTATCAGTTCTCTTCTGACATTGTTCTAGTAGGGAGCAGAGAGTACTACTTCAATACTCAGATATTCTGCCTGGTTTTCATTAATAGTCTAAGAAGAAAAGGACACCATTACTACTGAATAGGGCTGACAGTTCCAGCTCCAAGTTATCTACTGATAACATGTTAGTAGCAAATCAGTCATCAAGTCCTAAGGTCCCTAAATGATCTACCATTTTTACCTTTAAGAGTCATTTTTAGAGTCTTACTGCATATATATCTGGCTGGCCTGGAATTTACAAAAAAAAAAAAAAAAAAAAAAAAAAAAAAAAAAAAAAAAAAAAAAAACCAGGGTGCTGAGATTAAAGACATGTGACAGCACACCAGCCTCCAGCCTTCTTTAAGAATCTTAACTTTGTTTTGCACATGGTTTCTATGATTTTAATTGTACATAGTAAAGGAAGAAGGAATGAAAATATGTCTCCATTGAGTTGTGGATCTAGCATTTTTGCTTTAACAATAGAAAGCCATGGGGAGATATTTTGCATATTTAGTATTAAGGGGATGGTTACGTTTCTATTCTGACAAAAGGATTTCTGGGACTTACCAGTCTGAGCTAGGTCCTCTGCATATGTGTGCCTTGGTGTTCTTGTAGGACTCCTAACAGTGGGAATGGTGCGTGTCTCTGACATTTTTGCCTGTTCTTGGGACCTTTCCTCCTACTGGGCTGCCTTGTTTAGCCTTGATCTAAAGGTTTATGCCTAGACTTATTCTAACTTATTATGCAGTGTTTGGCTGATATCCTTGAGAGGCCCTGCTCTTTTCTGAAGGAAAGAGAGGAGAAGTGATGAGGCCAGTGGCTAGGAGGAGTGGTGGAAGGGGAAACTGCAGTAGAGGTATAATGTATGAAAGAAGAGTAAGTTAACAAAAAAGAAGACTGAAAAATTGTATCAGCTTGGAAAGAACATCTGGTTATCCTCCCCCAAATTGGGTCCATGGAATCACTGAAAAGTTAAAGGGTGAACACATTTGTTTTATCATTTAATGTATTTTTTTAGCATTTTCAAGAAACTAAAATAATAATAATAAATGGTCATATGTGCATATAATATGCCAGAACTAGTCCATCCAATCCTCCAGTATGCTTAATTCTATAGAAGTTTCAATAAGAAGTCAGTCAGGTCTTACTATCTAAGATAAGGAAGCTCTAAATTCAGGGAGTGACAATAAGCCACTAATTACAACAGCAGGTGGCAAGGATGCTGAGTTAGCATCATCAAAGACACAGCATGGAAGTCAGGGAAAACTGCCCAGAAAGGAAGAAACTTTACTCACATCAAAAAAAGGATCTGTGAGAAGTATAGGAAGCAGAGAAACCCTGCCTGAGTGAGTGGGCACTGATTCCATGTGCACAGCCTCATCCAGGACTCCAAAGCCTAGACCCATGGGGAGAGGGCAAGGCTTTCCTTTGGAGGCTAAGTGCCAATTGACCAGCATATGCAAAGACTAGGAGTGAAGCTTCCTCCTCTTGGATGTTGACTGCTCATCTACAGAAACCTCCCCCTGTACTTTACCTAAAACTACCCTGAGGGTCCACATCCCCACTGCATTAGCAGAATCCCACCCAGCCCAGCTTTGCTGTATGTGTGTCTATATGTTGTCTTTCTTCATTCTCTCACTATCCTTAGGGTTCCAGGACCAAAGAGGAGAAGGACATGGCAGAGATAAAAGTGAGAAACACAGAATGGCTTTCCAGACAGGAGGAAGCAAAAAACAGCAATTAATTAATTGGCAAAGATGAACCCAAAATTTACAGTTTGTGTGATTAAGTCGGTAGTTAGTGCTATGTTAAAGGTTAAAAGAAGAGGATACAAACAAGAACAAAGTTTCTGTTTGGTATTGATGTCACAGTTTAAAGTAGGTAATTATGAGGATGCATTTCAGTGAAACTTGCATTCAAACCATTAGCATTTAGTCCATCATTCCACAGCATTCTGTACAAAGATTACTTTGGGCTGTTCTAGATCACAAGAGAACCTAAGAGTGCTGAGAGTCTATCTAGTTAGGTTCATAGTCTTTTCCATATATTTATCAAATCAAAGCCTGTAAAAGTTTCAGTATCTTTCTCATGATTTTATTGCTTTGTTCTGCCAAAGCAAGGCTTACACTACCCATGAAATTTTGCATAAAATTTAAATATCAATCTCTCATTCCTTTGGCAGTAAAACAGCCAAAGCCCATAGTCTAAGATTCCTCCAGCCTAAGTTGTTGTGTTTCCAGTACCCACAGTCCCATTTGCATAACGATCTTTTTCACTTTCTACATCTGTGTTTTATTTATATTGCAACAGAAATATTTAGAAGTTTATGTCACAATAAGTTTCTAATCTAAATTTGGAATTTTTTCCCCAATGGTTCATCAGTTAAAAACCACACACAGAGTGAAATTTCCAGCAAAGAATCCCTCATTGTAAAGCTCATCTTAATTTGCCTCATAAATATGCAGTTGTTATTATATCATACACTGTATCACAGTGCTGATTTTGAAGCCCAATGGATGATAAAATATGACTTTTCTAAGGCTAACTCTACAATTTTAGTGAAAATACAAAACTATATTTCTTTTGCACAAATTAGTACATTATGTTTTGTTTTTCTTTCATTTTACCTCTTGCCTTATTACGGTGTGAATATTAGGCTATCATAAGAGGCTTACCATATTTATTTGATGTTTTGGTATTATGATATTTTTCCTTATTAAGGAAAGCTTTAAGTTCCAAGTCAACCAATGAGCCCCTCTGAACCCTCCCACTCCAACTAAATGTACTGAACTTTAACAATAATTTAACTGTATTTCTAGTATAAACTTGTTATTTTTATATTGCACTATAATATTCCACATACTTCATTCCTCCTCACTGATAGGATCCATGCTCTCTATTTGTCAAAAAAAAAAAATGTACCTAATACCTTTATACCTATAGAATACAGAAAATTATCTCTCTAGCTACACTACATTTTTTATTAATATAAAATCACTTGATATTTATTTAATAAACTTCTCAATAATGTGCCTTGCTAGTTAAGTATCACTTGAAACTAACTGCACCTGTAAGATATGAATAGCATATCTTATCTTCTTAGTATCATAACTATAACTATCATTTAATGACAAGGTCCACTCACTTTGTAAAACTCAAGATGAAGTGAAATCAATATATTGCTTGTTTTTATTCTTCTATCAAACTGTAAGTGCTCTGAAGCGGGACCTCTATCTTGCTATTACATTTGTAGTGCTTTATTTGTGTTCTGTGTCCCATGATTCCTTCCTTAATCCATACTTGGGCAAATAGTACATGTTCCTCTTCAAATGTAAATTCTAGTTTTACTTTTTATATGTGCATATTACATGGTAAGGGTCATAAAACTAAAAAGGTGACCATGAAAGGATAAAGAAAGAAAAAGAAGTAAAAAGTGGACCACTGTGGGAGGAAGGGAACAAGAGTGGGGATGAGGGATGAGGGAGAAGAGGATGGGAGAGAATAAACAAGATAAAATACATATAAAATGCCACAAAGAAAGACTATAATTTTTGTATGCTAATTAAAAGGCAAATAATGCTGGATCTGGTGGTGTACATCTTTAATCCCAGCACTCAGGAGGTAGAAGCAGGCAGATCTCTGTGAGTTTGAGACCAGTCCGGTCTATATATTGAATTCTAGATAGCCAGGGCTATGTAGAGAAACCCTGACTCAAAAGCCAAACAAATAAACAACAACAAAAAAGCAAATAAAAATAATTATTAAATAAGTTAAAATGAAAAGTTAGTACTTCCCCTAGAATTAACAAGTGTTTTCTAAAAGTATTCAATATATAAAAACCATCACTACAGGATCAGTATTTAATTTAAAACTGAGTAACAGACTGAGTTTATTTCCCTTAACTTGACTGCCTGTTCCTCCATCACTTGCATTTAAATTCTTTGGGAGAGAAGCTCAGTTCCCTTGGTCTTCTTTTTGTACTGCAGTCAATCTACTAGCAACACTCAATTAAATGACTATTTAAATAAGACGCCAATTTAAATCACACATAGGAGTAAGTTAAATGTCCTGAGCCAAACATAAACATTTGTCATCTAGACATGCCTTTAAAAACATGACATAATAAGTAAATGTCATAGGTTCAACAAATATATGTTACCTCTTACAGATTAATCATTTTAAATTGATCAAATAGGGGAAAAATGTTTCCATGTTTGGTTTTATTTGACCTAAACATTCATACACTAGTATTTTTAATTACATAATATTAAAATGTGATATTTATATATGTTAAAGAGTAAGTTCATCAAATCAACATCTTTATTCTAGGTATTATAAGATAAAATTACATTAGAATAATACATTATTTTGCATCTCATAAAGCAATTTAGAAATTGTCCTTATTATCTATTCTGATGACATACACAATAGGCTATCAAATATGATTATTCTACAAGTGTTACTTTGTTATAAAATTGAGTGTGCTACACTGTTGAAAATGTATCATTTGTAAAAAATCTGCACATGGGACATGAGAGACAAGGATTAGCAAGATCACAAATATTTGTGAAATGTTAAAACAAAATAAGAAAAAAGAACACAGCTAAAATGTAAATTAGAGCATAAATTACTAAAAAGGAAGAAGACTTAGCATAAAATTCAAGAGACCTGGTCTGCCACATATCTCTTAGTGGTATGCAAAGGGTGGAGCATTTACATTAAAGAACATCACATATTTCATCAGAACAGGCATACATTTTTCAGCATGGGGAGTGTGAAGGTACTAGGAATTGAGAGAATGTCTAGAAGCCTGACAGACCACATGTGCACACTACACTAGAAGAATGGCAAACTGTCACAGCTCCTGATTCCTGGCTTTAGATAATTACTTAGACTTTATGAGACTCATTTTTCTTACCCAATAATAATATTTACAATATTTTTGTTTAGATTAATGACCTAATTAAATAAATGAGAATGTTGTAAAGCCTATTATTTGCCACATGATATTTTCAACAAAACCTAAAAACTAATCACCATGTTATTTTAAATATAATTTTCTAGGTGATAATAAATGTATACTATCAGATTTTTGAAGGGGTTGATCTCATCTTGGTGGCAGGAAACAATTATCCATGTACAAAACTACTGTCACAAGAACGAAGGAAACCAGGTGTATAACATGAAAATAAGGAAGATATTGAAGAGAAACCAAAGGTCAGACAAAAATAGTTTTTCCCCAAACTCCAGTAACACAGAATATCCTCCACTTGGCAAAAAGGGTAGAAAAGGAACAAATGATGTGGTCTTGGAGCCAGTTCTGTATCTGGCAAGTCAGACTCAGTGTCAGAAGAGTCACATCCTCAAACTCCACGATGGTACCTAGACACTGAGCCTCCTTAATTGAACAACATTCCACAACTGGAACTCATAGGTCTCAGAATCTCATTTGGTGTCCTGGAATGCCCCACCACTAGACTGAATCCAGAGGCTTCAAGTCTGATCTCCTAGCAATACACCAACTAAGCAGTCCTCAAGCCAGTACCTATAGACTCAGGCTTCAAGATGGCCCATTTGCAGACAAGTGTTTTGGAGGGTCAGGGAAGCTGGAAGTAGTGCTGGTGAAAGAGGCTCTCACTATCCCTGGCTAGCTTAAAACTTGCTAGGTAGACAAAACTGGTCTTGAAATCATAGCGATCCTATTTTTGCTCTCCCAAAGGCTGGGTTTAAAGACCTGGCCTGCACATAAATTGTCTGGCACCAGGCAAGACACTGTGCCTACAGACTCTAAGCCTGATCATTTCAGACCAGCTTATAGCTGAAACATATTGAGTATCCAAATTTGTTTCAGCAGATGCAGGGTCAAAAACCTGAAGAACTGTCACTTCTTAACTGAGACTACCAATCAGTCTACCATTGTAAGATCTAGTCCTATTCCCTTAGACATCAGTACCAGACCCACTACAGTGTTAAGCCAATATTGATGGACTCAAGTTCTGTGCTGGTTTCAGAGGTCCAGAGTTTCAGAACCATCCCAGCGACTGCTTAAACTCTGAAGACATGTATTTGAAGTCTACAGGAGTGCCAGCTTATAATCTGTGTAAACGCCACTCAGCCTTTAAAAATAAATGCTGTCATTTGAAAGAATACAGGCTTTTCAAAAACCAATAGCATTTGAAAAAATACATCCTTTCACATTAAAATAATAACCAAAAATTAAGAGTAGGAGCTACTGTCTACTATCTACTCAAAACCACAGTACTGGATTGAATACATCGTTTAGTGAATTAAGCTTTTGCTGTGCAACTGAATTGGAATTCAGAGCCCTAAAACCCACATAAAAGCTGTGTGTGCTAAATTTGGCAGCCATCTGGAATCTCAGCACTTGGCAGACGGGGACAAGTGATCTTCATGTCAAACCTGCTAACTACACAAGCAGAAATTAGTGAGTTCTAAGCTCCATGAAAAACATTGGCTCAATAAATAAAGTGAAGGAAAACACCCAGTGTTGACTTTGGCCATCAATAGGCATATGCACACATATCAGCACAGATATGCATGTGCACACACAGGAGACACAGATAGACAAGATACAAGCATACAGGTGTGCAAGTGTGCACGCACACACACACAAGAATATATACACATACACACCACACATACATGCAAAACAATAAAAATCTACAAACCCAACTTAAAAACTATCAGTGGTATATAATTAGTAAATCCCACCATGACTGTAACCAAGAACCAGGCTGTATCATATTTCTTGGATTCAACATTGTACTAGATATCCTCCATAGTGGAATGTCTAAAGAAAAATTTCCTACACATATGGATGATTCCTCGTTGACGTAATTACCTATGTAAAAATGTCAAGTTCACAAATATGTTATTAGAGGTTAAATGAGGTCAACAAGGAGACATAATAGAAGGTTCCCTATTATCATATATTAAAAATGGACAATTAACATTAATTTGCCTTAAAAATTCCATTTACATCATCAAAGAAAAATGAAAAGAGAATATATCGTGCAGTCAGCACGTATAAAATATATGACTTGAAAAAAAATAAATTATTTCACTTAAGACAGTGATAAAAATCTTTGAACAAATGCTACATCGCAGAAAATAAGCATAAAACTATAAGTCACCAGGGAAATGCAAATTAATTGCATTGTGAGATACAGTTAAAATATCAAAATGGCAGAGGTTCAAAAATACCGACAATGCCAAGAGTTGCCAAGGCTGTGCAACAACGGGCCTTCACTACTGCAGAAAATGAAAACTGATTCCATCATCTGCAAAACAGTTCATAAATTATTATAAAGTTCAATAGTCCCTTACCATATAATCAAGGAATCTTGCTGCCAAGTATTTTGCTTAGTGAAATAAACCTTATATTAATGAACACAAACAGTACACAAATATTTATAGAACATCAAGTCACAACTGTTGAATAGAAACATCTGTGACAAGGTTTAATTAAACTATAAGACTTTCTACTTTATAAAAAAATCTTAATTTTTACTTGTTACTACTTATTTTTTATCTTAATAATATAATATAATTTGCCCCAGAACAAAAAAAAAAAAAAAAAAAAAAAAGCCTTCTCTCTCCAGTTTCATGCTGGTTTCTGAGCACCTAGCAGGAACAATACATATTTATTGAGTACAAATTATATAAAAATAGCAATCAGACATATTTTTCTGACTGTACAAAGGAAAACTGCAGTCACCATATAATATATATAAACCATATATATATGGATAGGCCCCTAGTTGGTTATGACTTTCAATCAGCTGTTTGACAAATCAAGTAAACAGCAAAGAACCTGTTGCATATTGTGTTGCTAAACTACGTTCATGTGGCAGGCAATGCACTTTCACTTTAAGATATTTTCAAATTAGATTGAAACTGGGACAGAGTCTCACCATAAGTCAAGGAGTATCTGTATTACGTGAGGTAGATAGAAAACCAAAAACATAAAGATGATAACATACAGCCTAATAGACTGAAAACAAGAGTAAGGAAATGATAATTTTTGCTATCATTTACATGCATAACTGCAAAGTATTCATTATTGTTAAAGTCATTTGTTTTGTCTATTCAGAAAAATTAACTTCTTTGTATAATACACACACACACACACACACACACACAAAGTGTCTAATATAATTTACTTAAGGTAACACAGTAAATAATCTGATTACCAAGTTCAAGTTTAATCCAAACAGAAGAATAGTAAAAAGTCATTTCAGAAAGGAGAGAGTACAATGCAGGGAGACATCAAACAGCATGGTCTCTGTAAGAGACTATTAAAAAGTCCAAGAAGGGCCTGGAGAGATGGCTCAGTGGTTAGGAACACTGATTTCTCTTCCAGCAGTCCTGAGTTCAATTCCCAGCAACCACATGGTGGCTCAAAACCACCTGTAATGGAATCTGATGCCCTCTTCTGGTGTGTCTAAAGACAACCACAGTGTACTCATTTATATAAAATAAGTAAATCTTAAAAAAAAAAAAAGTCCAAGAATTACTTAAAGCAAGCAGACTAGGTAGTAATCAGACAAGTAAGAATACCATATACCAGAAGAAGCTTGACTTTTACCTTAAAGGTAAGAGTAAGCTATTTAAAAGCTGCATCAGTTGAGTAGAGAGTCAGATTTGAACTTTACATGAAATACTCCAATGGTGAAGGAGAGACTTAAATAACAAGATTCTAGGCATAGCAATAGCTTATAACACAATTACCACAGTCTTGGCAAACAATTATTATAGCAATGGCAAAAAAGCAACGAGGAATTCAAGAAGGAATGTTAAAGTTGGCCTCACCCTATTTTATAATCTATAAATGAAGATTTATAATAGGATAACTTATAATTAAAGTCATACTTCCTAATCTACGTGACATCTGATTATATAATTTATAGATGAAGATAACAATAGAGACAGCTTCTCAGAATAGTTGGAAAAACCAAGTATGTGTGATTTAACAGTGTTGCCACAGCATTCATGATAAATGCGTTACTATGACAATTACTATGATTAGTATCTTTGGATATAGATCCACATAGAAGGAAATTAAGATAAGCCCCACATTTTGAGATTAAATGACTTCACAAACAGCAGTAACATTCACTAGGATAGGAAATGAAGGGGTAATTTTGCAGGGTGAGAGAAGGAGATCTTTTTAAAACAAGCAGCATAAGATAACCTGTTTAGTCCAGGAGTGTTTACATTAGAGATAATGCTAGGAACATAAAAAATAGAAAAAAAATATGTATGGTGTGGAATACACAGGATGAGAAGGAGAAATCCTATGAAGGAGAATTGCAAGAGGAGAGATGAGAACACCAAGGAAACAGTTTCTATTAGTGAAATAGCCAGTGTCAAGTGCAGGATAAGTTCAGACAGTGAGGACAATATGCCCACTAAGTTTAACATCAACTGATCTACACAATAGTGAAAGGCCAATTGCCAAATATTGTAAAGTTAAATGCCAGCTGTTTCCATATGACACCTCCACTTTACATTACAATGATAGGATGTGTCTAAAGTATTATGGGGAAGCATGCTAACACTATGAACACAGTAATGCATTTTTATGTGTACCATATACACGTAGGGAAAATAATCCCAGACATAGTTCCTAGCTTTATTAACAGTTTCAAGAAACTAAAATTTAATTTTGTAAAACAATGTAAAACAACTCAAAAGAAAATATATTCATGTATGCTTCACTTATGCTGAAACTGAAGTAATACAGTTGATATGAAAACTCTGCAAGCTTTGTACTTTTCTATCCTAATTTCTCCTTTTTTTTTTTTAGCATTTCCATGTATCATCCTGGCTGTCCTGGAATTCACTCTGTAGAACAGGCTGGCCTTGAACTCACAGATCCACCTGCTTGTGTGTCCTGAGTGCTGGGATTTAAGCTCATCCCTATCTTCTGAATGTTTCCTCAGACAGAAACTTTTTGCTTCATGGAGCACAGCTTATAGTCTATCAAAACCTTTAGGTAAAAACAAGAACAACAAAAATTACCATATATGCTACAAACCTGTTCAAAAAGAAGGGTTATTTAAATTTAAAATTTTGAAATGTGCCCACTGAAAAATGTGAAAAAAAATGTGAAAAAAAAATGAAATGTGCCTACAGTGTTGCTGAATAGAACGTTGATATAGCACAGGCTTTAAGAACAATTAATGCATAGGACCTAATGAAACCGAAAGGCTTCTGCATGGCAAAGACACCATCATTTGGACAAAGCAACTGGCTACAGAATGGGAAAAGACTTTTTAAAAATCAACTACACATATATTAGATGGCAAATATCTAAAGTATATGAAGAGCTAAAAAAAAACTGGACGTAAAACAATTTAAAAATTAGATACAGATCTAAGTACAGAGTTCTCAAATGATGAAATTATAATGGCTGAGATACATGTAATGAAATGCTCAACATACTTAGTCATCAGGGAAATGCAAATCAAAACTACTTTGAGATTTCACCTTACAGCAGTCAGAATGGCCAAGACCAATAAAATAAATGACAGCTCATTCTGACAGAGATGTGGAGCAACAGAAACACTTACCCATCACTGGTATGTATTGTACAGCCACTATGGAAATCAGTGTGGTGGTTCCTCATATACCACAAGATCCAGCTGTAGCACTCTTAAGCACACATCAAGAACTTCACATCCTACTACAGAGACATTGCTCATCCATATTCTACTGTTGTTCTATTCACAAAAGCCAGAAACTGAAAACAAGCTAGATGTCCATGAACAGACAAATGGATAAAAAGAAAATGGTATATTTATACTATGCAATATTATGCAACTATTTAAAATAATCAAGAAATTCACAGGTAAATGGATGGAGCAAAAAATAAATTCTTATCCTATATTAAATAGCTTTAGGAAGGTTGAGAAACACTAGAATACAGGAGGGAATGCAAATCCTAAGGCCCATGTGAGAGGTCATATGGAAACCTAACGCAGCTTCTCTGTAGTTATGACAAATAATCAGAGAGACAAAGCCCCACCAGTGGCAGAAAGAGGTTTCAAGTTGTTGACCAAAGGGGCCCCAGGGAAATCCCCAAACAATCCAGGATATTTCCAAGGCTATTGGTTGTTCTCTGTAAACTAATGGTAAGGTCCTACTGCTGTTTTTCACAATTTAAATTTTCAATTTTTTCTGATATATAAGTCTTTAATCCACCTACAAACGTTTTAAAAGTCTAAGTATTCTGCTATACATATATACATACATACATCCTGCTACTTCTACTATTTATACGTTACTGTCATAATGTAACTCATACAAAATAGCTTCGTTTCTGATTTCTCTACTGTTCATTTAGACTGCCTCTCTCCTCTTATGTCATGTTATGGTGACTTTATATTACTACTGCTATTTTTTAAGAAAAAAAAAAGTTAGTTAAAATACAAGTTCCATAAGAAAATAAAGAATTCATTGATTTTCTTTCAATTTGGCTCGAATATTTTTGATGTTTTATTTTCATACATTAAATTAGGATTAATTTGTAAAATTTCACTAAATATTAGAAGAGGAAAATTCTTATTGTAATTGTTTTGAAATTACATGTGAATTTTAAGAGATAATTATACTATTGAAATTTATATGAATACAGCTTTAAATCTCTATCTATACATCATTCCCCCAAAACATCTCATTATTGATGGTAACTTTCTTATCCCTCTTCACTTCTCAATGAATGCTGCTCAAGTGCCATTATAATCTGGAAAGTATATATTTAAGTCATTTACTCCAAAAAAAAGTAGCACCAACATCCTTTCTCTCCAGGAAAGTTTTCTTCATGTTACTTTCGCTAGTGATTCTCATGTGTACACTTTACACTTGATATTACCAACAACTACAATAATTGTAATTCCTTCAGATTTGCCTTTCTGTAATTTACTAAATTTAATATTTTTAACTCCACAACTCTCCTTTAACTCCATCACAATTCCCAACAAAGTCATGTTAAAGGTTATGGTTTCTGTCTAATAGTAATTCCTGGAGTTTACTTTCAATTTCAAAAATGGCCAATTTTAGATTATGTGGTCATCCCAAATGACCAATATTCAATTAACTTTTATATTGTATTTTCACAACCATCCAATTGCCACCCTGTAACATATATTTGCCCTTGGGATATATAATCTTGTATGTATCCTGATCTGTATTCATGCTCCTTTTACTTTGTGGTACATATTGTTAAGACTGAGTCTATGACATGTTCTCAGCCAAACATAGGATTTGCTAGTAAATTTATCTTCTCCTTATATAATATTAACAAACAGTTGTTTTTAGATACTGTCACCAGCAACTCAAAACTAAAACCCGAAAGAAACAAGTGCAGTAAGCTGCATGGTCTTCAAGATTTTCACTCTGGACACACACCCTAAACTATATTGTAGAAAATAAAGGACTGAACCTGCTCAAATGCTACATCCTGCATCCTTCCCAGGAGGTCCACAGTGACCAAGGATACATCGCTCCACCTTTCTTCCAGCCCACTTCCTCACCCGGGCCAGGATGGTGTCCTGACACCCACCCAAATGCTACAGCCTGCGAGCTTCTCAGGTGGTCCACAGTAACCAAAGGCACAGGAGGTCCACAGTAACCAGGGACACAGGAGGCCCATCCTAACTAGAGACAACACTGCCTGCCTCTAAGGAGACCAACCCTAACTTAGGTCAAAGAGCCCTACCTGCCTCCAAGGAGACTGTTCCAGGCAGAGACACCCAGGCCAATTAAGACCAGTGAGAACCAGAGGGCCAGAAGCAAGTACAAGATCATAAGCAACAGAACCCAATGCAGTTTGGCACCATCAAGACCCAGTTCTCCCACCATAGAAAGCCCTGGATACCCTAAAATGCATGAAAAGCAAGATGATGACCTAAAATTCAATCTCACAAAGATGATAGAGGACTTTTAGAAGGATATAAAGAACTCCCTTGAAGAAATACAGAAAAACACAGACAAACATGTAGAAACCATGAAAGAAGAAATAAATAAAATCCTTAAAGAAATACATGAAAATACAATCAAGCAGGTGAACAAAACAGTCTAAGAAGTAAAACATGGAAATAGAAACAATAAAGAACTCACAAAAGGAGGCAACCCTGGAGACGGACAACTTAGGACAGAGATCAGGAGCTATAGATACAAGCATACCAACAGAATACAAGAGATAGGAGAGAGAATCTCAAGCATAGAAGATACCATAGAAAATACTGACACATTGGTCAAAGAAAATACAAAGTATAAAAAACTCCCAATCTAAAATATCCAGGAAATCAGGACACAATGAAAAGATCAAACCTAAGAATAATAGAAATAGAAGAAGGTAAAGAATCCCACCCAGGTCAAAGGGCCAGAAAACATCTTCAACAAAATCATAGAAGAAAACTTCCCTAACCTAAAGGAAGGGATGGTGATAAATGTACAAGAAGCCTACAGAACACCAAATAGATTGAACCAGAAAAGAAAATCCTCTTATCACATAATAATCAAAACACTAAATGCACAGAACGAAGAAAGAATATTAAAATCTGTAAGGTAAAAAGCTCAAGTAACATTTAAATGCAGACCTACAAGAATTATGTCTACCTGGTCTGGCCTCAGTGGGAGAAGATGTGCTTAATCCTGGAGAGACTTGAGGCACCAGGGAAGGGGGAGGCCTGGTAGGGTAGGAAGAGCACCCTCTCAAAGGCAAGGGGGAGAAGGAATAGAATGAGGAACTGTGGGAGGGGGAACCAAATATACAATAACTAGAATATAAATAAATAAAATAAAATGCAAATATAAAAAATAAAGGACTGTCACAACATATGGTTGAAAAACGGAACTTAGAAGAACAGGGAATGAATTTGAGATGGTAAAGCTAGAATTACAGAACAGAATATTAGAATAGAAACACTGGCAAAGAAAACTGCTCCATAAATCTGTAGAAGATCACACTGTACACTAGGCTATATGAAAAACTACACACACACATGATAAGGCTTTATGTAAATGAATAAAGATCATTTATGAGAAAGTCATTGCAAAGAAATAACGCAGTCCTAAAGAAGAGAGTATTACAGGTCTGCCTTTACAACACTTAAAGCCACCTTGTGGCTATAATGAAATAGCTCCTTCTATGCACACTCAGTTACTAAAATCAATGAGCTGAAATAGAATATAATATACATAAATTGGAAAATGGGCACCCAAAATTGGAGATCCCTATGAAAGACTTAAGTAAATAGCTTCACTATGAGATATGCTATGATTTTCAAGACACAGGTTTCAGAGATATTTAAGCTATAATCAGAACAGCACTGATGATCTGAATCACAGGTACATTCAGTGAGTCATGTCTGTACAATAAGGTGAAATTACCATCAATACATTATGCCCTCTCTAGCAAAGCTTTAAAGTAACCCCCCCCAAGCAATCAGTTCTACATGTATTACAAACAATTTTCAATAAGAAGAAAATAATTTCCTTTTGAGAGACAGTCTTTCTCTCTTACCCAAGACCCTCAACTCAGCAATCTTCCTATTTCAGCCGCTCAAGTAACTGGGATTATGGTTACAAACTGCCACATCTGTCTTATTTCAATGATGCCACATCAGCCCTTACTATTATTCTTTTTTGTATCTAGAAAAAAACTTTGGGCATGCCAAGATAAAACAGGATTGATAAGTAGAAGAAAGGGAACAGAATTAAAAAATCAGGTGTGTTCCATCCTATGATGTTATTACTAGAAAGCAATTAATTCTGTATGACTAGAGGCCTGGGAGACTTCATCATAAGCTGTGTATCTGTGCGAGGACTCAAAGTGAAGAAAATAATTCATTCCGGATATGTGGATATTTGAGTAAAAAAGCCAGTTCCAATCGTGAAGTATAAAGAAAGACACCTCATTCAGTACAGATAGGAAAACAAAATAGCGTAAACTCTAAACAACATGAACTGGTTCTCTAAGAAACACATAGCCTTTGTCCAATAGCTTCCTTTCAAAGAAAATTTTCCAAAAGATGTTATTTGAATAGTATTTCCTGTAATAAGATGCTTTCAACAATACCATTTGCAATAATACAAGTAAACAATAATCTTTGTATTCAAAATTAAGAAATCTGTCTTCTGATAAACAGCTATTTGCTATGTTTGCAAAATTTTAATGACATAAAATTAACCACAATGATGCTTAGTTTCTTAAAGGCAATGTATTAAAATATATTTACAACACAAATTAAATATAATCCAAAACTAAGCATAGAGAATATAACCAACTTAATATTATTTACTTCAAACTAGAGGAAATGATAGGTGTGTGTGCATGTGTGTGTGTGTGTGTGTGTGTGTGTGTTTCATTTTCTGCTTCTCAACATTATCTATAATTCCATGTTTATTACATTCAGCATTGGCTGCTTTTGTTATCAGGAAAGAAAAAGATAAACTTAGGATATACAAAATATTCCATGAATGATAACAGCTTAAATAGCCCAGGCATGTCGTTTCATTTTTTCTTATTGGCTAAAATTTTATCATAAGTATTTAAATAGAAAGATTTGCTTTTACCTCACACAAGTGTTCTGCTGTATCAATAATGCATTTCTACATAATAATATTCAACATCAGTTTTTTTGGAAAGAAAAATTACTTTTTCATAAAGGTACCAGGACATTTAGTTTCTATCAACTCTCTCAAATGTACTATTTAACAACTACTTTTTCAGGGCTAAAATATCAGTCCTGTGATACAGCAGTGCATGTTCCAAGCTTTTATCTCTTCCTCAAAACATCAAAGAAAATAACCCCAGAGCTAGCCCTGCATGTACAGTACATTTGATTCTTTGATTTTTAAAATTCATTTAATGGAGTCTGCCTGTGATGACTAATATTTTCTTGTCTGCTAGTACCAAACACCAAATAAGGTTCTTGACGAGATTACATCCATGCAGCTCCCATTTTAACGGAAATTGGGGAGATATGGAAAGAGATTATAGGAAGAGATATTATAAAAGCAGATCTCACAAGTCAAACTTAATAGCAAAACCATTCTCTTTCATGTAAGCAACCACAAAAACAAATATCCTGTGAGCTAGGGATATACACTATCTCCCTCGTAGATCTTTTTGCCTTCTTGATACAGATTTCCATAACTTCATAATGTGGTTAGAGTTGATGAGACAGTGGCCATAGAAAGATAATGAATGAATGATGCATCAGGCTCGGAAAACTAGATGAACACATCTAAGGCTTCAGATTGTAACAAGCATATGGTAGCATTGTTTATGTAGTTAGAACCCAGAGAGGCAAATTAAGTATCAGCTATGACAAC
>JANHMN010000004.1:37348575-37358597 GCA_030674055.1 Rhabdomys pumilio
ATGTAGTTAGAACCCAGAGAGGCAAATTAAGTATCAGCTATGACAACTTTAAAATAAGTATTCATAAACAAGCCCAATTCTTATCAAAAGAACCCTTAGAACACATTCATGATACTCTTTTATCTTTTATATATTTTTATATATTTTTATTAAAACTACAAAAGTTTTAATGGACTTGGATATCCTAGCACATTTATATGGCATTTAAGAAAGTGTTTCCCTTCATTTGCATAAACTGTCTGCATGATACTTGTTTGCTTTTCAGAGGAGTGTGTATGAACAAACCTAACTTACCAAGCTGATTTAGCAACAGCAACAGAAGGAGGAGAGGATGTATGTCCACTTCCTGATATAAAGTGATGCTTGCAGGGAGCCCACAGAGATTTTTAAAAAGTATCTTGAAGATTACTGACTATTTTGGAGAATAATCCTAGAGTCAGGTGAGCCACTGTACATGGCCAAAAAGGAAAATGAGCATGACATTGTCATGGGAAGTGTCAAGAGGCTTAGTAATTTAAGATTAGGTAAAAGCAAGAAGCAAGGCCAGGACTTAAAGTTGCCCAGGGTGTAGGACCTGTGTGTGAGTTTCAGCTGTTTCATCACCTTCTTCATATGCTCAAACTCTGAGGTGACATATTTACCAGTTACAAATACCTTCCTATATTCAGTTCCTACAAGTTAGCCTTTAAAAGTTCAAAAAATGTGGCATATTCCTCAGTGCTATGTCTGTGGTATTCTAGAGATTTTTCACAATTAGTTGAAAAGTGCACTGAGGCTTAGAGGCCAAACTATTCTATCTTGAGATTGGCCTCTATCAAAAGAGAGAGAGAGAGAGAGAGAGAGAGAGAGAGAGAGAGAGAGAGAGAGAGAGAGGAAGAGGAAGAGGAAGAGGAAGAGGAAGAGGAAGAGGAAGAGGAAGAAGAAGCAGCCTGAGAACTTGACCTACAGCTGAACCCAAGCTATACCCCATGAGCAAGAAGGACCCCACAGCTTTTCTTTGGCCAGAGTTACTTTCTAGCTGCTTCTTAGCAACAGTTAATCAAAGGTTAGTCTGATTGTTTCAGATGTACTTTCAGACCACTTGTGACTGTTCACAGTCTTCTTTTCAGAATACGCAACTGTCAGTTTACAAAAATCATTCTATTAGATACTTGCCAGGCTGGACACCCCCTCACTTACTCCCATTCCCTATAAAACCTTGTCCTGCTGAGGGTTCGAGGCTGCTCTGCCTTCCCATTCTGCTGTGTCAGGGATAAGTTGGAGGAGAGCCAAGCTCAAACTTGTAATAAAGAGACCCTAATGTGATTACATCAGAAATGGCTCTTTAGTAGTCTTTTGGGGTTCATGAACACTTCTTGGCACAACAAGGCTAGTATGCCAGGAACAGCATGGCGTCAAGGAAGAGCCCTGGAGTACCTGAATTCCAAACACTTCCAGACCCCAAAACATGAATCAAGCTGTAACTGAAAAGAACAGGGAGATGCACACAGCATTGACTGACTCAGAGAAAAACCTAAAAAGTTCCTCACTTTCTCCCTGGTACTGCAGATAAATACGACTGAGGGAAGAAGGAGTGGTACTTTTCATGGCTTACAAGAACCATAGACTCACTATGCCTGTACAATTTGAACAATCTGTTCATTTGTAGCTGTCTGAATGGAATAAAGTGCCAATATTTATTAGAATTAGACTTTGCTAATGTTTATTTAATGCATATGTATTTTATCACTCTATGTTTATCAATATTCTCTCATAAAAACAAGTTTTTCAAAAGTATCATGAATCACTGGTAGTTAGAAAGTAAACCTGAAGAAATCAAGATTAAAGCAGATTGATATATTCATAAAATTTTAACATGGACAAAAAATACAAGGTTTCCATGAATCACTAGATAATAAAAGAGCGTTGAATTCCCAAGAACACACACTTTAGGGAAGATACTCTGTTGTAAAAGCTATGCAACTTTAAAAATATGAATGTCCTGTTGACTTAGAGAAGAGCTTTTTCTGAGACAGGGTCTATGAGAAACGTCTTTCTGGATATTGACAGAGATGATGTAACAGCATCTCAGATACAGAAAGCAACAGGTATTTCCAGTGTTTCCTTATGGGGTTCCACAAGGAGGCTTTACATAGAAGGATTTAATCAGTAAATAGCCCACTTTTCCCCTAGATGACAGCATTAATTCCTGCCCATCAGGAAACACGAGTCAGCATTTTACCCACTACTCACTGTCTCTGCTACAGCCAGAGGTTTAACAGCTGTTAAAGAAAGCAAACTATGTATCTTCTCTAAGACCACACTGATAGCCCCCATTCCCCTCACCTGTAATTCTTTCACATTTTCAACAGTAAAGTTGAACCAGACTCGGAAGCGAGGATTACAAGTGTCCGGCCTAATGAACAGATCATACTCAAAATCGGAGACTTGCTCAACCCGGCCGAGGTTACCTACAACAAAACGTAAGAGAATTGTTTTAATAGAAGTTCGTGCATCTCAACAATTTTATGAGCTCTGATATTAATTCTAATCTTTGTTTGACACTCTTCAGACTGTTTGATCAAACAGTCATAGTCTTAACACGAGCAACTCCGACTGCAGCTCAAAGTAAGGAAAACTTTCAGATACTCCAGGTTGTAGTACAGACATCTCCGCCTGGCCCTTATAGTCTAGACCCTTTGTGCAACAAACAAGGTTGGATTATGAAGACTGTATGTCCCAACAAACTGAGAAACGAATAATTTACTACAGTTTCCAAGTTAGAAAAAATTAGAGTAGAATAAAACTTTTTTTATTATGTTGAATTTTTTTCAATTTCACAACAGAGCTATATATGAACTAATCAAGACCAAAGACTTGCCTATTAATTTTCTTTCCATTGTATTCATAAACCCTCAAGAAGATTATATATATATATATATATACATATATATATATGTATATATATATATGTATATATAAATGAATTTTTATCATCGAAATGTTTATTAAGGCTTGTTTTTAAAAGACAGAGTACTTATTACACAACAACAATAAATATGAGGTCAAATGATTTAGATTAGTTTTACTTTTTCCGAGTGATAATGAAAAATGTATTTAAATTTTTCCAATTTTTTTCTCATTATAAGCCGAGGGTTATTAGACTGGAAAGATTGCTCAGCATGTAAAGATGTTTGGTACTGAGGCTAACAATGTGAGTTTGATACTCAGGATCCACATAATGAAAGAAGAACCAACTACTTCATAAGTTCCCTTGGCATGCATCCACCAATGCACACATACACAAAATAATGTAAAAATTACAGAATATGAAATATAAGTATTTATTCATACATTAGAGAAAATATAAATCTTAACTATGATGCAATTAAGAAATTAATTTTTGTAGAAAATTAATAATTCTTGGTTTTAATGTATGATATAGAATGTCCTGAAGGTTAGGTGTACCAATCAATTTAAACCTCAGAACAACTTCTAGGAATGAGGTATGGTTGCTATTTTACATACAAAAAACATAGAATAAATTACTAAAACAACTCAAAAGTTATATAATAAGTAACTAAGTAGCAATCGCAAATTATTTGAATACAAATAGCACATCTCTAACCACTAGTGATCAAACATTACAGCTGTTTAAATAACAGACCTGGCACAGGTAACACAGAAATATAAATGAAAGTGTATTTTAAATCATTGTGTTTTATATGTACTCCATTATTAAAACAGTTTTGGACACTTAAAAGTTTCATATTCTAAAAATTACATATTAATTTTCTTACCAATATTAAAAGAAAGCATATATTCCATTTGTTTTAACAGTTGAAAATAATACATAGATTTCAGAAAAAGAAATCTTTATATTGTTACTATGTACAGAGTTCGTAATAATAATATAACAGGTTATCTAGAAATGTGAAATTTCAAAATGATTTTATTCATATTACTAAATCTTCACCTTGACCCAATAATGATGAACCTTAAACCCATAAGTACTTAGTGCCTGTTTAAATTCACACTTTAAAGCATCAGAAAAAGACTTTGAAATGAATACTTATTACATTTTTCTTTCATTACACCATAACTATATGTCCATTTTCCCTGAAATACTTCAACTATGTATCATATTATGGTCTTATGGAAACATATTTGAAGAAAATATAGTAGCAACATTTTTACTTATTTAGATAAAGACAAGAAAAAAAAGGAAGCAAAATCTAAACCATAATGGACAAATAGGAAAAAATAGGATACATATTTTAAGCCCAAGTATATTAAATGATTCAAATGTAAAAGGATTAAATATTCAAATCTATACCAAACAGGTTACATTATGCTAAGCAAAGTAATCCAGAATGATAAAGAAAAATTCTATACAATATTAATATGCTACAGAACATTAAAAGTATGTCAAATTTGTAAAGATAGACTTAGATCATGCATGATAGACTTTAAAATGATTACTAGAAATGAACAAGGATAATTCATGGTTTTAAAAAAGATTAATCCTCCATTCACAATAGCCTCAAAAAATAAAATACGTCAGAAAAAACTTAACCAAAGAATTTAAAGACCTTTGCAATGAAAATTTTGAAACATGGAAGAAATCAATTGAAGAAGATAGTAAAAATAGATCATCCATGCTTGTTACAAATCAGCATTATTAATAATGGTGAAAAGAGCTATGCTACAGAAAGGAATCCACAGAGTTAAGGCAAGCCTCCATCAAAAGAAAAAGCCTTTAACAAAATCTAACATTTCATATAAAGAAAGTCCTAACAATTTATGGATACAAGGAATATAGCTCAACATAAGAAAGAAAATACAAGCTTACAGCCAATAAGATGACAAAGAAAAGAAGCATCTCCACTAAAACTAGGAACTAGATAATAATGTCCACTCTCTTCACTACTGTTCAAAATAGTGCAAAATGCCTTAGCTAAGGCATTAAGACAAAAGGTAAAAATAAGAAATGAATCCATCAAAAAACCTTTATTTGAAGATGATACAATTCTATATATGAAGACTTTAAGGCTCTATGTTAAAACTCCTATGTTCTATAAACATGTTGAGCAAAGTAGGAAGATACAAAATTAACACAGAAAATCAGTAGCCTTCCTATAAACCACAGCAAGCATAGTGAAAAAGAAAGGAAAGGAAATCAGGGAAACAATCCCATATACACAATAGCATCAAAATTAAAAAAATTGAAATAAATCTAAGTCAATGTTCCTAAAACTACCTAATTTTTGGAAAAATGAAGACCAAAGATACATACTGGAGAAAGGACAGCATCTTCAATAAATAGTGCTGATAAAACTAAATAATTACATATAGAACAATACTAGATTCTTGTCTCTCATCCTACAGAAAAGCAAACTGCAAATAGATCAAGGAAACCAACATAGGAATGACACCCTGAATCTGTTAGGAGAAAAAAAAAAAGAGTAGTCTTCAACATACAGGCACAGGGAAGGAAGTTATTAACAGCACACATATAGTACGGGCATTAAGACCAAAAGATTGACAAATGAAATCACATGAATCTAAAATCTTCTATACTGCAAAAGACATCATTAGTCTAGTGATGATGATGATGAGGAGGAGGAGGAGGAGGAAGAGGAAGAGGAGGAGGAGGATTCTACAAATGGGGAAGGGGTACACCAGATACACATGTGACAGAGGTTAATGTCTAGAATATACAAAGAACATAAAAATGAAAACATCAAAAGCAAACTAATTAAAATTAGGGGATGGTACTAAAAATAGAATTCTCAAAAGAATGCAAAGGGCTGAGAAATATTATAACTATTAATATACTTGTCCATTGTTCAGTTGAATAAGCAGTACAAAATGAAAATGTTTTAGAATCTTCATCCCAGTAGCAAAGAAAGACCAAGAACAAAAAAGGGAAATGTGAATTAAAAATACTTTGAGATTGCATCTTACCCTAGTCAAAATGGCGAGACCGAAACAACAACAAGGGTGTGGGGAAATGAGATCCTCATTCACTTCTTGTGGGAAGTGCAAACTTAGAAGTCATAATAGAAATGCATAGAATTGTCAAAACAGCTAAAAGTAGAAGTACCATATGACTCCGCTATATCACTTCTGCTTATGTCCAGAGGACTCAACCTTCCATTCCACTGACACTTGCTAGGCCAGGCTCATTATCACTCTACTCACTATAATGAGATGGAATCCACCTAAATGGCTTTTAACTGATGAATTGGATAATGATAATGTAGTGCTTGCTATTCACTGCAAAATTATTCATTGATAAGGGAAAATGAAATCATGAACTTTGGGAGTAAATGGATGGAACTACAATACCTAGTGAAGTAACATAGAACCAAAAAGACAAGTGACATAGTTTTTCAATGTGTGGATGCTGGTTCAACAGCCTACTCCAGAGACACTTATTCAACCAAGCTCACTGCTGCCCTATTCACAGTAGCCAGAAAGTAAAAACAATCTAAATCACTTCAAAATGATGAATGGACAATGACAACATATTCAGTGAATTTCTAGTGAGCTGTGAAGAAAACTGAAACCATGAAAATTTGCAGTAAATGGATAGAACTAGAAAAGATCATATGGAATGAGTTAACCACCAAGATCCAGAAAGAAAAGTATATATGTTCTCTCCCATATGACGATGCTAGCTTTGAATCCTAAGTTATTTTAAACTAAAGTACCCACAGAGGTTAGGCAACTAGAAAAGGACCATGGTGATGGTTATTTTAATGGAATAGGGATACAATGTAGATGGTATTAAGAAAGAAAGATAAATAAAGGGACAGCAAGGTTCAATTAGGGTGAGAGTCAGGAGGGCAAGGGAGAGTAAGGAGTACAGGAAAGAATAACACTCAGCCAGAGTCTGACAAATACAGAGGTAGATGCTCGCAGCTAACCATTGGACTGAGCACTGCGTTCCCAATGGAGGAGTTAGAGAAAAAACTGAAGGAGCTGAAGGGGTTTGCAACTCCACAGGAAGAACAACAATATCAACCAACCAGACCCCCCCCCCCCGAGAGCTCCCAGGGACTAAACCACCAACCAAAGAGTCCACATGGAGCAACCCATGGCTCCAGCCACATATGTGGCAGAGGATGGCCTTGTCTTGCATCAAAGGGAGTAGAGGCCCTTGGTCCTGTGAAGATTCGATGCCCCAGTATAGGTGAATGCCAGGGTGGAAAGGCGGAAGTGGGTAAGAGAGCACCTTCATAGAAGCAGTTGGAGGAGGAACAGAATAAGGGGTTTCCAGAGGAGAAATCAGGAAAGGGGATTAACATTTGAAATGCAAATAAATAAAATGTTTAGTAAAAAAGAATATTAAAAAAAGACTTGAACTCAAAAAAAAAAAAAAAACTTTGAAAAAAGCCATCTGGAGACTTACTACTGCAGAAACACAAGATCAAGCCAGCCAAAAACCCATCATGATAACAGAGGTAGGTGGAGCTGGGTGCTCAGCAAGTCCTACTCTTAGATAAAAAGCTATTGGCAATTAATGTCTGATAGTGTGGGAAATTAGGTTTTTTTGAGGATGCAACCTTACAAGGCTACCTATGTTCCAGCTGATAGCCCTACACTGCATTGACTCAGTAAGGTTTTCTAAAAGAGTAAAGTTATATGAAGAAATAATAATGGAGTGATAATAGAGAATTGGAGGGGAGGGAATGGGATGGGTTAGACTTAATTAAAACACAGTAATATATATTTATATAAACAGTAATAAATATACATACATATATATGACATACATATATGCATATTTGTATATATATACATATATATGCAATATATGTATATATATATATTACTTTTATATACATATAAAAGTCTCAAACAAACAAATAATACAAAATTCTATGAGAATAAAATTAAAAATAATACTGACTCAACAATTTATGTCTCCAGATACATCAATGCCACATATAGTTTATTCATATAATAAAACATACACAGGAGCCGAGATATATGAAAAGTATTACATTGATATTGAACTGAACAAACTCCCTGTAGTTTGGATTGCAAGGCTTATCGAGTTTAACATGAGTGGTAGTTTAAGCTAGAAGGCTGAGTACTCTACTCATCTCAAGTGTAAGAAGGCAGAAAGTTCATCCTGGTAAAGAACCCAGAATAAAACGACAAGAAGGGTAGGCTACAGAATTAATCAACATCCAGTTGCATGAGGAATGAAGCAAAATGAAGCTGAAAATGAAGACTAAGTTAAAGAAATTGAGAGAATCTACAAGATTATTTTAAAGTAACATTTAGTATTCAAACTTTAAAAAGAAAAAAAAAAACCTGTAGCGGTACTAATAATATAAAATGGAAAACCCAAAACCTGGAGCTAGAAATAGCAATGATATATATCAGTATAACTAAACAGGTAAAACAAAACTAATAAGAACTTCTATAAAGCAGTGAGAGGAGTTAATTATAGAGATTTAATCTACAGGTACTTGTAAAGGAAAAATTCTTCTTCCCAACTGATACTTTTATTAAGAATCATTGATTCACTGTCAATGGGGAAAAAAGTAAGCCAGCATTCTGGTTCTTGGGCTCTTAAGACTCTTTCTGCTCCTCACCACCTTTTGAGACTCTTCCCCAAGTCTCAGGGGTATATTGTAAGTATATCTAAGGGGCTGGACAATCATTAACAGATGTTAAAACAGGAACAGAAATTTTAAAAATTCCTTTATGGATCTTGAAGAGTAACTAATTATTTTGCAGATTTGAACTATCAGATATAAGTTTGCTGAAGACCAAGTGAAATTTAGTCCTTATTAATGTTCACTTACAAGGCTGGCAGAAGACTTGAAGGCAGCAGGATTATAGGTAGAGAGCTTGGAAATCAAGGCTGTCCTTTGAACTATTTCTGGCAAATAGCCTCAAAAATTTTTAGCAAAAGTGAGTGAAAATTCTAGGACAGGAGTATTTATTTGTTATCACTCTTATTTTTGAAGAAGATTTATGTTCATAATTTTGTACATTTTATAACTTCAAATAAACTTCACTCTACATGAAACCTAAAATGGTTGATCCTTTTAGCCCCAGACTTCCTTGGCAGTGAGAAACAGAGACATCTGGTAGTGTTATTCCTAAAGTGTGTGCCTGTTTTTATTTCTACAGAAATTGATGCTCTCAGCAAACTAACGAAGTGATTTCCTTGCAATGCATACTTAGTGATAATAATCAATAAACACTGATACAGGATGAATAATTGATGTTCTAGAACTAATTATGCAATGACTAAAGTTAAGAGATGAAGGGTAAATGTCATTTTAAAATAATCCTTCCTCAAAACTCAAAAATATCTATGTAAAATATTTTTTGTGTATGAACTATTGATTAGAATGGTCTAAACACTGGGTTATTTCAGTAATTACTTTTGTGACCTTGACTCAGCTCTAACTGAAAAGGGATTCTCACATCACTTTCTGTCCCCTTTCAAATAATCTTCTCTTGCTAGCTTTGTACAACAGACATGGAAATGTTCTTCTTTACTCACAGTGCTAATCCCATCAACCTTCATTCATCTAGGATCTTCCAGATTGCATTGAGATGCCCTCTTGGTCTGACCACCACCAAAAGCACACAGTGCCAAATCATCCTACTATAAAACTCTAAGGTCGGCCTCTAGATACCTGTGCAACTTTATGTGTCATTCATTTTATATTTTATACATTTTCACTTGTATATTCTTCAAACATTTATTTTCTTGGCACATTTATGAAAAATTTTTTCCATAATGGAATCTACTTAGTTATTATGTCTGGTCATTAAAGTCTTGCTCACTATTACTTCTCCCCAAGAAGACTTCCAGAACTAGTCTCTCCAAAATGCCCTCAGATTGCTTCTGCTATTCTTTGATAAATAATGTCCATCATGTCACAAGGGAATGAAGACTATTTCCCATTTAGCATTTTTCCCTAGGACATTAGTATTCTGAGCAAGTAATTCAAAAAAGAATCTCTCTCTCTCTCTCTCTCTCTCTCTCTCTCTCTCTCTCTCTCTCT
>JANHMN010000004.1:37368212-37391132 GCA_030674055.1 Rhabdomys pumilio
AGAAAGAAAGAAAGAAAGAAAGAAAGAAAGAAAGAAAGAAAGAAAGAGAGAACCTTTATGAAATGGGGTCAAGTAAAAGAAAGGCTGGGGTCCATAACCCCAGAAGTAATGTTGGGAGCCCATCTCTTTCTTCTCTTTCCCCTTGCCTCCACCACAGTCTCCCTGCCATGATATACAATTCCCAAAGCAAGAAACCTAGCAATCATTCACTGAAATTTCCAAAATGATGGACCATAATAAATCTTCTTTCTTTAAGTGGATAATCTCAGCTGTCTTGTCATAGTCACGGAAAGGTACTCAGGTTATTTTTGCTGTAGCCTTATTTGAGATGACCAAGACACAGAATCAGTCTAGATGTAAACAATACCAAATGACAAAAGAAAATGTGATATGTGCACACAAAAAACATATTTTGCAGCCATAATAACCTAATTCTGCTCTTCATGGCAATACAGATAAGCTTTGAGAATATCTACCTTCTTGTCTCTTTAGTGTGAGAAGATAGTCCTGCAGGCTACCGAAAGAGAAACCTGAACACCAACCCAGACACAAAACTCTCCACCTACAGCCTGTCCCTCTGTGAGATATGCTGAGGTATTGGTGGAACACAATTTGTGGGAGTAGCCATTCAATGTTTGGTATAACTTGAGACCTACGCTGCAAGAATACTTTTAAATGAAACAATCAGGCAAAGAATGACAAACACCAGGCATCCTGGCTCATATGTTGTCACTGAAAACATTCATCTTACAGAAGTAGGAAGACTGACAGCAGTTCCAAGGGCTGGGAAATTTGGAAGAAAAAGGATGGAGAGAAGATGGCCATAGTTATAGAGTGCAGTTAGATAGTAGAAATAATTCCTAATATTTATAGCATGGTAGGGTGGATGTGGCTGACAAGAATTAAATATACATCTTAAAATCAAGTTCGTATCAATTAAAGGCTAAAATGTAGGGAAGCAACAGAAGGCAGCTATCATCCTTGCAGCCATCTTGAGCCATATACCCTGACAAGAGGCTTGATTACAATAGCCTACAACAGCTGAGCACACTCTGATAACATCTTGTTTTAGATACCCAGGATTTTCCCTTGCGTGTGTGAGACTTAAAGGTGTGTGACTTAAGGGCGTGACTTAGAGATCAGATTTAGAGACAAAACCTAAGGGCATGACTTAAAGGCGTGACTTAGAGGCGTGGCTTAGAAGTGAGACATATAAAAGGTGAGAGGCAGACAAAAGAAATTATTAGGTATTAGGCACTTGGCACTTGGAGGAAGAACAGAGAATTAGACATTAGGCACTTAGCACTTGGATAAAGAACTTGGAACTGGGAAAGAGACTAGCTGGAACTAGGATTAAGTGCTAGGAACTAGGGACTTGGAACTAGGGACTTGGGGAGAAGAGAGTCTGAAGAATAAATGAGATTGAATCACACTCTGTCTGGTCTACATTCTTCGTGTCCGTCCTCATTCTCTCTCTTGCTGACTCTCGGACCGGAGCAGCTTGGGGCAGTATGGGCTCTAACAACTTAGCCCCCAAGGCTTTTTGGCAGTGCAGGTCCAATATTGATAGAGTGGTCCCCAACATTTTGGCCCCCAAGCATGGGGTAGCTCGGGCCTCGACACTAAAATACATTAATCTTTAAATGTTTTGAAAATAAAGATGCAAAGTATTCTGACAGTCTTGTGGTAGTAGTTTATTAAGATTAAAAAAAATCACAGAGCTTAAAATAAGACTAATATACATATTAATAACATTTTAAATTATTGATTAAGAAAGGACAACATAAAGATATCTAAAACATATTTAGGACATAAGAATTAGTACTAAGAACACTCAAAAGTTCTTGATTTGGTAAAAAATAGTTGAAAATCCACCTTTCAAAACACAAAGTGAAAATTCAAATGAATTTCACACAAGAAGTACCTTGAAAGAATAGTGAAATCATAGTATGACTGAAACATAGACATATACCTTAAAAATGATATAACACACTACTTATTATATTGGTAAAAGTATAAAAGCCAAAAAAAACACAGTACAAAAATGTAGGAAAAAAATCATTCTCAGCAGTGAGAGATGCATGTGCTAAATAAATAGAAAACTGAAGGGAGAGCCTCTGAAGGGAGGGAGCCGTGCATTAGTAAATGAGAAACTGCATACTAAAACAAATAAGCCAACATTTGCAGTTTCCCTGTGTAAAGGACTAAGGTTAAGGTACATTAGAATAATGTATTAAGTAGAAAACATATTAATAAGTTCACAGAAATGACTATTTTAAAGGCTCATTTTGAACGTAGTTTTAAACAATACTATCCCACTCCTTCATGCTGATTTATATGTAAAAATCTCTGCTCTAGAATTTCTTCTGGCTCTTTATCAGGGAGATATTATTCTAACAACCTAGAATGCCTTAGCTTTGGTCTAGTCTGTAATTCCCTAGTTCTCCTTAAATATTCAGCTAAAATGTCAGCCCTTTATATATCTTTCCTCAGTCTTAACATCCTACCTCCAGGCCAGTTTGTTTCATGTTGTAGCTCTTGGAACTCTGCCTCCCTTTATCATATAGTCTAATGATCCACTTATACGTCTGCAGTTCCTCAGAAGATCATGTCTGATACTATTCCACAAGAGAAGCCAGCACATGACTGGCATGTAACAGGCAGTCAGCAAATGCTTGCTATATGAAAACTCAACTAGAACTGCTAAAGGAATGTGGCTATCCCTGTCAATCTAGCATAGCCTGTAGGCATACAATCCAGGTTCCCAGAATCCTCTCATCACAAACTGTCATCACAAGGCATGCACAGTAGAGATCCATTTATCTTTTCCTCACCTCTTGCCTCATTTCTTTATTTTCCCCAGCCTATCCAAATCATCACTCCTGTCTCCTGCTTTTCTGATTGCTTTTCATACAGAAGCTTAAAGACTATAAAATTGTATCAGAAACCTCACAGCAATCATCACCTCTCACAGGTCAGCTTATACCCTGGAGGTAGTACAGACTTATGATCTAAAATTTGAGCTTGATGATCTATTCTTGTTTCTGTAACTGTCACAGATAATTTTAAGGTGATGCTTCTGGGTTCAAATACTTCACAGTTACACAGCTAAGATTCCTCGTGGATGGAAGGAATCAGTTCTTTACCCAAAGCACACACAGGGAGACAATCTTGACACTAAATCATATCTGTGGGGATATTTCTAGCTCTCCTTCCTTGCCTCATACATCATTCAGATACACATAGTTGTATTAAGATAGCCCAAATAAACCACTGACTTCCCTGAAGTTAGAAAATGAAATGGTTCCTAAAACCTACAACTAGATGTTGATGCTGACTTGAACTTACATAGTAATAAATTTCTTAGTGTTTAAGAATTCTCCTACCTCTGAGACACACACTGCTAATTTTGCTAATAGTTGACCTTCAAACCTGAAGTGTTGCTGTATACTATATAACGTTACCAAACATACCTAGTCAAACTTTTCCCCCAATCTGTCACATCCTGGGATTCAATGAATAAATTCATTACTACATAATCTATACATGTCTATTTTAATGGCTCTTATTTCGTGTTTTATATGTATCAGTATAGTACAATGCCATACAATGTTGAAAAAAGATGTCTACTTGTGAATAATGCAACCAAATACCCAAGTGTCATAACAACTACGCAAATGTTATGCTTCATATAATGACTTACTGTTACACTGCACTTAGCAATTTACCAGACCATAAAATGTTGGCTCTATTGTTATACATTTTTTAGTAAAGACAAAGGTGGAAAATAATGGTTTATCTATATATGTTGTTCTAGCAACACAGTTTGGAGTTAAGGTAAGGTTTTCTGTGCCTACCAATATGTTCTCACAAATTAAAAGGACAGCCCGTTTAGTTGATAGTATGCATATCTAAGATGTGTTCTTTCTCCTTTAACAGAAGAGAAAAAATAACAAAAAGATTTAGAAGCACAATAACAATATACCAGAACAGTAATAATAGAAAATATATACATCCCTTTTATGGATGCTAACCCATGACCCAGAAAGGGAGGTGTTCCAATTAAGGTTATATTATGTCTAGAAATGTGGGCCAGTCATTGGTAGGCAACTCCCTCTGTCTCTACTCCACCTTTATTCCTACATACCTTGTAGACAGGACACGTTGTAGGTCAAAGGATTTGTGGCCAGACTGCTTTTCTTATCCATCTACTGGAGTCTTGGTTGGGTACTGTCTAACAATAGATGAATGGAAAAAAACTGGCCACATCCGGGTTCTTATTTCTGCAGTTCTAATAAATCACTGATTGTACTTCTATTTATATAGTTTTAACTATTTTCATATGTCACAGAAATAAGGTAAAAGAATTTTGTGATTTATTTCCTTAAAAAAGATTTTTCTTGAGGTATAAAGTACAGTAGCTGTATCAAACTCCGACCCCCATTTTCGATGCTTGCATATACCACATTTGTTTGCCTGGTAGTCAGTTAGGTTGTTTTCAGCCTACAGTAGATGTAGATTCATGAATAATTAGAAAAAAAAATAGTATATATTTTTTTATACCTGCTTTTAGTTTCACTTTTGTAACTATCTTATATTGCGTAGTTTATTTTTCATTGTTAATGAACCAGTATTGACACATATTATTAACTAAAGTTCACACATGTATTTTCTTATATTTTTTTTTCACAGTGCTCTTTAAGTCTTGGGATTCCATCCTGGCAAGCTTACCAGTTTATAGTTTTCATCATGTGTCCTTAGGCGTTGCTTTACTGTGAGAATTCCTCCGACTTCCCTTGTTTTTAAAAATTTTTAAATTTTTGAGGACTATTGGCAAGGCATTTTTTAGAACATTGCTCAATTTTGGCTTGCTGTATCTATGATTAGATACTGGCTATGGATGTTTGGGAATAAAAATACAAACAAGTGAATAACCATTTGCATATTTAGAGGTTATGATTATATTTAAAACTAGACAGAAGTGATGGTTGCACATGTTAAATATGCCAAATTTTTTGGAATACTTTGACCAGCTGTGCATCTCTGTGTTATACATCTTCTACTATATATATATTAAAAAAAAAACCATCTCTGATGAGTGTTGAGAGATACACAACCCTACGATACAATGATAGGAAATCAGAGGGCAGATTATTACTGTATTAATTTAGCAGTATATTAGCATTCTCCCTCTAGGGCCCATAACTTAACTACCCATTAGTTTTGACCCATTTAAAGGTACTATGCTCTGTCTTGCCAAACAAGCTTTAAATCCAATCACAATGCATTTGGTTAATCTCAGAACATTACTATCACTATTACATAGTGGGCATTTCTTTCAAAGAAAGTCATTATTGAACCTCTTCAGGTTCTCAGCTGTGTAAAACTGATGATTGTTTTTCTCCCCCACAAACATACAGAGAATTCTCTAAAACTATGAAAGCTAGCCAATGAAGATGAAGCATCAAAGCTAATACCAGTTTGATTTTACCATTCACTATTACACAAGTAGGTGATGTCTTCAACAATATATTATATATATTATATAATATATATAGCATAGATATATATTATAATTGTTATAATATAATATATTATATATTATATAATATAGATATATTATATATTGTATCTATATTATATATAATATAGATATAGATATAGATATCTATAAATATAGATAGATATAGATATAGATACAGATACAGATACAGATACAGATACAGATACAGATACAGATACAGATACAGATACAGATACAGATACAGATATAGATATGTTCATTATCCATTCACCAGTTGATGTACATCTAGGCTGTTTTCATTCCATTGCTATTTTCAATAAAGTAACAGTGAGCATGGATAAGCAAGTATCTATGTAGTAGAGCTTAGGATCCTTTTGGAATATTCCCAGGAGTGATATAGTTAGATCAAACAAAAGATCATCTTCTGGACTTTTCCCCACTTTTTTATTACTTTTATTAATTCTTTGAAAATTACATACAATGGATTTTTATCATATTTACCCTCTTCCCCTACTCATTTGAGATTGATCCTCCCATCCCTAATCACCCAATTTTATGTCCTCTTTTGTTTTTAATACTTTAAATATAATTATTGTTTTCCATATACTATTGAATGGAAGACTTAACAGGGGTCATGCATCCTTAAATAATAGTGATTCTCCCATAGTAGCCAATAAATGCCAATAGCTCCTTAGCTAGAGGTAAGAATTTGACCCACTTTCTCATTCCATGCTGAACTTGGTCTGGATTAATTAAGTATGTGAGATCTTGTGATATTGACACAATCTCTGTGAGTTTATACATACAGCTACCCTGCTGCATCTGGAAACACTGCTTCCATGCCATCATCCTCTGGCTCTTAAAATATTCACACCACTAACTTGTACAAGATATGGGTTTTACCATTTGGAATTGGCTTTAAATTCATTTTTTTAAAAAAAGAAATAGTTATTCTCATCAAGAATCTCCATACTGATTTTCTTCATGGCTACACCTTTGCACTCCCTCCAAAAGCAAATAAACAACCCACTTCCTCCACATCCAAGACACCATGTGCTATGTCATCTTCCTCTTCTTCCTCTTCCTCCTCCTCCTCCCCCTCTTCCTCCTTTTTCTCTTAATTCTAGCCATTCTGACTTGGGTAAGTTGAAACTGCATAATGTTTTAATATTTGTGCTTCTCTGGTGGTTAAAGATAAACAGAATAGCTGTATCACATACCTCCCTAAAAGACTGAGAAATCTTCCTGGAGAAGGGGGCAGGAAGGTTGTGAGATCCAGAAATAGTAGACAGCAACAGCAATCTTAGTATGATGAAAAGTGTAAAAGAACAGGAATTCTCAAATACTGATGATAATTAATGTCAATGGAGACTACATTCTCAGAGCATATTTGACAAAAGGTAGAAATATACATGTCAGTTGGCTCAGCAGCCACATTTGGAGACTGTATCCTGAAGAGACAAGTACACAAAGGTAAATGTATAAAACACTCATGTAATGTCTCATAATAATAATAAATTATAATAATCTAACTGTTATCAAATAGGAAACTAGGTAAGAAATTTATAGGATATACAATACAATAAAATGCAGCCATTAAAATTATAAATTTGACCTACAACTATAGATATAGATATATCTAAAATTATATTATCTGGTGAGGGAAAATAGCTCAAAAAAGAAACGACAATATAAAACAGTGTTTAAGACCTCATGCTCTACAATAAAATAGTTCCAACTCTGACTTTATAATCTTCCATATACTCATTCAATGGCAGTGTAGAAACTGCTAAACTATGTAATTGAGATGACAGCATAATGTAGTCAAGTCAAAATTTTGTATCTGAGAAAAAATAGAATTCACTAATTTAAGTTTTATCAGTTATTCAAAAGACTAGTTACCAGTAATAGATTCCAGTGTGTGTGTGTATGTGTGTGTGTGTGTGTGTATGTGTGCGCTCACATATATGAATGCGCAAATAGAAAAATCTACAAGCTATATGATGCAATGCTACTGTGTATGAATCTGGAGATATTTCTTATTGTTTTTGTTTTGAAAGTGTTAAAATCAGTACTTTTCCAAAACATATGTCTACATGTTTGCATTTCCCACCAAACTATTTTCTTCTTGAAATAAAGAACTAACTCAATAAGTTTATTATGTATTCAACATCTACCTTCTTGATAAAGCTATATGTCTCTTGAAGGCTTATATAACATGTCGTATCCTCACTGTGCTTACAGTACCTACACAGCATTAGGCTCAGTCAAATGTTCACAAATATTTAGTGTAGAAAATACCATTTTAGCACTAAGAATAGTATCTCTTACAAAGGAGAAAATAAACAAATATTTAATGAATGTATTATTTGTTGAATAAGATTAAAGCCAAAAGTATGAAAAGTGATTAAAAATAGTATAATGTTAAAATCTAAAGAGTCTAGTCAGTGAGATGAATGTTGAACTGTGAAGCTTACAACATGGTTTTTATCCTCAACGTTGCAAAATCTTTCATATAACAATCACCTTAAAAATTTTTGAAATAATTCTGTTCTCTGACTTAAAATTAATAATTTCATCTCTGAAAAGCACTACAATTTAGTTTGCAGCATTTTAATATTATATATATATATATATAATATTTTTATAATATTTAGTTTGCAATATTGTTTAAACTCCTTGCAAGCAACTATTTTTGGAATATTCATTTTCTAATCTCAGACAAAGCCAAAATTGATTATATTTTTCAATTATGTGTAATTTAAAGAATAAATTAAATTTGGCATATCAAACATGTAGAAACCATTAAAGTATATTTAGAATTTAAAGCAGAAACTATTTTAGCATTACTTTTTCCAGCCTAGAATACATCAATGGCACACAGTTTTTAAAAATAGAGAGTAACGAGAGTAATCTTTAATAATAGTAGGATGTGAAAGTGTGCAAAAACGTACTACTTTAAAACCCTCTGTACCTAGGCAGACAGAGAGAGAGAGAGAGAGAGAGAGAGAGAGAGAGAGAGAGAGAGAGAGAGGAGAAAAAGACAGACAATAACTTTGCACTGTCTCCTATATCTTCTGTTGTTCTTTCAGGATCCTGTAAACTTCTGCAAACATTCTGAGGAAGACAAAGACCACCTGGAAGACCTGAGGATACAGGCTGAGATTCTCTACAGTGAAACAATTTAACTGTAAAAGTAGACAAACAACTATGTAAAGAAACTGTAATTACTAGCAAATAGTAAAGATGAGCTAATACAGTGGTAAGAATTTATGATTTAATCATAAATGCATAGTGCATTTTACCAACAATGGAGTACATTGTGGGACCGCAAAGTCTCATCCCTTTATAATGCTATAAGCATCACAGAGGAGTAGCACACAGCCCTACCCATTTGCGGTGACACTGGCATAAATGCACTTATGTACTCCTAGTCTTTTGTAAGTAGTAAAATACAGCTATGCACAGTGTGTTTATATTTACACTATACTTTTCATTCTTTATGTTTATTTATTGCCTCTGATGTAAATTTACTATAAGATAGTTTTCTATTATGGTGGCCTCCCTCAGCCTTATGCACCTCATTTTTATCACATCTCTTTACTGCATCATGAGCTGATATCAGGTGACTGTCATACTCACTGAGTTTAAGTACAGTCTATCCTGTTTCCTAACCACAAGACTTTCTAATAACACATGTCTCAGTACAGGTTCTCATTATCAAGAAACAAATGTCCAAAACAAAAATCCCACCACTCTCGACCATTACCCTAATTCAGTTCTTAACTAGGTCTACAGTTTGTAGGCAAACACCAAACATCTCCCACAACCCAACTTTTAAAAGCTGAGGGTTAGTAGAACATATATGAAAAGAAAGAGAAAGAAACACTAAAGGTTAAAGGAGTCAGCAGCAATGGGAGCAGGGGAATGGGTAAGGGTGGAGATACTGGGTGACTTACAAAACTAAGGATGCACAAAAAAAGCACTATGGAAACCCACTAGTTAGTAAAATAATTTCAAAACATTACTTTTAAAAGGAGTTTGAACAGAATTACCCCTACATTAGTGGCCAGTGCAACTCCCAGAAGACATGGGTTGTTAAATAAAAATCACAGAGGAAGCATGGGATACCTCCCTAACAGTTATTGGTCAGGAAGGCCCCAGAGTTCTCTTAAGTAAAACAGGTCATTGCCATTGCTCTTGGCTACCCACCGTAGCTACACAATAAGACACTATTACTGAAGACACCTTGACCATACAATGTAGTCACAGACCATAAATAAATCAATCGCATAATTACTGGAAGTTTTCCTCCCTGATGGATTGTTCTTGTAGCCCAAAATGGTGCTATGCAGACTGTGGTGGAAGAAGAGACACTAATGGTCTTACCTAAGGCTAGACCCTGAATGCTGCAATATCAACCTGCACTTTGTGCCTACTAGTGCAACTGTGAAATACTGTGTCAGTTACTTACAGAACTGTCTATGCCCCAAAGTTTACTCGAAATTTAATGCTGAAAATTATTTTGTTTACATCCTCATTCACCTAGAAAACACAACTGAAATTAAATAAATACTTAAAGCACTGAATGCTGAAAGAAAGAATGTCTATAAGAATAGTAATTCAGGGTTCCATTGTTGTCTCAGGAACATAAATATTAATTCACTTATTACTTCATTTTGAGATCCAGAAGTTGGTGTAGAAATTCAATATAAGTCACCAATTTTTTTCTAGACACTTGTCAGGAAACACACTGGGTACCAAAAGGTAAAGGAATAGAAAACCTGTGCCTTATATTCCTTAAAAAAACAGAATAGAAAGATGATAAGCACAAAAAGAAAGATTCCAAAATGTAACTTAGAAAGACTATAGGATACAAAACATTTATAATGAAATTTAAATTTAACATTAAATTTAGGTGATTATACAAATTATTCCATGAATAGGCATGAAACTAAGATTTAAAACCATACAAGCTATATATCCTACTGAAGTTGTGTACGGGGCTATGCCCTAGCTTGCTCTCTGTTTGTGGTAAAACATTAACGTAAATCAACTTCAGAGAGAAAGGGCTTATGTCTACTTATAGGTTGCAGCCCACAGATGAGGGAAGCCATGACAAAAACTGAAGGAAGGAACAAGGCTGTAGGAACTGAAAGAGAACCAAGAAGTACTGGCTGCTTATTGGTTTGCTTCTAGATTCACATTCAGTTACCTCTTATACAGCCCATTCCCACCTGACTAGGGATAGAAGCAGCTCCAGTGGGCTGGATTTCAACAGTTTACATTCAGGAAAATGAATTCTTCAGACTGAGGTCACCTCTTCCTTTGTGCATCAAATTAACAATCAATATTACCCATTACAATTATTGTCTAGAATATAAAAAGAACTATAAAAATACTAAACAGAGAGAAACAAATAAAAATTAAAAACTGGAGCAAAAAAAATAAACATAGTTCTGAAAAGAGTAAATACAAATGGCTAAATAATATTTTTAATGTTCAATATCATTATGCATACAAGTAATTTAAATTAAAACTGCTCTGTAACTTCATCTATCTCAGTCAGAATGGTTAATAAATAGAAGATAGATAGATAGATAGATAGATAGATAGATAGATAGATAGCCATAGATACATAGATAAAAACAGATAAATAAAACAAAAAATTACTGGCTTGAATGTGGGAAAAGAGAAGCATTTGCTCACTTTTTGTGATAGTAAAAATTGGTGCCTCCACTGTAAAAATCAGAGTGGAAGTTATTTAAAAGGCTACAAATAGCTCTAACATATTATCTAGCTACCCCACTCAAAGGGCTCTGTTCTACTACAGAGATACTCACTTAGTCATATTCACTAACGCATTATCCACAGTAGCCAGGAAATGGGAAAAATCTTATGTATTCAACAACTTAATAAATGTAGAATGACAATATGGTTCATAAACATGAAAAAATAGTACCTAGGTGTGAAGCATAAAAAAATTTTCAGGTAATGGACAGAGTTGGAAGATATCATTCTAAGGAAGGTAACCCAGACCCCAAAAGACAAATGTAGAATGTTCTCTTTCTTTTTCTTTTTCTTTTTTTTTAACTTACTGACTTCTCATTTCTTCTCTTTTTATTTGATATTTTATTTATTTACATTTCAGATGTCATCCCCTTTCCCCATTTCTCCTCCCTTAAAACTCCCTATCCCATCACCCCTCCTCCGTTTTGCTTTTATATCATTTTAATTACATACAAGTATTAAGGTCAGTTCTAGGTTAAGGAACTAGCAAAACAATAGATGCAAATAGTCAAGGAACAAGCAAGGCAATAAACAAAGTTCTATGAACACTCCTGTGATCACTGTTTCTAAGGTCTTATCAGGATGACCAAAATATGTCAGCTTACTTCCTGGTCCTAGCCCAAAGTCATTTTCATATCTTAAGCCCCTACTTCTTGTTCTAGCCTAAGATTTAGATTCCTGCCTGAAGTTACTTCTTTTTTCTAGCCCAATGTCAGATTCTTGCCTGAAGCCCACTTCCTAGTCTTTGGTCAATGTCAGATTCCTGCCAAGCGGCCCCAAAAGCTCTCTGCCTTTTTTATTCCATAAACAAGTTTGAGCCTTTCTTAGGTCATTCTGACAAGAATGCCTTCTTTACCTGTTGTGGAATATGCATTATCAAAAGCAATGCACTTATGTCTTAGGTTGGTAAGGCTCTGTGCAGAATCTTACCCGTCCTTGGCTTGCCAGCCTGTTAATTTAATAACTTTGTCTGGGGGTCCATTTTCAGTTTCAAGCCATGTACTTTGGCTGCCAAATGTTGATGTTGTTAAAGACAAGCTTTAACATGATGGGCAGGAATAAAAGTATTCCCAGGACAAAAAAAAAGGGCTAGCATGATCAAGCTATATATGCTATTCTTGAAGTTTGACCAGAATAGAAATACTGACCTCAGACCATGGGTAATTTAATCAGCATTATCTACTGCATCAATGCTCAGCAGAGAAACATTATTTAAATTCATAAGCTTACTATGCAAAGTTAAAACATCCAGAGAGGTGTTAGAATTATGCCAACTATACTGCAAGTGTCTAAACTTTTATAATTATGAGGACTACCACTATAAATTTTAGAGCTAAGACAGATCCAATGGTATTTGGCTTGACACTCGAGATGGCTCCTTACTTGTAAACTCTGAACCTCCTTCCAATAATTTGAATAGGATAAAAAGCATCAATCCATTGTTCCAAACACCTACCTAAATCCTTTATATTTAACACATTAATAATATTTTTTGCTAAATGATTAACAAAGGTAGCTGTCTTAACTTCTTGTGTCAATGCAATTGCAGAAACAGTGGTGTTTGTAATTAATGTAATTAAAGCTGTTATACCAGCAATAATTAAGCCCACTACCCTTTTGCTTCTGCTTAAAGCCTGACTCACTTCTTCCAGTACTTGCAAGATTTTTTCAGAAGACCAAGTTTCTGTGATACACAGGGCAATCAAACAAAAGCTGACTGATAAGACTTTCATAACTGACATGCAGGGTTTCAACAAATTAACACAATTAGAAAGTACATATGTGGATGCCAGCCTTGAATATTTAAGTAGGAGTTTTTAAACTGGACTACCCATTGAAGTCAGGAAACTAATGAGGGGACATGGGATGGAATTTAAAGGGAAGCAGTAGAATACAGTAGGAATAAAAAGAGAAGAATAGAACAAGAAAGGTTAAATGTGGATGAGGATAAAGTGCAGGGTAGTGGAGCAAATGTGCAGAGGGATAACCTTTGAAAAATCCATATGAAACCAACTGCTGTGGAACTTTTCTAAAACATATATACATACACAGAAGGAATGTAAATGAAGTTATTCTATAACTATGGTACAATTCCTCTCCCAGATACAGCAGGCATTAAATAAAAAGCCCAGTTTCACATGAGTTACCTCTCTTTGAGCTGTTGGTAAGTGGGATCCTCATCTTCCCAGAAAACTACAAACTATTATCATTGATCTTGGTTCTTACCCTCCAGAACTTAGTGGTCAGATTCTAATGCTAAGGACACCACAAACATTAAGAAATAACATAGCCCACACAAATTGTGTGTGTGTGTGTGTGTGTGTGTGTGTGTATGTATGTGTGTGTGCATGTTTGCATGCACATGGGTGTAAAATTAAAGGAGCATTACAAATCACAAATAAAAATCAAGATATGGATACTTCAATAAAGAAAATTTATAGCATTAGCAATTTTTACAAACTTAAGATAGGGTCTAGAGAGAAGGCCGAGTTCCCCTTGCAGAGAACCTGGCTTTAATTTCCAGCACCCACAATGAGACAGTTCACGATTGTCTGGAACTCTAGTTCCAATGGATCCAGAACTCTCTTCTGACCTACATCAGTACAACAAACATACATGGTAGGTATATACATATACAATATGCATGTGTGTATATGTATGTGTATATATACATATATATATATATATATGTGTGTGTGTGTGTGTATTATATATGTGGGTATGTGTATGCATGTATATACATAATATATATCATATATGTTATGTTTGTGATACACACACACACACATATATAGACTATATAGTCTATATATACAGTACATATGTATGTGTATATATAGTATATACATATACTATATATATCACGTACTATAAATACTATATATACAATATATACTACATATAAGCCATGTACTATATATACCATATTTATACTATATATATATATGCTATATATATATATATATATATACACACCATGTACTATATATAGTGTGTGTGTATATATACAGTCATTCATGCATACATAAAATTCAAATTAAATAAGACTTTAAAAATTTTTAAGTTGGAAATTCAGTTTACAATATTTATGTTTATTAAAATAATTTTATATTAAAGAATTAAATATATAAGAAAAAAAGAGTCTTATACAAACTTAAAATATTTCTGTTTTGGAAGAATTTAAGATTCAAGCAAAGAAGGAAATGACAATACATACAATGAAAATATACATGGTTTTACACAAGTATATAAAATTCACTTGAACATCTGCATGACCATAAATTTTTAAAAACATAAGAAAGTACTGTCTATAATGATAACTAAGATTAAATATTCTTAAACCATAAGAAGCCCAGATAAAATACTAGAAAAAAATGAAAACTCTAACAGAAAAAAATGTGCAAATGACATGAAAAAATAATCATAGGAAAACAAATGTTCACAAACATGACTAAAAGAATCTAAACTAATAAGAGGCCATTATCATCTACAAGACCAAGAAAAGCTTCTGATAGTGATTATTCTCCAAAAAATATTATTACAGTTCATTTTTAGAGTATCTGTAGAAGCTTAAAATCAGTGTAGACATTCTGAAAAGTGATTATCAGTAGACTTAAAGAGCTCCATAAAACAAATAAACAAAAGCATTCAGACCCTTTGAAAGTCTCATTTGCATTCTAAGTGCAAACCTCAGGAAATGAACATAAAAACGTATATGCAAGGACTTTAAGCTCAGCATTGTTCACAATAACATCATGACTATTACATTTTCAACAATAAGGGAGCCACTGAAGAATTCCAATCACTGGTTGGCCACTCCCACAAGTTCTGCGCCACTATTGCCACCGCATATCTTGTAGGCAGACAGATTGCAGATGAAGGACTTTGTGGCTGTGTTGGTGCCCAGATTTCTCTTTCTAGACCTTCTCATGGCAAATAGACTAGAATGTAGGTGCAAAGGTTTTCATTCAGGTACCAGGTTGACCTCCCTACTTTCAGTGAACTGTGTGAATAATGTCCTCAGCAATGGAGCCCTGCCATCAGTTTTCAAAGAGCAACCTTCCATCCTAGCATCAGCCTGGGTTGCTTAGGGAATCTCCATGGGACCCCTTTAGCCAACAACTTTGAGCACTATGCATGAAAGAAAGCCCATTCTCTACACTGCCTGGATGGCCAGGAACAAGACACCGGATAGCCCAGAGACCTAGGGTAGAACCAAACACAATTGGTCTTTTTAAAATAAAAAATCAATGAAACAATTTTCTGGAAAAATTTCATAATGATATTCTGCTATATTCTTCTCTAGTCAGACAGTATGCCAAGAATCTAATTTTGAGGTCTCCATCTGGTCCCTACCCTCAGAGATCAGGAAACCCTGTGATGGAAGAGGTGGAGGAAAGACTGTAGGAGTCTGAGGGGATGGAAGATGCCAGGAGAACATGGCCCACCTAATCAACGGGGCTCAGATGGGCTCACAGAGACTGAAGTAGAAAACGCAGCCCTGCATGGCCTCCACCGGGTCCTCAGCATATGTTATGGTTGTTAGCTTTATGCTTTTGTGGGACTCCTAACAATGGGGCTGGGTGTGTCTCTGACTCTTCTGTCTCTTTTGGGGACTCTTTCCTTCCTGTTCAGTTGCCTTATCCAAGTGCAATATGAGGGCTTTCACCTTGTTTTGTTGTGTTTTGTTTTGTCCTGTTTGGTAGGTGTCCCTTGGAGGCCTGCTCTTTTCTGAAAAGGAAACATGGAGAGAGTAAATCTGAGAAAAAAGAAAGGTGGGATGGTGCTGGGAGGAGAGGAAGGAGGGGAAATTCTGTTGGGATATAGTGAATGAGAGAAGAACCTATTTTGAATAAACAATTAAATTAAATTAAATTATTTCATTGCCAAAAAAATCCTTGCTGAATAACATTTCCTGACATATAGTCTATGAAAATTATTTTTAAAAATATTTACTGATTTGAAATTTGTTCAAGTTATTGTTTTTCCAATGCTATGATCAAACATATAATAAGAGGTTACTAGGGGAAAAAAGATTTATTGGAGCCAAAAGATTGGGGAAATAGTTCATCGTGGCAGAGGAGGCACAGCAGAGAAAGAAAGAAGAGAGGGAGGGAGGGAGGGAAAGAGAGAGAGAGAGAGAGAGAGAGAGAGAGAGAGAGAGAGAGAGAGAGTTCCAGAACCAGACTTGGGCTTGGCTATAACCTCGAGCCTGACACAAGTAGTTTCCCTGCTAAATCTTAACATCTAAAAATTCCACACCTCTCAAGAAGACCAGAGTGTTCAAACACATGAACATTTAGTTGATATTTTACATTCAAACCAAAACAGAAAACACCAAAACTAACTCACACACACACTCTCTCTCTCCTGAGCATAGGGCCTGCCCTGTGGTACACTGGATATACCTAGTGACAACCTATTGAACAAAACAGATTCTTCATTACCCAGCAGCTACTGATTTCAAATCTTTTCTTGGTTAAGAGTAAAATTGTGTATCCACATCCTCTTTCTTTTTTGGACTTTGTCTGATTGAAATGTGTGCAGCTCTTGTATGTGTTCACAGTCTCTGTGAGTTAAGTACAGATTTTTTGCATGTTAGTCTGCTTTTTCTTTCACACATTTTCAGTAGAGTACTTTTCTGTGTTTTAAATTTTAAAAATTACACTGAAGAATCATTTCATTTTATGTAATTAGCAATACTTCATCATACATTAAAGCTGTTTTAGGGGTGTAGAATTCATATGCTCAATAAGATTAAACTTATAAATCATAATATCAGACTTGACCTTGAATTATCCCTTGCTAGGGACAGGAAGATGGTGTTATTCTTTCTAAAGATAAATTTTAGTGTATAGTCTAAATTTGCCAGCTAAATCAAGCAAATCTTCGCAATCTCTAGCAAACATTTAATCACTTTCCATTTATAATATTATAACATTATTAAAACGTTCAAGTGTCACAAAAATAGATTAAGGTAGTTTGAGAACTAATATTCTGGGCTTTGGAAAAGAAAGTTCCTGAGTAAGCTTACCATTAAAGCTTCACAAAATGGTCACAAAGTTGTTATCCCAGCATTTATTTTGTTCTCTCTTCTGATATAATTTAGTTTCTGAATCTCAAAGTATTAATATTTATAGAAGGTAATTTAGTAAATGTACCCATATAACAATTAACTTTATGAAATGTAAAATGATATGTCTTAATTAAATTATTGGCCAAAGGACTGTACTCTGGAAGATTTCCCAATCAATAAATGGGTAAAATTAAGCAAGCATATTGTTAGGGCTTCATAGGTGTGCACTCCTTCTCATATCTAGGGGGCACAATCAGGCATTCTAGTCTTCTAGCTCTCACAAGTTTCCATCCCCTCATCAACAAATTTCCCTGAGCCTATCAGAACTGTTTTCAAGGAATAAGCATTAAAATAATACATTGACACAGTGTTTAAAGAGTACAGGTAACAATAGTAGTACTTTTTATTTTAATGATGTAATGTTTCATAGATTATTGATTACTAAAATATCCAAATTATTCTGAGTGCCTTTAAATTTCTTTAATAGTATATATCCTTAGTACAATTTAAAATTTTCAGCTTATAAATTTATTTTAATAGATAAAATATAAGATGTCATTTTTATCATGCCACTGACTGCTGAAGAATGTAAGTTTATTACAAATATTTTTGTATGACTGACATTTCTAAAAATTAAGTTCTTTCTATAGAAGCTATGATTACTTCCTTTAAAAAGTTGAGACTTGTAATTCAATATTGATATTTTTAAAACATCTGAAGAAATTCTTATATAATGATAACAAGAGTATTTTTTTCCAGCCCACGTATCTGCCTGGTTTCCTGGAAGCCTGCAAGCATCAGCAAGCAGCAGGTAAAACTCCTTTTCCCTGTCCCCTGCCTGCAAAGTCCCCCTAAAGCACACTCCACAGACATAAACTTACTCCCACTCCCCCTGATTTCCATTTTCTGGTCCAAAACTCTGCCTACGTTACAGGAGGCCTTCTGCTACCAGGGAGAACCAAATGGCTAAATGCTAGTGTAAGAACACAGTAGACAAGAGTCAAGACAATACTGCAACACCAGAGCCAAGCTAGCCTTCTGCAGCAAAGCCCTGGATATCCTAACACAACTGAAGCACATGAAAATGTCCTTAAATCCAATTTTATGAAGATCATAGAGGCCTTTAAAGAGGAAATTTTTTAAAGAGGCTTTAAAGAATTACAGGAAAAAAAGAGTGAAGAAATGAGTTCAAGACATAAAAAATGAAAATAGACATAATAAGGAAAACAGTGAGGGAATCTTGGAGTTAGAAAACCTAGGTAAGAGAAGAGGAACTATGATGCAAGCATCACCAATAGACTATAAGTGGTAGAAGAGAGAATCTCAGGTGAAGACACAAAAGAAGAAATTGTTACATCCATCAAAGACAATGTTAAATCTAAAACGTTCCTGAGACAAAACATCCAAGAATATTAAAATAATAGGAATAGAAAAGAGAGAAGATTCCCAGGTCTGAGGCCCAAAAAAATATTTCCAACAAAACCACAGAAGAAAATTCCTGCAACAAAAGTTACTAGAAGAAAAACTCCAATCCAAGGAGATTAACTAAACCCAAGAAAACTCAGAAAACAAATAATTCCACACCAGCAAAATCAAAAGAAGGAAAACTTCAAAACTCTATATACACATGGAAACTGAACTACTCTCTACTCAATGATTCAATGCAATTACCATCAAAACTCCAACACAATTCTTTACAGACCTTGAAAGAACAATAACAATACTCAACTTCATAATGAAACAAGGAGGGTTTGTAAAATAATCCTGAGCTTTAAAGAAGTTCTAGAGGTATCACCATCCCTGATCTCAAGCTATACTACAGATCAATATTATTAATAAATACTGCATGGTATTGGTATAAAAATGGACAGGTTGGAAATGGAATAAGTTCAAAGACGCAGACATAAATCCATACAATTATTGACACTTGACTTTTGACAAGCCAAAACCATACAATGGAAAGAAAGCATCTTCAACAAACAGTGCTGGTCTAACTGGATGACTGCATAAAGAATATGCAAATGAATCAATATTTATCACCCTAAGTCAAAGTGGATCAATTCTCCCTGAACACCTACACTCCTGTGTCATCCCCTTCCCCACATCCTGCATTTTTGTGTTTATAACCCCTGTGTTAAAAGGTAAATATTATGATTTGATAATAAAAAAACAAGACAAAACAAACAAACAAACAAACAAAAAAGACCTCAGTATAAAACTGGATACATTAAATGTCATAGAAGAGAAAGTGGTGAATAGCCTTGAACTCAATGGTACAAGAGTCAACATCCTGAACAAAACACCAATGGCTCAAGTTCTAAGATCAACAATTGACAAATGGGACTTCATGAAACTGAAAAGCTTCTGTAAGGCAAAGGATACTGCCAATAGGATAAGACAACAGGCTACAGATTGGGAAAAGATCTTCACCAACCCTACATCTGAAGAGGGCTAATATCATATACATCATATACATATACACATACACATACACATACACATACACATACACATACACATACACATACACATATACACATATACACATATACACATATACACATATACACATATACACATATACATATACATATACATATACATATACATATACATATATATATATATATATATATATATATATGCCATAATACAAACAAGGGAACACGTATGTAAAAAAGTAACAAAAGAAGGCAGGGTGAAGTAATACATATGCAAGGGACTGACAGGTAATCTTTTGTAATACAAATAGCATGCCAGACTGATAGATTCAATCTTAGCTCTGCCACAGTAAAGATGTGTGACATAAGACATGGTATATTGCCTTTTTGAGCATGAGTTTCCTTTATCTACAAAAAAGAAAATCAGTAACTTTCAGGAGATTATATGATATATGGTGAACAGCCTGTACATGATAGACTTATAACTGCTAGTTATTGTTGTTCTCAGGCCATGAATATGCTGTAGGAAGAGTTTTCCTAACAAGCAAATTTGGTTTATATGCTGATAGACTTGAGGAAAGTTAATGCTAGAAATAATTAATGAATAGATCAGACAAATGGCCATTTATTATGTGATATTATAAAGAACCTAAACCTCCAAGTTTTTCACTAAGTTTTTAGTACATATTCTAGTCTCCACATACTTAGTAAATGGTTTAGAATATGGCTTAGAGGCACAAACAGACACAAAAATAAAGTGACACCTTCCAACACTGCTCTAAAATTATTTTTATTTATGTAGAAAGTTGTTAGGCTTTCAAGGAAAAGTGGATATGGAGTGGGTATAGCAGAGGAAGAAGGCAGAGGAGAGAGCAAGAGTGTGAGAGACAGAATCACTCACTGTAACATAATGTATGTACTTTCACAGCATCTGCCATTAACAGTATGAATGCCCTTGATCTTGTCATTATCAGTCTAATTAGGATGTATGTTACAGAGTCACGGTGACCTCCATAAATATGTCATTTTCTCTCCTTGGCAAGTAGGTAATAGGTGGTAACTGTGTTTTGAATCTAGTAAGAAATAAATATGATGAAGATGACAAGATGTACATGTTACAAATACTTTATTATATAATATGCTCCCTGAGACTCTCCCTCTCTTCCTCTCAATGTCTCTCTCCTCCTCTTCTCCCTCCTTCTCCTCTGAGTTTCTTTTTTCTCTTCCTCTTCCTCACCCACATCCTACTCCTATCCCTACCTCTCTTCCTCTACCTCTCCCTAAGAATACAATCAGCTATGTCTGGGAAAGTCATATAACAAGAAAGTATAGTTGGTCTTCAGAAGCTTTCTTTGATACCTGTCAACAACCAGGATAAAACCAAAGCTAAAAATCTCATAAGTACATGAGACTCCTCATGCTTTCCTCAACAAGACTTTCTGGTTAGTACTCCCTCACTATAAAGCACGTAATCTCAAACTGTGACTCCAAATAAACCTTAGTTTCCTTTTGTCATCTATTTTTCTCATATTGGAACAAGACAGTAACTAATACAGTACCTTTATAAAAGAATGTCTCCTTCTACAATGTGAGGACACAGGGAGAAAGCTACAGAAAATGAACCTACAGACACCAATTTCCTGGCACCTTGATCTCGAACTTTCTACAATCTAGAACTATGAGAAATAAAATTTTGTTGATTAAAGACCACCTAGTTTATGGTATTATAAACAGACTAAGACAAAAACTGCTACCTATAGTAAGTTGGTAATATTCACAAATACCCCAAAATACCAAAACGATTTGAAACTGAGTAATGAACAAAGGCTTGAAGTATGCTAGCTACATTGCTGTGAGCAAATTGTTAAGGTTAATTCTGGAGAAAGCATAGAAGGAGAATAGAGATAAAGAAAGTCTCAGCCTTCTTCCTAAGTATTCATGACAAGAACAGAAGCATAAGTATTGGAAGGCCATTCTAATGAGGTCTTAACTAGAAATGAGGAACATGTTATTGAAAGCCACATTAACAGAAATCATTGCATGAATGCTCTGTATGTACTAGTGTTCCGTTAAAAGGCAGACTTGAAACCAATCCAGTAGGGTTTTTGGATAAGAGCATTTCTGTGGTACAATATAGCTACCCATGATTACTTAGTTTAAGACAAGAGAGAAGCAATTTGGAGATTAATTTTTCCATCAGAAAATAGTAACAACATAAAATTAGAGAATCATTCAGTCTGTCTATATTGCAACTTATTTTAAAGTATTTTGGGAAGAATTAATTGTAGGTAGCACAAAGCACTCATGAATGGACTAAATATTCAAAAAGAAGAGGTCTCACAGAAAAGTGTTTCTCTCCCCACAAGCAAGGACAAAAGGGCAGGGGGCAGGCTTGGTGGTGATGGTTGTTATTAGAACCTCAATGGACTACATAACTATGATTTCAAATGGAGTGCTCAATCTCAGTAACAAGCAGAAACAGTCCTACAGCAATAAAAAATGTAAATAGCACAGACACAAGCAATTCTCAATGGATATGATGTAGAAGTCTTTGAAGGTTTTCTTTTAGTCGCTCAACATGTTGATTATTGATTGCCCATCAGCCACCATGCTAAAGTGTTAGAATAAAACAGTAAAAAACATTTAGCTTTAAAGAGAATATAACTCCAATTCCTTGTTTTAGTGACAAGATAAATCAGGATTCTCATAGACACAAAAAAAGGAGATAAAGAAGGATCCAGTCTACAGAGTTTACCAACCTCAGGGTAAAATGAATTCATGGTGCTTCCCAAACAATCTACTTTATAATTTTTTACATTTTATTAAAGTATAATAATGTAAAAGTCAGTCAAAAGTAAAGTATCATTGTATCATTCTCAATAATTCTCTATATACTACCTAATGTACATGAAGATGTGTGTGGTAACTTCCGTTTTACACATGGGGACTTAGACTTTAATTAGTGAAAACTAGCTTAAGAATCTCATGTGTTGGGGAGACAGCATAGCCTTTAAAGCACTTACCTTATAGGAAAAAGGACCTGAATTTTATAAAAAAAAAAAAAAAAAAAAAAAAAAAAAAAAAAAAAA
>JANHMN010000004.1:37391232-37414267 GCA_030674055.1 Rhabdomys pumilio
AAAAAAAAAAACCACACCAAAAAAAAAAAAAAAAACACACACAAAAAAAAAACCCAAAACCAACCAAACAAACAAACAAACAAAACATGTTTAAGAAAATTACCAGGTATGGTGAGCCATGCTTGAGACAAGAAGACAGAGACAAGAAGATTCTACTCGATGCCATACAGACCCTAAGAGAACAAAAATGCCAGCCTATGCTACTATATCCAAGAAAACTGGCAATTACCATAAATGGAGAAATCACAGTATTCCAAGACAAAAGCAAACTTAATATCTTTCTACTAATCCAGCCCTACAGAGGATAATAGAAGGAAAAGCCCAACACAAGGAGGGAAACTACAACCAAGAAAAAGTAAGACATTAATCTTTTCACAACAAACCCAAAAGAAGAGAAACACACAAATATAATTCCTAATAACAATAAAACTAACAGGAAGCAATGATCATTGGTCCCTAATATCTGTCAACATCAATGGACTCAATTTCCCAATAAAAAGACATAGGCTAACAGACTGGATACATACACTGGACCCAGCATTTTGCTGCATACAGGAAACACACCTCAGAATCAAAAACAGACATTCCCTCAAAGTGGAAGGATGGGAAAACATTTTCTAAATAAATGGTACCAAGAAACAAGCTGGAATAGCCATCCTAATATCCAACAAAATAGACTTTCAACCAAAAGTTATCAAAAAAGATGAGAAAATCACTACATACTTACCAAAGGAAAAATCAACCAGGATGATCTCTCAGTTCTGAACATCTATGCCCCAAATGCAAGGGCACCCATATTTGTAAAAGAAACGCTACTAAAGCTCAAAATTCACATTGAACCTCACAAATAATACTAGGAAATTTCAACACCCCACTCTCACCAATGGACAGATCATAGAAACAGAAATTAAACAGAGACACAGTTAAACTTAAAGAAGTTATGAAACAAATGAATTTGACATATATCTACAGAACATTTCACCATGAAAAAAAAGAATATACCTTCTTCTCAACACCTCATGGTACCTTCTCAAAAGTGACCATATACTCCAACATAAAACAAACCTCAACAGATACAAGAATATTGAATTAATCTCACGTATTTTATCAGACCACCATGGTCTAAGGCTGGTCTTCAATAGCAATAAAAACAACAGAAATCCCACATACATGTAGAAGCTGAACAACTATCTACTCAATGACAACCTGGTCAGGGAAGAATTAAAGAAAAAATTAAAGGTTTTTTAGAATTCAATGAAAATAAAGGCACAACATACCCAAATTTATGGGACACAATGAAAGCAGTGCTAAGAGGAAAACTCATAGATCTGCATGCCTCCATAAAGAAATTGGAAAGAGCACACACTAGCAGTTTAACAGCACATCTGAAAACTCTAGAAGAAAAGAATCAAATACACCCAAGAGGAGTAGACAGCAGGAAATAATCAAACTCAGGGCTGAAATCAACCAAATAGAAACAAAAAGAACTATACAAAGAATCAACAAAACTAGAATCTTGTTCTTTGAGAAAATCAACAAAATAGACAAACCCTTAGCCAGAACAACCAGAGGACACAGAGACAGTATCCAAACTAATAAAATCAGCAATAAAAGGGAGACATAACAATAGAAAACGAGGAAATTCAAAAAATAACCAAATCCTACTACAAAAATCTATACTAAAAAAAAAAAAAAAAAAAAAAAAAACCTAGAAAAGCTGGATGAAATGAACATTTTTCTAGACAGATACCAGGTACCAAAGTTAAATCAGGATCAGATAAACCATCTAAACAGCCCCATAATCACAAAGAAAATAGATACAGACATTAAAAGTCTTCCAACCAAAGAAGGCCAGGGCCAGATGGTTTCAGTGCAGAATTCTATCAGACCTTCAAAGAAGACCTAATACCAATACTTCTCAAACTATTCCATAAAATAGAAACAGAAGAAACACTACCCAATTCTTTCTATGAAGCCACAGTTACATTGATACCTAAACCACAAGACCCAACAAAGAAAGAGAACTACAGACCAATTTCCCTTATGAATATCAATGCAAACATATTCAATAAAATACTAGCAAAATGAATCCAAGAACACATCAAAATGATCATCCACCATGAACAAGTAGGCTTCATCTCAGAGATGCAGGGATAGTTCAATATATGAAAATCCATCAATGTAATCCAATATATAAACAAACTCAAAGGAAAAAAACACATGATCACCTCTTTAGATGCAGAAAAAGCCTTTGACAATATACAACACCCATTCATGTTAAAAGTATTGGAGAGTTCAGGGATTCAAAGTACATACATAAATATAATAAAAGCAATATACAGCAAACCATTAGCCAACATCAAACTAAATGGGAAGAAACTCAAAGCAATTCCATTAAAAACAGTGACTCAACAAGGCTGCCCACTCTCTCCCTACCTATTCAATACATTACTCAAAGTTTTAGCCAGAGCAATTAGACAACAAAAAGAGATCAAAGGAATACAAACTGGGAAGGAGGAAGTCAAGATATCACTATTTGCAGATGATGTGATAGTATACACAAGCAACCCAAAAAATTCTATCAGAGATCCTACAGATGATGAACAACATCAGCAAAGTGACTGGATATAAAATTAACTCAAACAAATCAGTAGCCTTCCTATATGGAAAGGATAAAAGCGATGGGAAAGAAATTAGGGAAAAAAACACCCTTCACAATAGTCACAAATAACATAAAATATCTTTGTATCACTCTAGGCAAGCAAGTGAAAAATCTGTGTGACAAAAATTTCAAGTCTCTGAAGAAAGAAATCAAAGAAGACCTCAGAAGATGGAAAGATCTCCCACACTCATGCATTGGCAGGAATAATATAGTAAAAAATGGCCATCTTATGAAAAGCAATCTACAGATTCAATACAATCCCCATCAAAATTCCAAGTGAATTCTTCATAGACTTAGAAAGAGCAATTCTTGAATTTATTTGGAAAAATGAAAAACCTAGGATAGGGAAAACTATTGTCAACAATAAAAGAACTTCTAGGAGAATCACCATCCCTGACCTTAAGCTATAGTATAGAGCAATAATAAAAACTGCATGGTATTTGTACAGAAACAGGTAAGTAGATCAACGAAATAGAATTGAAGTCCCAGAGATGAACCCACACACCTATGGTCACTTAATCTTTGACAAAAAACTAAAACCATTCAGAGAAAAATAGACAGCATTTTCAACAAATGGTGCTGGTTCAACTGGCATTCTGCACTTAGAAGAATGCAAATTGACCAATACCTCTATCTCTTTACAAAAAGCTCAAGTCCAAGTGGATCAAGGACCTCCATATAAAACCAGATGCACTGAATATTTTTTTAAAAAAGAGAGAGAGAGAGAGAGAGAGAGAGAGAGAGAGAGAGAGAGAAAGTAGGGAAGAGCCTTGAATACCTGGGTACGGGGGAAAACCTCCTGAACAGAAGACCAATGGCTTATGCTTTAAGTGCAACAATGGACAAATGGGACCTCATAAAATTGAAAAGCTTCTGTAAATCAAGGGAAACTATCAATAGAGAAAAATGGCAAACCACAGATTGGGAAAAGATATTTACCAACCCTACATCCAATAGAGGGCTAATATCCAAAATATACAAAGAATTCAAAAAGGCAAACCCCAGAGAACCAAATAACCCTATTTAAAAAGTGGAGTACAGAGCTAATAGAGAATTCTCAACTGAGAAATCTCGAATGGCTGAGAAACACTTAAAGAAATGTTCAACATCCTTAGTCATCAAAATCATGAGATCCTACCTCATATGAGTCAGAATGGCTAAGATCAAAAACGCAGGTGACAGCAGATGTTGGCAAGGATGTAGAGAAAGAGGAACAGTCCTCCATTGCTAGTGAAACTGCAAGCTACTAAAACCACTTTTGAACTCAGTCTGGCAGTTCCTGAGAAAATTGGAAATAGTTCTACCTGAAGACCCAGCTATACCACTCCTGGGCGTATACCCAGAAGATGCTCCGTCATATAACAAGGACACATGCTTCACTATGTTCATAGCAGCCTTTTTTTATAATAACCAGAAGCTGGAAACAACTCAGATGTCCATCAAGAGAAGAATGGATACAGAAAATGTGATACATCTACACAATGGATTGCTAGGCAGTGATTAAAAACAATGACTTTATGAAATTCTCAGGCAAATGGATGGATCCTGAGTGAGGTAACCCAGATACAAAAGAACACACATGGTATATACTCACTAATAAGTGGATACTAACCCAAAAGCTCAAATTGCCTATGATACAACCTACAGAGCATATGGAGCATAGAAGGAAGGAAGACAAGGAGATGGATGCTTCAGTCCTGAATTGAGGGGGAAATAGGACGATTGTGGGTGATAGAAGGAGAGGGGGACAAGGGAGGGAGAAAGGAGGAGGGAGAAATAAGGGTGGCAATATCAGAATCTGGAGGATACATGAGAGAGGTACAGAGGGTCAGGAAATCAAATAAAAATAGGTAGCAGGGTGGATGAGGAACTGGGAATAGCCACTGGAGGGTCCCAGACATCAGAGAAACATGAGGCTCCCAGGACCCTACAGGCTTGACTTTAGCTGTAATGTGCAGAGAAGGGCAAGATAAAACCTGTGGAGACCACCTCCAGTGGATAAGCATGGCCCCTGGTCAAGGGATGGGGCCACCCACCTGTCTCAAAATTTTTTTAACCCAGAAATGGTCCTGTCCAATAGAACAGAGACTGAAGGAAGGGTTAAATGGGGAATAGCCCCATGTAGGGATACAACTATGTTTTCAGACACCAAGCCCAACACTGTTGCAGTGGTCAAGAGGCACTTGCAGACAAGAACCAAGTGTGGCAATTCCGGGGAAGGTCCGGCCACCAACTGACCAATCCAAATGTGGATGTTTGGAGCCAACTATCAGGCTGAACTCACAGAACCTGATGGTGGAGCTGGCAGAAGGACTAGAGGAGCAGAAGGGGATTGCAACCCCATTGGAATAACTACATAGGCTGGTCTAACCACCCAATTCTCCCAGAGATTAGACCACCAACCAAGGAGTGTGCCTGGAGGGATCCACAGCTCCAGATATATATGTAGCAGAGGATGGCCTTACCAGACAGCAATGGAAGGAGAGGCTCTTGGTTCCAGGAAGGTTTGATGCTCCAGAGTAGGGGGATGCTGGAAGGGTGGGGTGGGAAAGTGTGGGTGGGTGACAGAGCACTCTCATACAGGCAAAGGGGAGGGAGGAAGGCAGATGTGAGATGGGGGAGTGGCAGAGGGGTAACCGGGAAGTGGGTTATCATGGGATGGGGGGGATTGGTGGAGAATGTAACCAGGGAAATGGGATATCATCTGTGATGAAAATGAATGAAATAAATAATAATAATAATAATAATAATAATAATGATAATCAAGATTCTGCTCCAGAGCACTGAGGAAACTCATTTGAAAAAAAGTATTGGACAACACCTATGACAAGACTTTTCTCTGGCTGACATACACACACACACACACACACACACACACACACACACACACACATACTGAAAGAATAGAGAAAGAAGTATCTGTACACACAAACATATATATATATATATATATATATATATGTATATATATACAGATAATTCTTTCTTAAATCTACCAGGATACACACAAAAAAAAGTCTCATTTACTTGTCAAAGAAAACAACTTAGTATTCCTAAATACTCAGAATAAATATCATGGAAAAACATGTTCAGTTCACCAGAAAAAAATTACTGGCCCTAATATGGAAGGAGCAAATTTGTATTTCTAATATCATAGTATGCAGATAATTTAGACACAAGTATGATCTAAGTTAGTAAACTATTGAAGATTGCTATGATCTGAAAGCTTTTTATATATTATGTCAATTTACCTCCATCTTACTTCATTGTTAGAAATTCTGAAGTTCTCACTAGCATCTTAGAAACCCATGCAGTGATAATATATGGTGTTCCCTGTTTGTATTCAGAAATATAAATTCTGAAACAAAATTAACAGGAAAAAATCTGAACCTCATAGGTGGTAAGGGAATTGAAGAGAACCAATTGGTATAAATATGAAGTTATGAGCTACCAAAATATAGTATTAGTGAGTACTACATTTTTATCACAGAAAGTTTGAACTACTTAAGGAAAGATACTAAAGGTAATTTCTTAATAGTAGTCAATGGCACTCTTAGAAGAATAAAAATGATTCTCAGACAACACAATACTATGGAAACGTAGTTTTATAGCCATTTAGTAGAAGTGCTACAATAGTACCATGACCCAACAGGTATGTAAGCCTCGAACATATGAAGATTTATTACATATTTTCTAACAACTAGGGTACATATATTCCCTAAAAATGTTACTCCTGCAGCCGGGCAGTGGTTGCGCACACCTTTAATCCCAGCACTTGGGAGGCAGAGGCAGGCGGATTTCTGAGTTCAAGGTCAGCCTGGTCTAAAGAGTGAGTTCCAGAACAGCCAAGGCTATACAGAGAGACAAAAACAAAAAAACAAAACAAAACAAAACAAAACAAAAAAGTTACTCCTGACATTCCGAAGAATGTCCCCAGTTTTAAAGTCCCCAGTTTCACCAACATGACTATCTAAACATGAGCTAAACATGGACAACAACAATAGACATGACGAAGTGAGTGGGGGAAGTTCTCAAGTCCTCAGCCCTTTGCCAAGGGAATGGTGCCATCCACATTAAGGCAGATCTTCTTGCCCCTGCTTAATCATCATTTTGAAATGTATCTTAGACTTTTTTTCCGTGTAAGTGCCAAAGAGTGGTTCTTCTTCTTTGTTTTGTTTTGTATTTTATGTAAAATATATTTAAAATATATTTAACATATATTATATGACATATATATATGTATATTATGACAAAAGCAAGTTGTAAAACTTTATTTACAAAATATTAAGATGTATATATCTGTTTGTTTATGCACATAATTACTAAGGAGACATGAAAAAACTCTGCCATTTGATACCCTAGAACATGAGAATTGGCTTCCTTCTGGCTTGGAAAGAGATGGGAAGACTCTTTTTATTGAATATTCCAGTCTAAGTTTTTTTTTTTCCAATTTTGAGGCATGTTAATTACATCAACAATTTTGTTAAAAGTAGAGAGAACTATTTGTATTTACATGAATTGATAAATCTTCTTTGAATGAAGAAATTTTCTTTTTATTATTCATTTATTTTACATTGAGCATCACTTAGTAGTTTAGAAATTTTGAGTGAATTCATTTCAAAAATTCAACTGATTTGTGGTTTTGATGCAACTAGTTTATGTTCTTTATCTACCTACAGTTCTCAGTCTGTATATTCATTTACATTACAAATAAATGATACCATGTGGCATTTGCCCATATTTACTGAAATACTATTCATGTTCATAATAGCCAAAATAAGTCAGTCCAGGATCCCTAGATTGATGAATCAATAAGAAAATGTGGTTTATTTACACAAATGGATAACTTACATCTGCAAAAAAATAAATCTTCTCATTCTAGCAACATGGATGCAAACATAAAATCATTCTGTTACGTGAAATAAACCAAACCCAAAAATATAATATAAAAACAACAAAGTTTCCAAAAGTGAAAAAAAAAAAAAACAGAATCCAAAGTATATTGTCATTCCCTGTTCCAAAATACCTCACAGGAGTCAATACCACAATACTAACAAAAACACATATGTTTAAAATAGTTGGGTTTTGTTATGATTGTTACTAAGTATTTATACCTTGTACAGACTATTTATGATAAATGGTCAATGAATATCTGTTAAGTATATGAATTAATGCTCAATTAGAATTTAATTTAAAAAAAAAGAGAAACGATGTATATGCTGTGCTGCTGAAAAATCAATTTACCTATAAATTAGGGCTAGATTTATAACACCTAGAATACTCATAACTACAACTGCAAATCTCTAATCCTTTAAATATAGTATTACCTTCACAAAGAAACTGGAAGAAATCTCCATAGGAGTTCATTTGAACCTGGCAGCCTTCAGTTTGTACGATCTGGACTGTTTAAGAGTGGGAGCCACAGGCAGCTGTATATATAGACATGTACATTTGCATGTACATAGGCAGATTTGAGGCTTTGTGAAACACTCAAATCAATATATGTATATGTATATATAATATAATAATAATATAATACAATATAATATAATATAATATAATATAATATAATATAATATGTGTGTATGAGTTTGTGTGACTATGTACATCAAAATAGATCCAGACATAATTTTCTGCATTCTTCCTACCTGAAGAGCACTGACATGAAGACCCAGGTTCACTCAGGTTTTTGTTTGTTTGTTTGCTTGTTGTCAGATAATCTATAAACATGGATGTTAAGACAAGATACAATCTGATCATTTTAGGATTGTTAACCTCTATTGCCCAGCACAGTGTTATTTAAATAACCTGTTAAAACCATTTTTCCTGACTTTCTTGGTTTCCTAAGTAAAGGTTTATTTTCTAGTCTTTGTCTTAATAATTTAAGTTTATGAATTACATAAAAATTTACTCCTGAGCTACTACGTACAATCATATTGAAGTAGACTATAGAAAAGAGGGCTTAAGAGAAATTTTTTAACTTCCAGTAGCTCAAAGTCTAATAGAAGGAACCTGAATGTAAATAAATCATTGGATTACAATGAAAAAATAGACACATGAATCTCTGAGATGAAAGCTATGCGAAAGAGTCAGAGCTATAATATTTAATAGACTAAAAAGTGCATTGTCTGCAAGAAACCTAAAAAGATAGCTGCAGAACTGCCAGGCTCAGAGAGAAACCCAGAATTCTAGAATGCTCTAGGTCTAAGGTAATTCTAATTTCTATTTTTAAAAATTGTGCTGTTGGAAAAGCAATTTCTTACCAATGCACTAATCTTTGAAGATCTAAAATAAAACCTGGTCCTTTACCACTTCAAAAACACTCAGAAACATTAGAGCCCATGATTAAGCAGTGGCCATGACTAATTAGGAAGATGCAACATCACATTGAGAGTGGTAGGGCATGGAAAGGCTCAGCAGAGGGTACTTGGGAAGGGCTGCAGGAAGATAAGGAAGGAGAACTTGATGGACTATCTCAATCATTAACATTTTGAAAAATTTGTTAATATATAGATACATGAAAATTGTAATATTAAACAAAATATAAAATTTAAAATTTGTTGTGATAATAGAATACCGAATACTTAGATGCAACTCAAAAGAAATCTTTGCTTAAAATATTGTCTCTTGTCATAAACTAAAAAACTATGTCCTATGACTCTGCCTAGGCATAGACAAACAGCATACAACAAAACATTCTATCTCAAGTACTTCTATTTTTAATTTATTTATTGGATATTTTATTTATTTACATTTCAGATGTCATCCCCTTTCCCCATTTCCCGTCCCTAGAGCCTCCCTGTTGTATGCCCTCTCCTCCTTTTTGCTTTTATATCATTTTAATTACATGAAAATATTAAGGTCAGTTCTTGGTTGAGGTGACTATCAACACAATAGATGCAAATAGTCAAGGAACAAGCAAGACAATAAACACAAATAGTCAAAGAACAAGCAAGACATTAAACAAAATTCCGTGAAAACTCCCGGGATTACTGTTTCTAAGGGCTTATCAGGATTACCAAAATATCTGAGTCAACTTCCCTGTCCTAGCCCAAAGTCATTTTCATGTCTGAAGCCTACTTCCTTGTTCTAGCCTAAGATTTAGATTCCTGTCTGAAATTACTTCTTTGTTCTAGCCTAATGTCAGATTTCTGCCTGAAACCTACTTTAGCCAATGTCATATTCCTGACAAGAAGCCCATTTCCTTGTCTTTGGACCATGTCAGATTCTTGCCAAACAGCCCCCAAAGCTCTCCACATCCTCCCTTTTATTTCATTAACAAAACTGAGCCTGTATTAGGTTGTTCTGACAAGAATGCCTCCCTTACCCATCTTGGAATATGCATTATCAAAAGCAATGTACTTTGTCTCAGGTTGGTAAGGCTCTGTGCAGAATCTTACCCATCCTTGGCTTGCCAGACTATTAATTTAATAATTCTGTCTGGGGGTTCATTTTCAGTTTCAAGCCATGTACTTTGGCTGCCACCATGTTGATGTTGTTAGAAACAAGCTTTAACATGATGGGCAGGAATAAAAGTATTCCTAGGACAAAAGGGGCTAGCATGATTAAGCTTGAAGTTTCACCAAAATAGAAATACTAATCTCAGACTTCTAATTTTAATCTACATTACCTGGCAGTGCTTCGCATCCCCAGGCAAAAGGACATCTCTCCCCTTGGCAGTTCTGCCTTCCAATATACAGACTCAACTCACTCACTAATTTATACATTAACTTATTTTTATTTAATCAACAAGTGTTGTTTTACTTTCCATTAAGTATTAGACACTAGCCTGATCCAGGTGTGAAGACTCATGCCTTTAATTCCAGAACTCCAGAAGCAGAGGCAGGTGAATTTCTGTGACTTATGGGTAGTACTGTCTACAACAAGCTGCAGGTCAGCCAGACCCACACAATGTCTCCAAACAAAGACACTATTTTTGGGATGTAAAATCTTGTTAAAACAGAGACAACATTGCTTTTGTGATAGTTCATTCTAGAAAAATTGATATATAATCAAATAATAGATACATGAAAGGCCAACAGGGCTCTTTTATGCCTGCAGTTAACAGTGATTTCTGGACATAACAGGGCAGTTGTGCATATGAACTCACAATGCTGTGACATTATGACAGATCAAGCCAGACAAAATCCTGGCATGGAGGAGGAAGATAGTCATGAATTCCCAGTCATAGTGAGGAGCTATTGGTAACTGTTAGCTGCACGAAGAAAAAAAAGTGAGCTGTCTTTCCCAGTGTGTCCTGTGGTAAGCCTACCATACTCCAGTGGGTGGCCACAAACCCAAGGGTATATAGACAAGACTAAATGAACTTGATGTATTAGCATTCTTACAAAACTGAGGACACAAAGGGTTGAGTATTAAAGGGGAAGTTCTATGAGAAGAAGACAAAAGGGTGTATATGATCAAAACACAATATGCAAATTTCTCAAAGAACTAATAAAATTATGTTTTTCAACAAACATCACAGAAGAGGAGGCAGAAAGACACAAAAGGCCAGAAGACCAGAATGTTTGGTGAAGGATACTATCTTCTTTATGCAACATGGAAGCTACACTCATGAAATCTCAAAAAATATATGATGTCATGGATCTTAAAAGACACCCTTCTAGACTGGCATAAATCTTAACTGCATTCTAAATATTTACTCTTCTAGCCACAGATAACAATAACTCTCACCCCACATTAATGCCTTCTTTGCAGCAGATAGAGATCATTATTTAAAAAACACACAATTAGTTGAAGTGCAGAGGACAACTGATTATAAGCACCTAGCCCCAACAGACACATCAACTGTACAAGTCCTGCACCTAAGCCTCAGTGAGCATCTCAGAAGAGTTGGCAGACTGTAAAAGCCTGAGAACCAGGAATTCCTAGAAACAGCAGGAAAGTTACACTCATGATACCTCAGCAATACAATTGGTTAAACAATACTTGAATAATGATTACACAAGTAGACATGCCAATAGAAAAAGGAAAAACCTCATAGGATTCCCAACTTCTTCACAAAGAACTACAGGCAAATAATGACTGCTGAGAAAGGTAATATTAGGCTTCCCCAGGAATGGGCTCCCTAATTGGTTATGCAATACCAGTGGCAGCCCTGAACGGATATGCATACAAGCATTACTAAATGGACACAGAAAGTTGTGTCTATATGCATATGCAACAATAATATCCAAAGAAAAGGAGGCCATGAAGTTGAGAAAGAGTAAGAAAAGAAATATGGGAGCACTTGGAGGGAGGAATGGAAAGAGAGGAAATGATTTAATATTTTAATTAAAAATTACTAATGAAAAATGACAAATATTCTCTTGTCTATTCATATCAAGACCACTCTTCTGCTCCTTCCTTTCATTACTTTCCTCTCTAGCTTCAGAAGCAAAGACCTGAAATAACTGGACTTACTATGAAAGGTTTCTTTGGCTCCACAACTTTCTAAGTTCTCTACATCATGATCTGCCAGGCCTCAGTTCCATATTGCAAATTAGAAGGCCATATCAAGTTACATCTCTAAAAGTGTGGGTTGCATAGAATTCAGCAACAGTAAAAGAGTTCTAAACACAGGACAGCCTAAAATTAAAATTGCATTCAAGTGTTTATATCCTATGGTATATCACACAACTTCACCACAGCCTTGGTGCTGAATGCACAGCTCACACACTTTGCATTGCACATGCTATGCCCATAAACCCTGAATAACCCAGAATTGCTCCTGTCTAAAGGAAATGCAGAGACAAAGAGTGGAGCAGAGACTGAAGGAAAGGCCAACCGGAGACTTCACCACCTAGGGATCCATACCGTCTGCACCAAACCCAATCACTATTGCTGATGCCAAGAATCACTTGCTGACATGAGCCTGGTATAGCTGTACCCCTGAGAGGCTCTTCCAGAGCCTTACCAATACAGATGCTGCGGATGTACACAGTCAACCATCAGGCTGAGCACAGGGGCCCCCAATGGTGGAGTTAGGGGAAGGACTGAAAGAGCTGAAAGGATTTGCAATCCCATAGAAAGAACAACACTGTCAACCAACCAGCCACCCCCACAGAGCTCCTAGGGACTAAATCACCAACCAAAGAGTACACATGGAGGACCCATGGCTCCAGCTGCATATGTAGAAGAGGATTGCCTTATCTGGCATCAATGGGAGGGGAGGCCCTTGATGAACATCCATTGAAGGCTCGATGTCCAAGCATAGGGGAATGCTAGGGCACTGAGGCAGGAGTGAGTGAGTGGGTAGGGAGCAGAGGGAGGGAGAGGGAAGGGAATTTGTGGAGAAGAAACTGGGAAGGGGGATGACATTTGAAATGTATATAAATAAAATAACTAATAAAAATTTATTTTGAAAATACATATCAGTTCAGATTCTCAATTATTTTATAGTACACATTATAGTGTTTACAATTTACATACAGAATTGTCTGTTCTTAAGAAAACACAAGGATTTAATTGCAGAAAATCAAGACTTAATGTTTCTCTGCCCTCATTCCTCAGTCTAAATAAAATTAGAGCTTTAGTGTGTCTTGTGTTACAAAGTTTCATTTTTAAATCTCAGTTTCTAACTTGAATTTCATAAAAATCATTCAATAAATTTTGACTTAAGATGAAGAAAGTATTTCTCATAATTTCTACATATATATAGCTCTACCATTTTGTGCTACCTATTTATGCAAAGAAGCATTATCAGCATTGATAATTATAAAATTAAAATGTTGATCAATGTTGACATTTAAAATGATCTATGCCATGCTAGCTATATCAATCTTAAAGAGAACCTGAGATTGGCCCCCAGCACCCATGTCAGATACCTCAAATTGCCTGAAATCCTCACTTCAGAGGATTTAATGCTCTTCTCTAGCTTCTCTGTGCACCTGCACCCATGTGCACAAACCAACTGCACAAACCAACACAGACACATACACAGAGATAACTGGAAATATAAAGATAAATCTTTTACTAAATAATAAATGCATTTGAATAGACATGAATAATATGAGTGGTGTTCTAGAGAAAAGTGCAAAGGTCTTGGGGTTCTAAACATGCCTAGTGTATTTAAAAGAAGAAAGGTTATGTCAATAACTTAAACTTTATCAGTCCTTACAACTCTTTGTGTTTACTTATATCTACCATCCAACAGTGAAAAGCAGACTGTATCAAATACTTTCTTCTTCTAATCCCAGGGAAACACTTAAGATACATGATAATGTTGTAGAAATATATGGATAAAAATTAAATCATTAAACAGTGCTACTCAGATATCCAGGCAAGTGAGTTTTGTGTGAAAATAACAAAATGTGTGTTTTCCTAAGCAAGGGGCAAGTCTAATTTCTACCAAACCATGCTTACATTTCAACCTGAAAATTTAGGAATACTTCAAAGTATGTTGTTATGAAAGAGAGATCACAGCAGCAACAACCAAGTGTTCTGAAAGCAGAGGATGCACAGATCATTATAATTCATAGTTTTAGATATGAAATGTGTCAAAAGGTGCAATAATACAAACAGTGCATTTCCACTTGTTGATCTAAAAAGGTAAATTTATTCACAACTTGATCTTACGCAGTGAAGAAAAAAATTGATTTGGATAGAGAACACATGAAAATCAGAATTACCAGTACACATCCTTTTTTAAGGACCAACATTTCTGACAATAAATCAAGCTTACAAAGATGCAAATTCTAAGATACTAGGCTGGATGGCTAAGAAGACTTTGGCAAAGTGAAGGAAGTACCAACAAGAATTCCAGTTCTACAAACCAAACTACAGGAAAATCTAAACCTTGTACAATCAGTCTACAAGGAAGGTCTCTTGAACACCAAATGATGGTGCTGGTCACCAGCAGCTTTGCCATTGCTCACAAACATTACTTATTTAGTCAAGAATAATATAGGAATGAAACAGAGTGGGATGAAGGCAAGGCCTACTGGCTATAACTGAGATGCCAAATCTTTTAAGCTCAGACTTCATTTTAGAGAGCCTGACCTACGTTTGAACTCAGGTAAACTAACAGGCTGGTAGCTAGCATTAGTTTCCAAGTTGTCCTCCAACAAAACCTAGCTCCAGTCTCCAGGTTATATCCCCAGCATCTCTAGATTACACCCCCAACAAGACCAGTGTCTCCAGGTTATTCCAACAAACCTACACTAGCCCACCCCCTGCCTAACGACCACCAATGCAGAGGAGAACAGAAATCAAGTTTATAATATGACTCCAAGCACCAGCCAATTATGTTAAAGGCCACAGTAGCTTTCCAATTAGATGCTTGCAAAAGTATTCCTTGCTTACTGCTTTCTATAAAGCCTTGCCCTGATATACATTCAGGACTCCTCTCTCCACCAAAACCATCCTGCATGACAGAGGTGCATTGGGGGTTGGTGGAAAGCTAGCTCGAATAGAATAAAGACCCGGCTGTTAGTTGCATCAGATTGGCTCCTGTCTGTTTTTTTGGGATCACTAACCTGGCACAACATAACTAACACAAACTAAGAAGGCAGGAGTTAGAAGCTGCTCCACCAAAGACACAGATCTTGTCAGTGAAAAGAGCCATCACATACTTGAACATACTTGAACCTCCAACTATGTAATAAGTACTTTTACTTCCCCCAGTTCACAGCATGTTCACAGGTAATTTGTTCAAACCACATGCCAGAAAAGTTAGCCATTCTCTTTGGCCACAGTTAACCAGACGAAAAGTGAACCAATCAAACTTTCTTTTTAAAATTCTTTTTGTTAATTATTTTATTTATTTACATTCCAAATGTTGCCCCCTTCCTGTATCCTCTGCAAGAGTTCTTCACCCCATCCTCCCTCCCCTTTGCTTCTGAGAGGGTGCTCCACTCTACCTCCTCACCCAACTACCCACCTCTACCTCACCATTCCCTTCACCCCTCTTCCCTGGAACATCAAATCTCTATAGGATTATTAAGCACATCCTCTCCCACTGAGGCCACACAAGGCAGTCCTTTGAAACATGTGCCAGGGGCCGTGGACCAGCCCATGTATGCTCTTTGGTTGGTGGCTTATTTTCTGGGAGATCTCAAGGGTCTGGGCTAGTTGATATTATCAGTCTTCCTATGGGGTTGCCATCCCCTTCAGCTCTATTAATCCTTCCTCCCAACTCTTCCATAGGGGTCCCTGACCTCAGTCCAGTGGTTGGCTGTAAGTATCTGCATCTGTCTCAGTCAGTTGCTGGTAGAGCCTCTCAGAGGACAACTATGCTAGACTTCCTGTCTGCAAGCACAACATGGCATCAGTAATAGTGTCAGGGTTTGGTGCTCGCCCATGGGATAGATCCCAAGTTAGGCCAATCACTGGATGGCCTTTCCTTCTATTTCTGCTCCATTTTTGTCCCAGCATTTAGACAGGATCAATTCTGGGTCAAAAATTTGAGCCATGTCTATCTATTGGAACTATAAGACTTATTTTTCTTAAATGATGTTAAGCAAGTTGAAGTTGGCCTCTAAGCAATTTAATATCATAGCAAGCTTGAAATAGAAACTAAAAGCCTTAGAAAGATTGTCAGAAAGTAAAAAGGTACACTACTGAATACTTAGAAAACTAATCTAGAACATAAGGTCTAAAGATATAGATAGAGGAAGGAAAAGAGGCTACTTAATAACTTTTAGTACATAAATACACTATGCTTCAGTTAAAAATGTAGGCCCTTTAAATCAACATGAGCAAAACTCATCATATTAACTCTCTGAAACAACATGCACAGGGCTTGCATGGTTCTGTACAAGTCCTTGGTGTATATGTTATGGCTTCCAGTTTAGTGGGGTTTTTTTATGGGATTCCTGAGTGTGAAAAGAAGTGGTCTTTGATTTTTGTGCCTTCTCTTAGGCTCTTTTCCTTCTATTGGTTTGTCTTATCCAACTTTGATGTTATAGTTTTTTGTTTAATCTTATTATATTTTATTTTGTTATATTTCTCTTGATGAATAAATGAAAACCTAGCGAGTAGGGTAAAGTTTAACAACTGAACTGTCATTTAGCATATCTCTATGTTAAGAGATGAAAATCAGTTTTCTCCAAAGGAGTGGCACTGGGTATATCAACAACCCCAAGGCAGGCCTCAGGGTCAGGAGTAGTTGACCAACATATAATAGACTCCCACAGTTTTTTTGTTTGGTTGGTTTTTTTCTGGTTTGGGTGTGGGTTGTTATTGTATTTGGGTTTTGTCTTTTTTTTTGAGAAAAATTAAGTTGGGTAGGTAGGAGAGACAAAGGATTTAGAAGGACTTGAGGAGGGGCAGAATATGATCAAAATATAATTAAATATAATTTTTAAATAATATATTTGTTAGTAATTAAGATTGCTGATAATTTCTCTTGGAAGTCTTGTTCTCTAAAATTTCGAAGGACTTTCAAAACATATAATTCTCATTTGCAATGCAGTTATTTATAGTCCCATGTTAAATATTCAGATCCAATTATAATTATTCTATTTCTAGATGATATTAAGATAGATTTAAATATGATCTAATATTCTTGGATCTAAAAATCTCAGAGAAAAGAAACTACAAAGAAAAAATATGCATGCTTCCATGAGAATCTGGCACCCAAATTTTTAAAAATTGCTCCCATATTTTAGCCTATTTAGGTGTATGAAAGGTTAATATCTAATTCCATTTACAATGCTGATCCAGCAAGAAAGAAATTAATTTGGCATTAGAGAAGTTACATCAATTTCCTGTGTAACTGAAGTAATGCATTTACTGGAAAGAGATTAATATCAATTCCATAAATCATTTATATGCTTTTCCCAGAGTTTGAGACATCTGAGTAATGTCATATATATGAGAGCTTGTATCATTTTGTACATATTTCATTCATTAATCTATGCCTGGAGCTGTAGAGGAGTCATGATAAAATATAAATTTTTGAAAAACATCAATCTTTCTGATTTGAATTTTTTGTGACTTTGGTATGGTAAGCTTAATGTCAACAGACTTGCAATAATAATAATTCACACTATCAACCAGCATTTTCAGGAAAGAAATTAAATATTTAGCCAATTAGCTTCCTGGTGGTAACAGCTATTCAATGTCCACATGATAAGACAATGTGTAAATGTCAATGTAAAGACTCCATTAAGCATAAAATGTTGCCAAAGGAGAATTGTCTATGCTGCCTTGTCATTATACTGTTGAATTTCATTATCATATCACCTGAGTTATATGTCCCTTCAACAGAGAAGCAGAATAATATGAATGAGGCTGTGTGCAGAGACTGAAGTGTATCAAGGACTTATTAAAAAGAATTGGTATATGCAATTATAAATGTTGAAATCTCAAATCTATAGTTAGTAATCAGACACAAGAAATCCTATGGCATAGATTAAGTATTTAGGCTCTCAAATGATTGAATTAATGATACTCACATTTTAATAATATACTGATTCAAATGTTTGTTTTATCTAGAAACATCATCCTCAGAGAGATACCCATATTAGCGTTCAACCAAATATGTGGTCATTCAATATCCCTCTTAAGATCACACCACCATAAAATTAACCACCATAGTCTCTTAATGACAACATAATGATCCCCAACATCATTTCCAAATTTCTTCATGTTTGTTTGTTAAGAGACTTTCTCTGTGTACTTTGAGCTGTCCTGGAACTCTTTGTAGTTTCAATCTGGCCTGGAACTCAGAGCGATCTGCCTACCTCAGACCCATATTTATTTATTTATTTATTTATTTATTTATTTATTTATTTATTTATTTATTACATTGCCCCAATTCCCCTGCCCCTTACTGGGTCCTTCCCCCCACCCCACACCCCTTCTTCTCTGAGAAAGTTGGGGCCTCCCTGGTATTCCTCTACCCTGGCATATCGAGTCTCTGCAGGGTTAGGCACTTCTCCCACTGAGGCCAGACAAATCAGTCCCATTGGGTAAAGGATTTCACAATCAGGCAACAGCTTTAAGGACAGTCCCTGTTCAAGTTTTTAAGGCCCAGGAAATAGTACATATTTTGGGGGACAAATGGTAATTATTAGCCTCAACTGAAATCTTCTATTCTAAGTCACATGCAGCTGAAGAAGAAGGAAGACCAAAGTATGGGTGCTTCAGTCTTTCTAAGAAAGAGAACTGGTTTTTTTTCTAATTCTATCACAAACATTAGAATTTTCATGGATATTTGCTGAATCTGTAGATTGCTTTTGGGAATATAGCCATTTTGAAAACATTAATTTTGCTGTGTCAACCATGATAAATGACATCTTTCAATATTCAAGAAACCTCAATATTTTCTTCTATATTTAAAACTTTCATTATATGAGTCTTTCATTCTCTTAAGTTTATTTCAAGATAATTTTTGTTTTTTTTCATATTTTTAAAAGGATATTATATTTACATTTCAGATTTTATCCTCTCACCACCCAAGAACTCCCTATCCCATCACCCCTCCTACCTCCACAAGGGTGTGCCCCCACCTACCCCCACTCCCCCTCCCCATCCTGGAATTCCTACCCACTTGGTGTTCAGCCTTCATGGGACCAAGGATCTCCTCTCCCACCCATGCCTGACAAGGTCATCCTCCCCTAGCAGCTGAAGACATGGGTGCCCCCCTTTGTGGTCCCAGGCTGGTGGTTTAGACCCTGGGGAGCTCTGGTTGGTTGGCACTGTTGCTCGCCTCTTGGGGCTACCAACCCTTTCATCTCCTTCAATACTTTAACTTCATCATTGGGAACCCTTGATCAGATCAATGGGTAGCTGCGAGCATCCGCCTCTGGATATGTCAGGCTCTGGCAGACATCCGAGGAGACAGCTACATCAGGCTCCTGTCCGCATGCACTTCCTGACATCCATATCGGCGTCTATCTTTGGTAACTGCACATGGGACAGATACCAAGGCAGAGTGGTCTCCAGACGGCCCCTCCTTGACTTTCTGTCCCACACTTTGTTGCCATATTTGCTCTTTTGAGCATTCTGTCACTCCTTCCAAGTAGAACTGAGGCATCCACACTTGGTCTTCTTTCTTCATGAGCTGCATGTGGTCTGTGAGTTGAATCTTGGCTACTTCAATCTTTAGGGCTATTATCTGCATATCAATGAGTAAATACAATGTGTGTTCTTTTGTGATTGGGTTACCTCACTCAGAATATTTTCTAGTTCCATCCATTTACCTAAGAATTTCTCAAATTCATTATTTTTGATAGCTGAGTAGTACTCCATTGTGTAGATGTACCACATTTTTTGTATCCATTCCTCTGTTGAGGGACATCTTGGTTCTTTCCAGCTCCTGGCTATTATAAATAAGGTTGCTATGAATATAGTGGAGCATATGTCCTTATTATATGTTGGAGCATCTTCTGGGTATATGCCCAGGAGTGGTATAGCTGGGTCCTCAGGTAATACTATGTCCAGTTTTCTGAGGAACCACCAGACTGATATCCAGAGTGGTTGTACCAGCTTGCAATCCCACCAACAATGGAGGAGCGTTCCTCTTTCTCCGCATCCTTGCCAGCATCTACTATCACCTGAGTTTTCGATCTTAGCCATTCTGACTGGTGTGAGATGGTATCTCAGGGTTGCTTTGATTTGCATTTCCCTGATGACTAAGGATGTTGAGCATTTCTTAAGGTGCTTCTTGGCCATTCAAATTTCCTCAGTTGAGAATTCTTTGTTTAGCTCTGTACCCCAGTTTTAATAGGGTTAATTGATTGTCTGGAGTCTAATTTCTTGACTTCTTTGTATACATTGTATATTAGCCCTCTATCGGATCTAGGATTGGTAATGATCTTTTTCCAATCTGTTGGTTGCTGTTTTGTCTTATTGACAATGTCTTTTGCCTTACAGAAGTTTTGCAATTTTATGAGGTCCCATTTCTCAATTCTTGGTCTTAGAGCATAAGCCATTGGTGTTCTGTTCAAGAACTTTCAACCTGTGCCTAAGTATTCGAGGGTCTTCCCCACCTTCTCTTCTATTAGTTTCAGTGTATCTGGTTTTATGTGAAGGCCCTTTATCGACTTGGACTTGAGCTCTGTACAAGAAGAAAAGAATGGATTGATTTGCATTCTTCTACATGCTGACCTCCAGTTGAACCAGCACCATTTGTTGAAAATGCTGTCCTTTTTTTTCACTGGATGTTTTAGCTCCTTTGTCAAAGATCAAGTAACTATACGTGTGTGGGTTAATTTCTGGATCTTCAATTCTATTCCATTGATCTTCCTCCCTGTCTCTGTACCAATACTATGTAGTTTTTATCACTACTGCTCTGTAGTACAGTTTGGGGTCAGGGATGGTGATTCCCCCAGAAGTTCTTTTATTGTTGAGAATGGATCTCGCTATCCTGGGTTTTTTGTTATTCCAAACGAATTTGCAAATTGCTTTTTCTATCTCTATGAAGAATTGATTTGGAATTTTGATGGGGATTGCATTGACCCTATAGATTGCTTTTGGTAAGATGGCCATTTTTACTAAGTTAATCCTGCCAATCCAGGAGTATGGGAGTTCTTTCCATCTTCTGAGATTTTCTTCGATTTCTTTCTCCAGAGACTTGAAGTTCTTGTCATACAGATCTTTCACTTGCTTGGTTAGATTCACTCCAAGATATTTTATATTATTTTTGGCTATTGTGAAGGGTGTCATTTCCCTGCTTTCTTTTTCAGCCTGTTTATCTTTTGAGTAGAGGAAGGCTACTGATTTGTTTGAGTTGATTTTATATCCAGCCACTTTGCTGAAGTTGTTTATCAGGTTTAGGAGTTCTCTGGTGGAAGTTTTAGGTCATTTAAGTCTACTATCATATCATCTGCAAAGAATGAAATTTTGACTTCTTCTTTTCCTATTTGTATCCCTTTGACTTCCTTTTGTTGTCTAATTGCTCTGGCTAGGATTTCCAGTACTATATTTAATACGTAGGGTGAGAGTGGGCAGTCTTGTCTAGTCCCTGATCTTAGTGGGATTGCTTCAAGTTTCTCTCCATTTAGTTTGATGTTGGCTACTGGCTTGCTGTATATTGCTTTTACTATGTTTAAGTATGGGCCTTGAATTCCTGATCTTTCCAAGACTTTCAACATGAAGAGGTGTTGAATTTTGTCAAATGCTTTCTCAGCATCTAGTGAGATGATCGTGTGGTTTTTTTTCTTTGAGTTTATTTATGTAGTGGATTACATTGATGGATTTCTGAATATTGAACTATCCCTGCATTCCTGGAATCATGATGGATGATTGTTTTGATGTGTTTTTGGATTTGGTTTTGCAAGAATTTTATTGAGTATTTTTACATCAATATTCATAAGTGAGATTGGTCTGTAGTTCTCTTTCTTTGTTTGGTCTTTGTGAGGTTTAGATATGAGCATAATTGTAGCTTCATAGAACGAATTTGGTAGTGTTCCTTCTGTTTCTATTCTGTGGAACAGTTTGAAGAGAATTGATATTAGGTCTTCCTTAAAGATCTGACAGAATTCTGCACTAAAACTATCTAGTCCCAGACTTTTTTTGGTGGGGAGACTTTTAATGACTGCTTCTATTTCTTTAGGGGTTATGGGACTGTTTTGATGGTTTATCTGCTCCTCCTTTAACTTTGGTGCCTGGTATCTGTCTAGAAAATTGTCCATTCCATCCAGATTCTTGAATTTTTTTTGTGTATAGGCCTTTGTAGTATGATTTGGTAATTTTTTTAATTTCTTCAGTTTCAGTTGTTATGTCTCCCTTTTCAGTTCTGATTTTATTAATTTGGATACTGTCTCTGTGCCCTTTAATTAGTCTGGCTAAGGATTTATCTATCTTGTTGATTTTCTCAAAGAACCAGCTCCTGGTTTTGTTGATTCTTTGTATAGTTCTTTCTGTTTCTACTTGGTTGATTTCAGCTCTGAGTTTGATTATTTCCTGCTGTCTGCTCCTCTTGGGTATATTTGCTTCTTTTTGTTCTAACGCTTTCAGGTGTGCTGTCAAGTTGTTAGTGTATGCTCTCTCCAGTTTTTTTTTTTTAAGCACTTAGCTCTATGATTTTTCCTCTTAGTACTGCTTTCATGGAATCCCATAAGTTTTGGTATGATGTGTTCTCCTTTTTATTAAATTCTAAAAAGACTTTAATTTCTTTCTTTACTTCTTCCTTGACCAAGTCATCATTGAGTAGAGCATTGTTCAGTTTCCACGTGTATGTGGGCTTTCCATTGTTTTTGTCATTATTAAAGACCAGTTGTAGTCCATGGTGGTCTGATAGGGTACAAGGGATTATTTCAATCTTTTTGTATCTGTTGAGGCCTGTTTTGTGACCAATTATATGGTCTATTTTGGAGAAGGTACCATGAGGTGCTGAGAAAAAGGTATATTCTTTTGTTTTAGGGTGAAATGTTTTATATATATATATATATATATATATATATATATATATATATATATATATAT
>JANHMN010000004.1:37414277-37430076 GCA_030674055.1 Rhabdomys pumilio
TATATATATATATATATATATATATATATATATATATATATATATATCTCAGTTAAATCCATTTGGTTCATAACTTCTGTTAGTTTCATTGTGTCTCAGTTTAGTTTTTGTTCCCATGATCTGTCCATTGCTGAGAGTAGGGTGTTGAAGTCCCCCACTATTATTGTGTGAGGAGCAATGAATGCTTTGATCTTTAGTAAAGTTTCTTTTATGTATGTGGATGCCCTTGCATTTGAGGGACAGATGTTCAGAATTGAGAGTTCTTGGTACATTTTTCCTTTGATGAGTGTGTAGTGTCCTTCCTTGTAGTGCGCCACGCATGTGCACTCTCGCTCAGCCATCAACTGTCAAAAGTAGCCATCAACCGCCAAAAGGTGACGTAGCCCGAGATGTCACATCAGCTGAGTCACGCAAGCCAATAGAATAGGGACACGCCAACCCAGGGGCTATTTAAGGAAGGCTGTTTCCTCCTTCGCGGTCTTTCCTCTCCTCGGCTTCAATAAAGCTTGCTACAGAAGGATCCTGGTGTCCATGTGCGTTCTTGCTGGCGAGAAAGTGACGCGGGTCACACTTCCTTATCTTTTTTGATTACTTTTGGTTAAAAATCAATTTTATTTGATATTAGAATTGCTACTCCTGCTTCTTTCTTGGGACCATTTGCTTGTAAGTTTGTTTTCCATCCTTTTACTCTGAGGTAGTGTCTGTCTATGTCACAGAGGTGCGTTTCCTTGTATGAAGCAAAATTCTGGGTCCTGTATATGTATCCAGTCTGATAGTCTACGTCTTTTTATTGGAGAATTGAGTCCATTGATATTAAGAGATATTAAGGAAAAATGGTTGTTGCTTACTGTTATTTTTGTTATTAGTGATGGAATTATGTTTGTGTAACTATCTTCTTTTGGGGTTGTTGGAAGACTATTCTTGCTTTTTCTTGGTTGTAGTTTCCCTCCTTGTGTTGGTGTTTCCCATCCATTATCCTTTGAAGTGCTGGATTTGTGGGAAGATATTGTATAAATTTGGTTTTATCATGGAATATCTTGGTTTCTCCACCAATATTGATTGAGAGTTTTGCTGGGTATAGTAGCCTGGGCTGGCATTTGTGTTCTCTTAGGGTCTGTATGATATCAGTCCAGGATCTTCTGGCTTTTATAGTCTCTGGTGAGAAGTCTGGTGTAATTCTTATAGGTCTGCCTTTATATGTTACTTTCCCTTTTCCCTTACTGCTTTTAGTATCTTTTCTTTGTTTTGTATATTTGATGTTTTGATTATTATGTGATGGGAGGTATTTCTTTTTTGGTCTAGTCTATTTGGGGTTCTGTAGGCTTCTTGTATATTTAAGGACATCTCTTTCTTTAGGTTAGGGAAGTTTTCCTCTATAATTTTGTTGAAGATATTTACTGACCCTTTAAGTTGGGAGTCTTTACCCTCATTTATACCTATTATCCTTAGATTTGGTCTTCTCATTGTGTCCTGGATTTCCTGAATGTTTTGTGTTAGGAGTTTTTTGCATTTTGCATTTTCTTTGACCATTATGTCAATGTTTTCCATGGCATCTTCTGTGCATGAGATTCTCTCTTCTATCTCTTGTATTCTGTTGGTGATGCTTGCGTCTATGACTCTTGATCTTTTTCCTAGGTTTTCTACCTCCAGAGTAGTCTCCCTTTGAGATTTCTTTATTGTTTCTACTTCCATTTTTAAATCCTGGACGGTTTTGTGTAATTCCTTCACCTGTTTAGTTGTGTTTTCTTGCATTTCTTTAAGCGCTTCTACCTGTTTACCTGTGTTCTCCTCAAATTCTTTGAGAGTGTTGTTTATGTCCTTATTAAAGTCTTCTATCATCATCATGAGAAATGATTTTAATGCTGAATCCTGCTTTTCCGGTGTGATGTGGTGTTCAGAACTTGCTAAGGTGGGAGAACTGGGTTCTTGTGATACCAAATAACTTTGGTTTCTGTTGTTTATATTCTGAGGCTTGCATTTCGCCATTTGGTTAGCTCTAGTGCTACCTACACTCACTGGTTCTGACTGGAGTCTTCTTTTCCAGTTATCTTGGTTCTGTCAGAACTCCTAGGGGTCCAAATGTCTCTGTTATCCTGAGCTCCAGCTGTTCTGTGTACAGTGGCTCCTCTAGGATATCTCAGAATATGGTGTATCCACGGCAGTAGGCCAGCTAGGTGTTTGCTGCTCTGAATGTAGTCACTCCTTTAGGATGTCTCAGGATATGGTGTCTGCTGCTCTGAGTTCAGTGGCTCCTCTAGGCTGCAGCTCTGAGGGCAGTGGCCTGTCTAGGATGTCTCTAGACACGATTCCACAGGGGAGCAGACCAGCTGGGTGTCTGCTCCAGCCAATGGGATCTGAGCGAGGGGCTGAAGAGGAGTGGTTTTCCTCAGGGGTGGGGCTTGGGTGCCAGGTGTGCCCTCGGGGCTCCCTGCTGCCAGTTGTGCTTCTGGGGTGTAGGGCGGTGGTCTAGTGATCCTCCCTGCAGCTCTGAGGGCAGTGGCCTCTCTAGGATGTCTCCAGACGAGTTTTCCACAGGGAAGCAGACCAGCTGGGTGTCTGCTCCAGCCACCGGGATCTGGGCAAGAGGCCTCAAGCTATTTTTAAGCTATTGTGAGTATAATATTTTTCCTAATTTCTTACTTAGCCAAGGTCATTATTGCTGTATATAACAGTATGTTGAGTTTTTGTATCTTGAAATTTTGCTGAAAGTGTTAATCAAGTTGAGTTTTCTGGTAGAGACTATAGGGCTTTAAAGTACAAAATCATATCATATACAAACAGGTTAATTCTGCTTCTTCCATTCCTATTTGCATGTCTTTTATTTCTTCCTCTTGTTGCTCTAGCTAAGATTTCAATAACTATTTTGAATAAGAGTGGAAAATTGCTCCTGACTTTAGAAGAAACAGTTTAGTTTTTCTCCATGATTTGATTTATGTTACTATTATTATATTGAGTGTGTTCCTTCTGTTCATAATTTCTTTCCTTAAAGCTTTTATCATGAAGGAATGTTGAACTTTGCCAAATGAATTTTCTGCATCTATGTGTATAATTTTCTTCTTTATGCTTACTAATGGGCTGTACTACATGTATGGATCTGCATATATTGAACCATCTTTGCATCACTTGAAAGAAACCATCATGGTCATGGTGTATAATTTTCTTATTATGTTCAGGAATTTGTCTTGAATGAATTTTACTGAGAAATTTTGCATCCATGTGTCATCAGAGATTGGTCTTTAATTTCTTTGTAATATATACTACTCCAGTTTGGGTATCAGAGAGTGTTGGCTTCATAAAACAAGAAGGGTAGTTTTCTTTCTCTTTATAGAATAGTTCAAGAAGTATTTGTGTGTTATGTTAGCTTTTTTAAAACTTCATAGAACTTAGTAGTAAATCTGTCTAGCCCTGGGCTATTCTATATTGGAAAATTCTTACTGCCACTTCAATCATGTTACTTTCTATAGAGATATTTAAATTTTATACACTCAATTTAAATTTTAGGGGACATATGTTTCAGTGAATTTATCCTATTCTGAATTTGTTGAAATATAAATTTTTAAAGTTATTTGATTTTTCTTTGGATCACCCTTTGGTATCTCATGTAACATTCCTCTTTTAACCTTGAGCTTGGATACACTGGCTAGGGGGTTATCAGTCACATCATTTAAAAGAACCAACTCAGGCCGGAGAGATGGCTCAGTGGTTAAGAGCACCGACTGCTCTTCCAGAGGTTTTGAGTTCAATTCCCAGCAACCACATGGTAGCTCTCAACCATCTGTAATGGGGTCTGGTGTCCTCTTCTGGTCTGTCTGAAGAAAGCAATGGTAGAGTGCTCATATGCTTAAAAAATAAATAAATCTTTAAAAAAATAAAAGAACCAACTCTTTACTTGATTTATTGTACATATTTAGTCTCAGTTCTGTCATTTAATTCCTTGATATATAATAGTGGTATAACTGGGTCATCAGGTAGATCTATTTCCAATTTTCTGAGGAACCTCCAGATTGATTATCACAGTAGTTGTACAGTTTGTAATCTCACCAGCAATGGAGGAATGTTTCTCTTTCGCCTCATTCTTGCCAAAATGTGCTGACATCTGAGTTTTTTATCTTAGTCATTCTATTTGGTGTAAGGTGATATCTTGGGGTAATTTTGATTTGCATTTCCCTGATCACTAAGGACTTTGAACATTTCTTTAAGTGCTTCTCAGCCATTGGAGATCCCTCTGTTGTGAATTCTCTGTTTAGTTCTATATAACACTTTTTGATTGGGTTTTTTTGCTTTAGAGTTTATATTCTACTTTAGATAGACAGAAGACCAAAGTATTTATTTTACATCGACTTTAGGAAATGTTCTAGGGCTGATTTAAAAGTATCTACCTGTTCCACAGAATATTCGGTAGATATCTGATAAGTCCATTTGATCTACAGTGTAGTTTAACACGGCACTTACTACTGTAGGTGTAAAGTAGATGTAAAATAAATAATAAACTATATGTTACAATTTCAACATGAAATGATCCTTACATGCTCATATGCCTGACATCTTTTCTCTATTTGCTGGTAATATTTTGGGACATTATAGAAAATTTAGGACATGGGAACCACTAGGAGAAAGCAGGCAAATTTTGAAGGTTACACTAGAGATGCAGTCTCTTTGTAGCTCTCTGCCAGTGCCTGCCTAGGAGTAAACAGCCTCTGCCTCCACATGCTTCCACAGGCATGATGTTGTATCTCACAAAGGACCACAAAAACAAAGAGCCAATAACATAGTCTTCAGTAACCATAGGCTAAATAAATCTTTCTTACTTAATGGTTTTCTATCAGGAATTAGGTCACAGCTATGATTTACAATAACAAAATAATTGGTGCATGTAAAACAAGTATGTGTGGGAAAAGATAAATATAGCAGAAAGGGTATTGGCAAATAATCAGAAATGAAGAGCTGAAGTTTTACAGAGTACATACACAAAGTACCTCTACGAGATATCACTTGAGCAAGAAATCTGAAGAAAATAAATTGAAAAAAAAATGCTTCCTAAGAGAATGTTTTAGTAGTTAACATCAGTTCTCATATTTTCTCTCTTATAGTGTCTCCTAGATTCCCTACTCCCATCTTATACCTGTACACAAAACTATTTAAATCCCTCTCTAGGCTTCTTCAAGCTTCAGAACTAACCACTTATAATCTAGTAAGTTTTGGTAGCTCTAGACTGTAAGGTAGATATTTTTAAATCTACTTTAAAGATATCCTAAAGTTCCATGTTCAAAAAACACGTCTAAACTACAGCAACATGCCTGATGTGCCTAGGATTTTCCACTATGCAGCACTACATTTAGCTATAATGCTGCCACTCTTACTTTTGTGGCAGACAAAAATGGCACACAGAGATTTCCAGTTATTCAAAGAGCACAGGCTCCTATAAAAGAAAATATTTTAAAGTAAACAACAATTTCCCAAAATAAAATGCAAAACTAGAGAGTAAAGTAAAATTGCATAGGTGTATTTTCAAAGTCTAACAATGTCTAATGACTTTAGCCTAAGCTGTGGAACATAAAATCAGCAGGGAATCAAATATTCTGTTTCAAATGTTATAACACTTTTACATAATTATGGTTATTTTTAAACTCTCAGACCTCTTCCCTATCAAAAAAAAAAATCTGAGCAGCCTTTTACTCTGCACATGTAAGCTTTATTTTGAAATGTTAAATGCTGACCAAATACACAATTCACTTACCATCCTGCCATAAAATAACTAAGTGTGACCTTGCTCAGTAAACTGCTAGGCTGGCAACACTTAGGAGATGCTGATGTTAACTATCACCATTAAAACAGAGCTTCTCTGAAGGTTCAGCAAATGGTGTCAACTATTAGTGCTCAGAGCCATGAGAAGCAGAGGGTACTGAGTGACTTGAAAACCCATGCTCACCATTTATAGAAAGCTCAAGAAATTACTGATAAAGGTTTCCTCCATTCAACATTCAAGATTGAGTCAAAAAGGATCACAGATAAGGGCAGAGAGTTCAACAAGACAAAACCTGTAACTAAGTTGTTTGTTGAGATCATCAAAGGACTAAACTTGGAGTGATGGGGCTGGAGTCATAACAGACAAAGAAGTGGGCAACAAAGAAGACAACAATATAAACCAGGAGCTTAGGCAAAACAAGCAGGCTAAGAAAACAGCATTGACAGCAGCCAAAGGGTTTCTCTAGCAAACTCATAAAAATACATATTGCCATTACTGTGTACGGATTAGTAATAGTAGTGTGAAAATGGCCATCTTACCAAAAGCAACCTAAAAATGTAATCTATCCCCCATCAAAATTCTAACATAATTCTTCACAGAAATTGAAAAGAACAATCTCCAATTTCATACGAAAACATGCACAAAAAGGCCAATAGATTAAAAAAATAAACTTGAATAATAATAGGACTTAGAAGTATGACAACTGAGATTTTATGTTGTATTACAAAGCTATAGTAGTAAAAACAACATAGGATTGGCATAAAACTACACACATTAATGGATAAAATAGAAGTGAGAACACAGACATAAATTCACACACATATGGGCACCTGATTTTTTTTTTTTTTTTTTACAAATAAGACAAAAATATACACTGGATAAAAGACAGAATATTCAACAAATGATGCTGGTCAAATGGATACCTGCATGTAGAAGAATGAAAGTAGATCCATAGTTTTTCCTTAGTGTCCTCCATTGGAGTTTTTTAAATTGTTATTTTTTATTGGATATTTTATTTACATTTCAGATATTATCCCCTTACCCCATTTCTTCCCTCCTCCCCTGCTCAGGAACCCCCTATCCCATTCCCCCTCCTCCTGCTTCTATGAGGATGTGGCCCACTTACCCCCCCCACTCCCACCTCCCCACCCTCAAATCTTCCGCACTCAATGTCCAGCCTTCGTGGGACTAAGGATCTCCTCTCCCACCTATGCCTACAAGGCTATCCTCCCCTACATATACAGCTGGAGTCATGGGTCCCTCCCTATGTGCTCCCAGGCTGGTGGTTAGACTCTGGGAGCTCTGGTTGGTTGGTATTGTTGCTCTCCTCATGGGGATGCAAACCCTTTCAGCTCCTTCAGTCTTCTCTCTAACTCCTCCATTGAGAACCCCTTGATCAGTTCAATGGTTAGCTGTGAGCATCCACCTCGGAATATGTCAGACTCAGGCAGACCTCTAGGACACAGCTATATTAGACTCCTGTCAGCATGCACTTTCTGACATCCACATCAGTGTCTACTTTGGTGACTGCACATGGGATGGATACCCAGGTGGGATGGTCTCCAGATGGCCCCTCCTTCAGTTTCTGTCCCACACTTTGTCTCCATATTTGCTCCCTTGAGTATTTTGTTACTTTTTCTAGGTAGGACCAAGGCATCCACACTTGGTCTTCCTTCTTCATGAGCTTCATGTGGTCTGTGAGTTGAATCTTGACTATTTCAAGCTTTTGGGCTAATATCCACTTATCAGTGAGTGAATACCATGTGTGTTCTTTTGTGATTGGGTTACCTCACTTAGAATGATATTTTCTAGTTCCATCCATTTACCTAAGAATTTCTCAAATTCATTGTTTTTAATAGCTGAGTAATACTCCATTGTGTATATGTACCACATTTTCTGTATCCATTCCTCTGTTGAAGGATATCTGGGTTCTTTCCAGCTTCTGGCTATTATAAATAAGGCTTCTTTGAACATAGTGGAGCATTTGTCCTTGTTATATGTTGGAGCAACTTCTGGGTATATGCCCAGGAGTGGTATAGCTGGGTTCTCAGGTAATGCTATGTCCAATTTTCTGAGGAACCACCAGACTGATTTCCAGAGTGGTTGTACCAGCTCTTAGTCCCACCAACAATGGAGGAGTGTTCTTTCTCCACATCCTCGACAGCATCTGCTATCACCTGAGTTTTTGATCTTAGCCATTTGACTGTTGTAAGGTGGAATCTTAGAGTTGTTTTGATTTGCATTTCCCTGATGACTAAGGATGTTGAACATTTCTTTAGGTGTTTCTTGGCCATTCAAGTTTTCTCAGTTGAGAATTCTTTGTTTAGCTCTGTACCCCATTTTAATAGGGTTAATTGATTGTCTGGAGTCTAATTTCTTGACTTCTTTTGGATATTAGCCCTCTATCAGATGTAGGATTGGTGAAGCTCTTTTCTCAATCTGTTTGTTGCCGTTTTGTCCTATTGACAGTGTCCTTTGCCTTACAGAAGCTTTGCAATCTTATGAGGTCCCATTTGTCAATTCTTGCTCTTAGAGCATAAGCCATTGGTGTTCTGTTCAAGAACTTTCCCCCTGTGCCTAGGTATTCGAGGGTCTTCCCCACCTTCTCTTCTATTAGTTTCAGTGTATCTGATTTTATGTGGAGGTCCTTGATACACTTGGACTTGAGCTTTGTACAAGGAGATAAGTATTTTTAATCCTATTAAAATGTCAACTCTAAATGCATCAAGGGCCTCAACATAAGCCTAGAGACCCCAGATATGATAGAAGTGAAAGTGGGATAAAGGTTTAATCTCATTGGCACAGGACAGGATTTTCTGAACAGGATCCAAGTAGCACTGACATTAAGGCAATAAATGGGACTTAATAAAGCTAAAGAGCTCTGAACAGTGAAGGACACCATCATTCATGGGAAAAATATATCAATTATACATCTAATAGTTAATATCTATAACATATAAAGAACTCAAAAAGCAAAATACCAAAAATAACCCAATTAAAATGTGGTACAGAACTAACCAGAGTTCTCAAAGGATGAAATACAAATAAATGGCTAAGAAATATTTTTTAAATGTTCGACATCTTCAGACATATAAATATACCAATTACTACTACTTTGGGATATCATCATCCATTCAAAATGGCCAAGATCAACAAAACTTTCTGGTAAAGAGGAAAGAAGATGATTTATTCATTGGTAATGTGAGTGCAAACTGGTACATCCACCGCAAAAACTGATGTGGAGATTCAAAAACAGCTGATTTACTACAATATTCATCTACACCACTCTTAGATATATACCCCAAAGTAATCTATATTTTAGTAGAGACATTTGCATATTATACATTTCTACTTCATTCATAATAGTTGGAAGTTGAAAACAGCCTAAATGTTCATTGATTGATAAACAGAAAATGAAAATGTGATAAATTTACACAATGAAATATTATTCAGCCATAAAACTGAAATTATGAAATGTTCAGATAAATAGAACTATAAACAATTATCCTAAGTGTGGTTTTCCAAAACCAAAACCCCCAAATATTTCATGTTTTCCTTTATATGTTGACGTAAGCTTTTAAGCTCTCCATATTTATGCTTTAATAGATGAGAAATAGATAAAGTATTAGAAATAAGTAAAAAGAAAACTAAAATAAGAGGATTAAATGTGGTCAAGGATGGAAGGACATGGTAAAGGAGGGGATGTGGGGAAAAACACTAAAGGTACATTGAAAAAAACAAATGGAAACCATTTACTCTAGAAGCTTCCATATATATATTTCATATATTTTTCCATACATATATATATATATATATATATATATATATATATCACATATATATTTCATATATGTAGTTCATATATATGTGTGTGTGTATATATACATATATATGTATGTGTGTATATACATATACATACATATACATATATATGTATATATGTTTCATATATATATTTCATATATTTTCATATATTTCATATATTTTCATATATATATTTCATATATATATATGAAAAAAGTTTAAATGAATTCATAATAGGGAACACAATGCCCCAGCTAGAATGCCACCAAATAAAACTTCTAGTGCCAATAATGAATTACATCTTTGTTGAGGTGTTTGACAAATAATTTCCCTCCAACCAAACATTATGAGCTACCATCCAGGATGTTAGTTACTATCCACAGTTAGATATCACTGAAAGATGAAGAAACTAAGCTGGTGCCCAGCTAATTGTTTAACCCCCTACAAACTAGTGTTTGTGATTCTGGAACACACACTGCATGCTACCAGAGGCTCGGCTCTCCCTCTCTCCTCTCCTCTCTCTCCTCTCCTCTCTCTACTCTCCTCTCTCTACTCTCCTCTTCTTTCTTCTTCTCTCCTCTCCTCTCCCCTCCCCTCCTCTCCCCTGTCCTCCCCTCCCTTCCTCTCCCCTCCCCTTTCCCCCTCTCTCTTCTTTCCATTCTCTGCCTGATTCTATCTTCATTTGCTTCTAGCTTGTTCTCTTCCTGCAACCTGTCTCTGTAAAACTGTCCCAGTAAACTGCCTCCTCCTTTCTCTGCACTGCTCCCTGAGTTCTCCTTTGTATACTATTCTGTCAAACCTTTCTCTAATCCATTACTTTGTGGTCACTCAATTAGATATCACTTTCAAACATAGGCACTTCCTTCTACAAACTGAATTTACTTTTATTGTTTGGGATTAAAGGTGTGTGCTAAGGGCTGAGCCACATTACAACCAGAAACAGGTTTTTTTTTTTCAGTAAATAACACAATATGACACTGTTCACAGTGTGAACAAACATTTTTCAAAAATCTTTTGTTTGTTTTGATTTTCATTTTTTGCATTCTTTTGTTTTAGAGAGAGAGAGAAGAGTGAGCATGAAATTTGGTGAAGATGATCTGACAGGAGTTGGAGAGGGGAGAGGCATAGTCAAAATAGGTTATATGGAAACATTTTAAAAAAGAAGTATCCAGCCTTCTTCCTTCTCCTTGACTTGCAGTCTTTGTGAAATCCACTCCTCGGCTAAACCTGGTCAGAAGTGAGCTGACATGGGAGCCTGGAAAATCTAATTTGGGGGCTTTAATCCCATCTAAGTGTGTAGAATTGGACTAATTTCAAGCAGGCAAATGATAAGCATAGATGTTCCCACACCTTCAGATCTCAAAGGACACAGAATATTGGAACCACCTATATTTTATATGTATTGGTTAATTAAAATGTCATTGAGGCTGTGGTGTGTCATGGACTGTGTACAGTATACCTTTTGTCCAAACAATAACATTACAATAAGTCAGTGGTCTGGTTTGAGGCCTCTGGCTTCTGCTGCATTACCAGTACTGGATCCTCACAGGGTCTCCTCTCAGATATCCTGTTGTTGCCTTGTGTCCTGGAAGTCCAGCAGCTTTGGATTGCAGAAATGGCCCCTTCACACACTCCAGCAATTAATAGATGGGACAGATGTTGGGATGGACTTGGTCAGCCTGCCAGCACTTTTCACCTCTGCCACCAGAGCAAGCTGTCCTACTTTGCCCAGGCAAGGGGTGGGACCAGCCCTCACATTGTGACACACTGCAGCTTTCATGGCAAGATTTTTTGTTTGTTTTGTATTCTTTATCTTTTCTATTTTGGGTTTTTTTTTTTTTTATGGTGGGGGTTGGTAGGCTGCAAAGTTGGGGCAGATATGAAGGGACAGGGAAATGAGTGGGATTGCAATGCATGGTGTGAAATTCACAAAGAATCAATTAAAAGTTTTTTAAAGTTAATTAAAAATTAAAACTAAAGTTCATTATCAAAGTGTGACTATTTTGTGGAACAGGAAGAACAAAAGCAAAGGCAACATCGTAGTTTTACTAATTAATGTGATCCTTTAAAACCTTATTTGAATGTGAACAGAAGCAATAGAAGATAGAAAAAAGCTAATTTTAATAAAAATTATCTTCTTTCTGTTTATCATCTTGAAAAGTTGTAATTAGACTATAACATATACACTTAATTGTTCATGTACTACCTGAGTCCTTATTAGAAAGAGGGCTACAAACAAAGTCAACCAATCATATATATATATATATATATATATATATATATATATATATAATATATGATATATATATATCATGTATTATATATACATATAATATGTTCCCTTTCTTGCTGTTATCTTAATACTAGTGCATAGGAAGGTGGGTTTCTGTGGAAGTCCCCTTTAAAGAAGTCTCAGATTATCAAAAGATAGTATTTGAACATATGTATAAGTGGTGTTTCATTAAATACTATTCATATCTATCTGTTTTTCCCCCTAAGGTCTTTAGGTTCAGGAATGATAGCATAGAAAAGGCTACCATCACAATTGCAATACCCTTAAAACTCCAAAAGTCCTGGAGGAATTCCCATCCCTAGCTGAGGAACTATTGGCATGTGGTTGCTTCTAGAAGGAATATTAGTTTTGTTCAATGGAGTATATAAAGTGTTCAGTATATAAACTACATTCTAGGCTGATCTCCACGTCCAGGCACAGTCAGATGATACAAACTGGAATTCATAGAAGAGACTGAAAACACGTATTCAGACAGACAGACAGACAGACAGACAGACAGACAGACAAACAGACAGAAAGACAGACAGTGACAGACAGAGAGAAAGTTAAGGTGTGTGGATAAGGAAGGGGTGGACAGATCTTAGACGAGATGGGGATGAATATAATCAAAATATATTATATAAAAATCTCAAATAATAAATTAAAATATTTAAGTTTAAAGACCCTTCCTTTGTAAATAAGATACTCATATCATTTCTGTGGCAAGGAGTAAAATGAATAGTACCTTCTTACAGTATGAAAGCTAGCCAGTAGGGATTAATTTTCCAGGTCTATATCATCTCAAAATTCCTTATGTTTTAAAATTCAAGTAGGTTGTGTCCTTAGTAATAGGGACACAATCACTATCAAGCTTTGGAGGGTAACCAAAACCAATGGCAATATTTTATAATGTTTGGGAGTCTCAGAGTTTCTACTGATCAACAACTCTAAAAAAGATAAGCAATTCCTTGAGTTTTTATTTTATGGCACTTGGTGTCTATGAGGGGCATTGTCCCCCCATCACAGGAAACTTCATTTAAACTCTTTACATATGAATATGAATATATAAAATAAATATATAGTAAAGGTTTCTACAGTAGAAGGGTTCTATACAGCTTTTCCAGGTCTTAATAATTACAAATTAATAAGTAAGACCTTGTGAAATAGCAAAGGACACCATCATTCAAGTGAAGAGGCAGCCTATAAAAATGGGGAAAAAACTTTAGTAGCTATACATCTGATGGAGGGTTAGTTCATTGAATATACAAGTAATGTAATTATATTTTAATTAAAAGAAAATGAAAGAACAAAAAACACTAAACATCTAGATACTTTTACTTGATAAGTATACCTAGTCATTTTTTAAGTCTTTGGGAAGAATATTTCATTTTAAAATTAATATTCAAGTAATTCCTAAGATAAAGTATTCAAACTAGGACTAAAATCCAGGTCACCATGTTTTGTTTTGGTTTTTTTGTTGTTTTGTTTTTTTTTTGTCTGAGGAATGAACTTTTTCTTTTTTTATTGGATATTATATCACCATGTTTTAAATTTAATGTTATCCGTTCATATAAAGCTATATGGAACATTATTAACTAATACTGAAACTATTTCTTTAAGTTTGATAGTTCTTAATATCATACCAAACAAAGTACTACATTTCCATAGCCTAAAAAACATGACATAGGAAGGGCAAGTACACCATTCAATGTGCTCATAATAGTGTGAACTGCCCCGAATAGCATTCTCTCCTACCTTAGTGTCTAGATTATTTATTTAATATCTGTGTATTCCTCTGACAAATGGTCATAGATGAAGAGTGGAAGTCTTAGGGCAGAGTGTCTTTAAGGAACTATTAGGCCATAAATGTGAAACACTTATGAACAGAATTAGGACCCTCTCAGTGCCATCTTACCCTTGTTTTACATTATGAGGGTATATTGAAAACACCATGAAGAACTAAAATGGAGACCATTAGTAGACACTGAATCTGCCAGGGGAGTCAACCTTAGATTTTCTAACCTCCATATCTGTAAGAAAAAAATATTTATTATTTAATACATATAATCTATGTTATATTTATTGTTATAGTCCAGACATTAATAATGTACTAATAGTATAAGCACGTGTTCTCCCATTTGTCTAACCTGCCGAAGTATGGGAATTATCTTTGCTCAAATCTTATTTAATATTAATATATACCAGGCAGATGTCATGAGTTTGCAATTATTTATTTGCATATTTGATTTCCAAGATAACTCACAAAAAATGCATTTCAACCATGCTCATTGTAACACGCACATTCCAATGGTTTTGTATGCACAGTCCAATTACCCAAACTCAACTTATTGTGAAGAATTAAAGCTACAGAAATAAGCTACATACACAGTGCTCTAATACTGATATTTAATATCAAGTGATAGCATGTAAGAGATTATGTCTTCTAATATCCCTAGATCTCAACTTTTTAATCTTCAATAGATAAGTGTTTTTTGTTCTGAGATCCTAAACACTGTGAAGCAAAGATATCTTCTACTATGTTCTGTCAGAACACTAGACTCATCAAACACAATGATAAAATAAAATTATGTTTTTAGGATACTATTTTCTTTTTAAATGTTTCTTATTTTATTTTATGTGTATGGGTGTTTTGCCTGCGTGTAGGTCTGTGCACCACGTAAGTACCTAGGGCTCAAGAAGAGCAGAAGAGAGCATGAACACCTCAAGAAATGGATTTACAAGTGTTTGTGAACCATCGCGTGTGTACTGTGAATCGAACACTGGTCCTCTAAAAAAGCAACCAATGCTCGTAATTGAAGAGACATGTCTCTAGTCCCATACGTCACTAATTTACTGGGTAGTGTGTTATTCAGAAATAGGACCTGAAATACTTCCACACTGTTCATTTGAGTCAGGTTTGGGAACAAGTGAGGCAAGACCCCACTACATAGGAAATAGCTTAAAATACTCGCATTTTTCAAAATGCTACCTAGTCAGTAAGATCTAACCAATTTGAAACATTAGAAGCAAAGGGAATGTCTAACAGTAAATAGATTCTTAAGGTACTAGACTAGGAGATAAGTATAATGTTAGTCATTGATATGAAGTAAAGATTTAAGGTACTAGCTAAGATATTCAAGTCTATCCAACTCTCTCCTAGGATGGTTCCTTGGAGAGCAATCAAACACCACCACAATTAGGAGTAGAGGGGTTAAGAACTACCAGAAAAATAGGAAAGCTCATATAGAAGCCTATTTTTGTCTTTTGTTTGTTTGTTTGTTTGTTTGTTTGTTTGTTTTTTCGAGACAGGGTTTCTCTGTGTAGCCCTGGCTGTCCTGGAACTTACTCTGTAGACTAGGCTGGCCTCAAACTCAGAAATTCACCTGCCTCTGCCTCCCAAGGGCTGGGATTAAAGGTGTGCACCACCACTGCCTGGCCCCCATTTTTGTCTTTTGAGACTTGGAAACCAGAAATAAATTTCACATAGAAGTTCTATTGCCACTGTTAGTCTACAGAAGACAGGCATCCATAGATTTCTCAATCATACTAATGTACATTCTACTGGTATATTTTTATTGCTGCTATAAAAAAAAAACCCTCCTCTGGGCCCTTTTGGAAAATATACCTAGATAATGGATTTTCTGGTCTCCTGTAATAAATTCATTCTGCATGCAACATAGTTGTCATGAGTCCTTTTATCCCTTGGCTTATATCTGCACTGATCAAATTTCTGTTTTCACCTTCATTGTGTCATTGTTTTCATGTACATGTGTGTCTCTAGCCTCTCTTTTAATACAACGACAACAATCATTGCAATGTAACCCCACCAAACTGTTCAGAATATGTCTGAAGAGGTTCACTTTTTAAACAACAAAACACTTGATCTTTTGTGGGAAAAGAAGAACCTCTACACTACTGTAAAAGACAAGTTACTCTATACTGCATTACATACTCTATACTGCATTACATACTCTATA